>JAZDUA010000413.1:600000-1150000 GCA_038098605.1 Gryllus longicercus | reverse complement strand
AGCAGCATTATAAATGTCTCAAATAGAGGAATACGATGATATAAATATTGTTAATATTTGAAGAGAGACTTTTGCAAAAATACATTATGTCAAGTAGCACGTAATAGACGCGGATGCACACGTTCCTTAGACTTTTTCCTTGTTTACGGAAAGTTCGTTTGACATTGCTTGTAGCCAGATTCTATCTTTTCTAACTTTCAACATCCGACCTCGCGTTCGCGAGTCAACACTGCCCACGGCTGAGGGTCGTGAAGTGATACCGACGTGTAACCGTACCGAAAACCTGCAAGTGACAATTTTTTTAATTAAATTTAATAAAAAATCAAAAATTAATTTAGTTTGTCACAAATTTATCACGAGAATTGAATATTTTCTTTATTGTACTGTAGATATACTGTAAATGAGGCAGAAGAAGTAAAACATATTGTTCTTTTGTAATTAGAATGGCATACTAAAAATGTATTGAATGGTAGTACTTTCTAAAACTACCTGCATACTACATCTATTGCAGTAAAAAATACATTATGAATTATATGTTAGGAAGAGGAACATAGGAATGCAACAACGTAATAATTTAAGACAATCAAATATCAAATTTACATTTTATGAGTGCGTCCAAGTAAAGCGTAAATTTGGTCGTTTTCTGATTATCTTAATTGATTGAACAATACGGAACATTCTGCTCATTGTGGAATACAAATTTTATTCCTTTGACAGCAAGTTATTTAGAATAAGTTTGGTATGCTTCAAGCCAGTGCAGTAACATAAGAACTTAAATACAAGAGAGCAAAACAATGAAACACAGTATTGATTAAAAATAAGACCTTTAGCACACATAAAAGAAATTTACATTCCATAAAATAGAACGCGAGGTAGTCTTCACGTCATGAGCTCAATATGTTTACCGTCCACGGCAATACACATTTGCAGTCTCCTTTCCAGCGACCGACGCACGGATTGGAACGTTTCTTGCGTTATCTTGCCGCAAGCTTCTGTAATGCGCCTCTTCATATCTTCTGGAGTCGAAGGAATGTTTGCGTATACAGTATTTTTCAATTTCCCCACAGAAAGAAGTCAAGTGGTGTGAGATCGGGTGACCGAGGCGGCCATTTCACCACACCACCTCTTCCTATCCAGCGACCCTGCAAATGTTTCATTTAGAACTGCCCTTGACACTTCAGCAGAATGTGCAGGGCAACCGTCGTGCTGATACCAGATGCCAAGACGCAACTCTAAAGGGAACTTCATGTAGCAACGTTGGCAAGGTCTCTTTGAGGAATTTAGAATATACTTGACCTGTCATTTTTCCTTCAATGAAGTACGGCCCGATGATAAAATTATCAATGATCCCGCACCAGACGTTCACACTCCACTGCCGCTGATTTTCCACTTGACGGATCCACTTTGGGTTCTCCGTCGCCCAATAGTGCATGTTTCTTAGGTTTACTTGTGCATGGTTTGTGAAAGTCGCTTCATCGGTGAAAAGTATTCTGTTTACGAATCTTTTGTCGTCTCTCAGTGACATAAGGATAAATCTACAAAATTGAACACGTTGTTCATAATCACCTTCATGCAACTGCTGGTGAAGGCTAACGTGGAACGGATGGAATTTGTACCGGTGAAGTATACGAAGAACACTTCTCTGACTTATACCTGAGTCTCTAGCAATCTCTCGCGAACCCACATGGCAGTTTGCAGCCACACATGTCATAACATCTACTGCCTTGTCCTCACCGTAGCAGGTTTCGTTCTCTCACGTGTTTTTTGAATTCCAGTCACCCGCTTGATAACTAGACGTCGGCATATTCTTACCAAGGTTTTTCTTGACAAACGCTTCCGATTCGGATACCTTTTTGCGTAGATTTCCGCTGCTTGCTTTGCGTTCCTTCCACACTCACCGTAAATAAGAACAGCGTCGAGTTTTTCTTCGTTTGTAAATTTCATTACGTAAGCCAACGTTGAACTGAAAGTGTTGAGAGATGTTTCCACCTTTTCACAAGTTGCTACAACTGTGAACTCCCGCTCGTGAACAGTTTAGCGACCAATTTCTCTCTAGAGCAGAGCGCCTGTGGCAGAAACTTTCCGCCTGCCGAAAAACTGTTTCGGAAAGACACGAATGACGTGGTTTCTGAGAAAATGCAAAACACATTTTTTCTACACTTTCTCTTCGAATATTAACAATACTTATATCATTGTATTCCTCTCTTTGAGACATTTATAATGCTGCTGAAAAAAATATATACTTCCATTTAAAAAATAAAGTTGCGTCAATATCTTCGCAATTAAAAATGGTACTTACACGAAAACGATATGTGTTGTTTCCCCGTCATCTGCTACAAATTGGCGCAAACTGTATTCCGATACCTCAAACCGTTTCGGAGATATTTGCTGTGGCCAACTTAGGTGCCTCACCCTGTATATATACATACATGTGTGTATGTGAGTGTGTGTGTGTGTACATGTGAGTATGTGCGTGTAGGAATGTTAGGTATAGGACTAATGGAAAAGGACACGACACGAATTGCTTGTACTAACGAATGTGTATTAATCATCCAAAAAAAAGCACACCCACGTCAAAAATTAATATTCGGTCTATTATCCTCGTACTACGGTAATCACATGATTCCTCGTCCACCACGCGGCGGCGTCGTAGCCCAACACCGCGCTAGTCAAATATCATCAACACCGCGCTAGTCAAATATCATATATTCGGCAGGAGTTTCATCGCCAATGAAAATGCACGGAAGTGAGTTACGAATATTCAACTGAGATGTGGTGAAGTTAGGTTTGGTGGTAACGTAAAAAGCAGAAATTTACGACTTCTCCATTGGAACTCGAAACTTCACCCCGAGTTTTTCAGTAGCCTTAGAAACTTCCCACCATCAATTCCGGTATGTTTTTGAATTGTTCTTAAAACGGACATACTTTTATTTCCTTTCAGATTAAGTACTGAATCTTCACACAGGTTTTTAATTTTAATATTTCTAATATGGCATTTTCTTCCTCGCTTAGAGACAAACATTTACTTTTTCAATACTAAAAATATTCTACGAACTCTAAATTGTAGTGGTTTCTTTTAACAAAAATTAGGTAATCTGTACCACATATTTTTATAAGTGCCAATATTTTACAAAAATGAACGCTGGAATAATTGTATCCGGTCTCGATGTGAAACTGCAAAGCTGGTAGAATGTATAGTGCCCCTTACTGGACACTTCTGGAATTTTGCAGGCTTATATGAAGAAGATATTTTATGATTTACGACCACTAACAAACTATGAATAAAGGAGGTGTAGTTGTTCGCAAGTTTTATGACAAAATGTATAATTGGAGTTTCTTTACAACAAAAAATTATTGCTTTCGGATAACGTAATTAGCGAAATAAGTATGGCTGCCTTTGCTGCTGAAAATACACTCCTGATCTTAAAATCGATCCATCCGAAATTGATGTTATGCGGCGACCGGGTGCGCTGCGTTGCAGTGGCTGGCCGCGCGAAGTTATCGCAAAACAGTGGGTGGAAAGGAGGAAAGCGGGGAGGAATGGGAGAGGGGAGGAGCGGGGAGAGGTGTGGGTTGATGCGGTGAGGAAACGAGGCAGGGAGGAAGGGGGACACGTCGAGAGCTACAGTGAATGCGGGTCAATGTGAACTTGTAGAGGGGCGATTGTAGATCATAGGTGGAATAAAGAATGTGAACGAAGGCCGAGGTACTGACGAGGTTAAAGCGAGAGCGTTGAGAAAAGACGGGCGGAGTCTGGGTGCAGGTCGCACGGAGGCCTCGCGGAGGCGTGGTGATGGTAGGGAGGATGCGGGGCTGAAACGGGGATGGGACTGGCGCGCGGCTTAGGCGGGGAGGGGGCGAAGAGGAGGCTGGGTGGAGTCGGGGTAAAGGCGGAGCAGAAGCTGGGACGAGGGTGGCAGAGGTCGGGCGGGGCGGGAGAGGGAAAGGCGGGGAGAGGCGGGGCGGAGGCGGGGTGGAGGCGGGGTGGAGGCGGGGAGGAAGTGGGGTGGAAGCTGGGCGGAGGTTGAACAAAGGTGGGGCGAGGCGGGGCGAGGCGGGGCGAGGCGGGGCGACGAAGCGGGGCGAGGCGGGGCGAGGCGGGGCGAGGCGGGGCGATGCGGGGCGAGGCGGGGCGAGGCGGGGCGATGCGGAGCGGAGGCGGGACAGATGCGGAGCAGAGCCGGGGTGGAGGCGGGGGTGGAGACGGGGTGGAGGCGGGGCGGAGGCGGGATGGAGGCGGGGCGAGGCGGGGCGAGGCGGGGCGAGGCGGGGCGATGCGGAGCGGAGGCGGGACAGATGCGGAGCAGAGCCGGGGTGGAGACGGGGTGGAGGCGGGGCGTAGGCGGGGTGGAGGCGGGGCGAGGGCGTGGCGAGGCGGGGCGAGGCGGGGCGCGGCGGGGCGATGCGGAGCGGAGGCGGGACAGATGCGGAGCAGAGCCGGGGTGGAGACGGGGTGGAGACGGGGTGGAGGCGGGGCGGAGGCGGGGCGGAGGCGGGGTGGAGGCGGGGGTGGAGGCGGGGCGGAGGCGGGGCGGAGGCGGGGTGGAGACGGGGTGAGACGGGGTGGAGACGGGGTGGAGGCGGGGCGGAGGCGGGGCGGAGGCGGGGTGGAGGCGGGGTGGAGGCGGGGTGGAGGCGGGGAAGAGGTGGAGGAGCAATGGAGCAGGGGGGTCATTCCGGGCGTGAAAGAAGCGGGGTCTTTTGGGCGCCAGGGGGTGACGGGGCGAGGTCACAGCAGGGCAGTGGCGGGACGCAGGGGGCGGGGGCGTGTTGGGTGGAATGACGTGGGGGCAGGGGCGAAAACGGGGTGGTTCAGGTAGGAGGTGTGTAGAAGGGATGGCAAGAGATGAAGGGGAGGGCCATAAGGAGATCTGTGGCTGGAGGTTGCGGCATGCGGTGGCTGCCTCGTGCGCAGCCTGTGCGGCCGATGCAGCGATAGAAATGAGTAATGGCTCGCGCGCAGCGTCGCTGCCGGTTGCTGCTTCCTTCGCACCTTCGCCCCTTCGCCCTCTCCGCTTCCGCACATCCTGCGCTCGAGGAGGCGCACACGCACGTTCAGGAAATGCGCAGGAAAAATAGAAGCCAGAAGAGCAATCAAGTGTGGTATTTCACCAAAATTTACGGGTATGTGAAAAGCCGTATTCCTCTCATCGAATACTCCATGAACAAATTCATAACAATAGTGCCTTTTGATGAGTGCGTTCTTATCTAATGTTTTGAAAAAAACATTTTTTCAGTTAAGTAAGTATCAGAAATATACAATATTACCGAAATAAATGGAAAAATATTAATTGCATTTGCCATTTTTCAATTTTAAAATATTTTCAGGCTATTTCTTGAATGATAAAATTTGGACAGATATCATTGTAAGTTATAGACTAGGATGTTTTAAGTACCGAATTTCAGAAGATTAGTGTAAAAAATAGATATTAAAAATAAAAATTAAAAAATTAATTACAGCCGTAAAAATTGTCTCATACGACCATTTTAAATTTTCGAACAGGAAATGTCGCCTTTTAGACCTGAAAATGGATTCGGATCAGCTGCACGAACATTTTACTTCATTGAAAGTAGTACAATTCAAGTCTTCACCAAACAAAACAAGTTTTAAACGAAACATAAAACATGTTCATAAAATATAGAATGTTGTTAACGAAAGGCCCGTGAACAGTACCACTTAATGGTCAGTGATCAATCGGTGAGAGCGCGTGATACGGGGAAACCAATGCGTCAAAATCCAACTTTGTTTACGTTGTATCTGTAACATTGTTGTCCGGGAGGTTCGATACCCGACCGTGGCCAATTTTCAACATAAGTTAGTTTGCTGGCTGGACTGAAATCACTATCCGGAGGAAAATCCTCGAGTACGACTTCTCTCATTGTTAATTTTCTGTGTTTTTTCTCCGATCCAGGCTAATGCTGGAATAGTTAGTATCCTAACAAACGGGTCATGGACAGAACACAAACATCTTCCTCACCCTTATTCCTTCGCTACAATATCACAGACATATTGTAATTCTTCACGCAACCACATATGCTCGCAAACTAATGAATACGTCTCGGCAGGGGCGGATTGCCGCTGGAGAAAATACCTCGAGGGGAATAGACCCGCAAGCTCACGAGTAGGTCGGGGTTTCATGAGCTGCCCCGAATTGTGCGTTCTCGATTCAGGTGTATTTTCCTCTGCGAGGTGCACGAAGGGCGATAAAACAAAAACCTACAGGTTGGTAAGCGAGTTTTTTCCCAACTAAATATCTCCCACCGGCGGGGCACCGCCCCAGTCAGGACAAGCTCTAAGCTCCCAACATATGAGGTACTGCTGTGACTGTACGTGTAAGAATGTATCAGTAAGGGTGTGAGAATAAGACAAGAAAGAGGAAGGAAAGATTGCGCGCGGTCCGTGATCCGTTCTTTACGGTGCTCCATCAGTTCTCTGGTATAGGTGAAAGAAACCACGGAAAACCGCCGATCAGAGCGGCCCAATTTTTCTCCAGACCACAGTTGAATTCGACCTACCTATGTAGCTAGAGTTAAAAATGCTGCTACCATCGGAGCTCAAACCCAGGACCTCTCAGTCATAGGCGCTGCAGTGACATCAGAAGATTCCCTGAGCTCCGCTTAGGTGGCTCAGGAAATCAACTGATTTACACAAATGAAATAAAAAATTATATAATTGTTTTTTGCTAAACGTATTAAACGTGTGTAGAAGTCTCTCTCCTTAAACCGATAAGATACTTTAGTAGAAATTAAATTATCTTTTAAAGTTACAAAGCATGTTGAATACTTTATTGAACGTAAAATAAAAAAAAAGATTGTCTGAACTAAATATTTGATGATACAATGATTTATGCAACGAAACAAGTACATGAGAGTTCCTCTTCGAACTACCTGTCCTATAAATATGATTTATTCATATTAAATTTTGCTGACGCACCGTGTAAGATGTGATGAACGGGTTTAATTAAGGAATGCTTGTCTCAACTCTAGAGAGGTTCACTCTGCAAGAACGTTCAAATAGTTGCACTTTACTCTTGTTTGGGGAACAAGTTGTGACATTATTGCCACAGCATTGCATCCTTGTTACAGCCTCATTACATAGTAATTCTACATATTTAAAAAACAAAAAAATCGATTAAAACAAAGAAAACATACGTACATTATTGGATATTACGTGCGTAGAAATCCAGATTATCTAGATATCTAACAATAAGATAAACCTCTATTGAGAACGATTTCTGCAAACTTTCTAGCAAGGTATTATTTAAAATAGTTTTATGACATTTTTTAATCAAAATACCCATCTTACATTTCAAGTTTTTAAAAATATTTTGACAAACATGATTTTCGAAATTGATTTTGTATAATGCATGTTTGGACTATTTAGAGATTTTTGGCTCTCCTAAGTTTTTTATAAATTTAAAAACATTACATTGAGATGTGTACACCATCCCCTGGTTCATAATCCAGATTTTAAACTTGACGGAGAATTTTAATCAAGGGAGAAAAAAACTTGATGAAATGAAAGGATGTATTCAGATTTTGTATAAGAAATTATATATTCGTAATATACTAACGTGCTTGGGGGCTTATTTACAGGTTTGTCTCAGTCCACGTTAAAATATTATTAAACAACACTAGGAACGTTTACAAATTCCTTTTTATCTTCGTGGCACGAACTCGACTGAGAGAGGAAAGTTTGCTAATCGTAAAATCTTTTCACAAAACCAAGATTTCACTTTTTTCTTCAACTAAATTATCTTTTTTTGGGTTTAATCTTGTTACCTTATAACTTTTCATAAAGATTTTACCGTATATGTAGAAGAAAAAAATGTCTTTCAGATTTTCTTGCTTACATGTAATTAACACATCAGGTTGTTCTTGGCCATGTCCTTAAAATGCCATGTTACTTTCTTCAACAAAGTGAATTTTCAACTGATGAATCACAGATAGTATCTTAACTTGTCGATTCTTCTAAACTTAATCCTGTCGAGGTACTAGAAACCTTTCTAACCTCCTTTACTAACAAATACTTTCAGTTTCTTAGTGTATCTGTTAATACAATTGTCTTACCTATGCGTGATATTTTGCAAGATGTCCACCCACCAATGTTTAACAAATGTCGAATCATCTGTCGTAGCGTCATACTTTCAGAATAATCATTAGCTGTAGGTGAAAATTAATCATATTCATTAAAAACAACAATTTTCTCTGAATCTGATGACTCATTTTACCATTAATCACACTACAATGAAGTAACTCAGAATATTTGAAATCAACGAAAACATCTTTGGGATTCAGAAATACCTCATTATCAAAGACATTGGTAATGTTTATACAAGAGAAATCTCTCTCATAAACTTTTGATGCATGTGCAACACCTTGGCATGTGGTTACTCTGTTTCCTGCGTCTGCACAGTGGAAAATGCATTCACTAATTCACTGCCAAATTAAAAACCTTTGGAATCAAATATAAAGTATTGTAATTTTAGATTGCAATTTATCGTTCATTTGTACGAAATTGTTCCCCAAAAAATTATAATTTCTTTAATAGGGCAATAACGTTTTCAGATACATCGCAATGTGAACGGTCAAATATTACAAAGTGAACGACCGCACCTGTCGAAAAACAAATTCAAACCAACGAATTGTATATTTCATTTGGCTATGGGCCGTCCCTTATCGTTACGCATTAAAATTTTTCGTGAAACTATGGAGACAAAAAACAACAAGTTTCAATATTGAAAATTGCTCATTTATTTTAAAATTCAAAACTAATGAAAGGATATTAAAAGTATTGAAATGTTTTAGCATTAACCTACCCTTCTATTGTTACCTTGCGTTAACGGTAGCCGTTTTCCATCCAATGAAATATTACAGTTACAACTACGAATATGTTTTAATAAGGCATTCTAAAGGTACTTTTATTGCAAGCAGTTCCGTAAAAATACGTTCAGTATTTTTACGTGGTGGAAGATATTTAAAAATTCTGGAGAGCATATTAACTAAAAATTTGTATTTTACTTACAGATCAATGTGAAATCTGAGGTGTAATGACATCTCACTGCTACGTACGTATGTTTCCCACCCAGCCAAGGTCCCCTTCAATCTCCATGACGAAATGCATGCCAAGTGCAATAGCGGTAATCCAAAATCTCACAATACGGCTAAGCAAACCGTTTTAATATTACAGACTGACCGGATCCTGCAGCCCACTTTCTACATTTGCCCATCCTAGTCTTTAACAATGTAATCATTTTATATTCCAAGTGACATTTATTTGTCAATGCAAACGGCCTGACCTCCCTTACGGCTTCCGCGATCGCTGTGAAGGGCACAGAGCACAGGGCACAAGGCACAGGGCACAAGGCACAAGGCACAAGGCACAGGGCGCAAGGCGCAAGGCACAGGGCACAGGGCACAGGGCACAGGGCACAGGGCACAAGAGGTCATGAGTACGGGACGGACTCCACCCGGAACACTCACCGAACCCAGCCTCCACTGGCGTCAGGGCAAGCGTTGCTTTAGGCTTGTGTCTCACCAGCGTTACATTGATGCGCGTTTGACGCGCGATAAGTCTAATGCGATTTTTTTTGCACTGTGCACCTGAGCCACGTCTTCAGATTGGCATTGTCACTTTATTTCGTGTCTTTCTTTGCCGTGCCGCTAGACGTCGCATGATCGCGACTGTATCAACCACAACTTGGTGCGGTCGTGCCATCTAGCGGCACGACCGAGAAAGACGCGAAATGCAGAGAGATATTGTCAATGTGAAGACAGGGCTCAGGTGCACAGTTAAAAAATCGCACTACAACGCGCTTCAACGCAACGCTCGTGTGGAGTAACCTTGAATGCACACAATCAATATTCACCAAATAGAGTACTTTTGCTGGTCTAATCACGAGCAGCTGATATGCTCGGTGATTGTTCGCCAGTGACTAAACGAGGACGAATTATCCCTCCCATCCTACAAATGGTCAAATGGGGGGAAACGTGGTTTCTACTCTGCTTTCGTACTGTACAGTTTATGCAACTGTGCAAAAAAGCGACAAGTGGTAGGTAGGGCGACCATCGATTGTTCGACGCTCGGGAAAAAGGAACGAACTCTTCCACACTACTCGGCATTCGGTGAGATGTCGCTCGTTGCTTGTGGAATGTGTGGAGCCGCCTTCATATATCTACTCCAGCAAGTGAGAGAGCGGTCGCCGTCTGATTGATTCGGGGTCAAAATAAAACCGGTGATAGGTGTTAGAGGCGCATCTTGTATAAAGAAAGTCAAGTTAATTAAAATTAAGATGTTTTTGAAAGGGGTATTGTAAAGAATATCTTGTGGAATAATTTTAAAGACAAAACGAGTGATGTAATATATAGCATGCTCGTTGTATTATTTTGATTACCTTTTGACAATTTAACGTGCAGCTCCTCATGGTGCTAAGGCAATGCATATTCTCCCCACTCGCATATACAGGAAATTGTGGATATTGGAGAGGACATCAGACATATTGATGAGGAAAATACTTCTGAATTAATTGTAGATTTGACCCTTAGTAAATTTATATAACATAAATAAGATGTGTCAATATTGAACATTTTGTGACATATTTTCTTAAAACAAAGTTTTTGCTTGTCTGATTTTGAATAACGTTTTTACTAGGTGACCTTCAAGATGTGCAGGTTATGACATATTCCCAACCGCATTGAATCCCAAATCCAAAGTCTCGAGACGATGAGAAAATGTGAATGCTCAAATATTTAAATAAACATCACCTAACTATTTTTAAAATAATTTATTTGCAATATCCTTAGAGCAAAATCAACAGTGAAGATTGTCATTAAGAAAATCTAGGCCAAACCGAACATGTTATAACTTATGAATATTGGAAAGGGCCTGTATATCAGTATTGTTTACAATGCGATTATAAGACGTAGATATTTGAGAGTTATTCATAATTATGAAATATTAAATACAATACAATTACTTCATACTCAAAGTGACATTCGAACCAATTATTATTTTTTATATTTAATTTTTATTTAATATTTTCAATGTTTTATTTTCTCTCTAAGTTGCCATAACATTTGTTAGTTTCACAATATTTGTCAACTATTATTTTTATATTTAATTTTTATTTAATATTTTCTAGGTTTTATTTTCTCTCCAAGTTGTCACAATATTTGTTAGTTTATTTAGTAAGAACTGCGTATTCATCATGAAAAAGGAACCCTTTGTTTATTGATGCAGGCAAGCCATAGATTTTTACGGCAGAAATCATTGTACAAACTTGAAAAAATATTGATACAAAAAAAATTTAATGACATTTTTTACATACTTTCTGAATTTCTCTCGCACTCTCACAAATGTGTGTTCACGTTGTTAAAATTTAAAAAAGGCGGCGCTAACTCTCGTGTCACATACTTAATCGAGGAATAGAATATTTTTCTGTACAAAATTAGAAAGTACTGGTTCCCGTATGTAGAAAAAGAGTGAAATGAGTTAAAGGTATTTTTGTTACATGCTGATAAACTCTGTCCGAAATGAATTTGAATTGTATAGTTCTCAACTGATGTTTGAATATTTGCTACTTTTGAAACTGTTAAATGAGAACGATTTGAAAGCACTAGTGAAAACAATTTTTAGGTTCAAGAACTTTCTCTTTGATGATACATTTCATGAAATCGGTGCAATAGGAGTCAATGGATCCATTTGCAATGCACTCTGAATTGTGAAATATAGACACGCACCGTGCGCTCTCACGGCCCTGATACTACTGGAAAAAAGAGTTAGCATGTTTAAAAATAAACTTTTTTCTGTAGAGGTAATTGGTTAAAGTCGAAAGCTTTGATACACCTTCCGAATGTTTTTTTCGGAGTGATTTTGTCACATTTTAGATCAAATAGATAACTAACGGATGGATCCACATCTATACATTTTAAACTTCAAAAGATTCGGTGGATAGAATCTGCCTGAACTACCAGGGACCACTAAAACACTCTTCGTTAAACCCGTAACATAACATTTGTGAACTTGTAATGGATGACGAAATTATTGAATGGAAAATTACTATTTTGTTATATTGAAAGAAAATGTTTTAAGCAATTTTGAAGCAGAATAAATTATATTCTCAAATTACGAACCATACTTCGAATTTACTTAACGTGACTATCAAATATAATTGATAAACTAGTATTTTAATGCAAATTATTTAATAAACATGAATTTTTCTATATTGCTCTGCGTGCTTTACTGAAAGTTAAATATAACTATCCTCATTTATACCAGATGGTTTCCATTCTTGTAAAGTTTGTTCAGTTGTTTTCTTTTTTTTTTCAAAAATTAGAATATTGAACACTTAATATGAAAGTTCAGAATATTAATCGCATATCGCATCGGGGTTACGAATATTTTGGAATTATTTCCAGAAGTTAGTAATAATAAATGCTTACGTTGTCTGGCATATTCCTAGATTCTTTCCACTGTCCTGGTTAAAATTACACCGCTTTACAATCCTAATTCAGAATTTGACAATGCTATTATTACACAAGTCAAACTCACAGAATTGAAAATGATCAGAAAATTAGTCACAAAATTACGAATTTCAAACGTACATTTTGAAATTCTTCTCTCTAATAATTATAAAAATAAATCCGGTGCACCAGGTACATAAATATTAATTTAAGAGTAGTTTCAGATTTCTTAACGCTTCTACGTTTCTCAGACACGTGAAGTTCATACGTTTTGAACGTGAAGACTATTCTTATAATATTCTTAAAATGAGAAATACTCTTAACCATTATTAATATAGAATTTTTGCATTAAGATTAACAAAAAGTTTGGTATCTTGAAACCAGCAACGAACTTTAACACAATGTTAAAAAATCTACTTAATTCTACATTTTAACTTTTCATTCTGAACATCAAGTCTTCACAGAAAGATTCGAAGCATCTATTGCAACTTTTATGAAACAAAACTTACAGGTCAAATGTCAGTATTTTACAACTGAGTGCCATAGCATTTCACATGGTAGCTAAATATCTTAATATTTTGAATCTAGTTACGTTTAACACTCTGAATCACTTTTACATATCCATATTAAAATTGTGATAAGTGTGTGAAATTGTGATATAATTGCGATATAAATAAAATCAATATTTAAGTTAAATTTAATATTTCGGTAAATCCAGTTATACATATTTGAATATTTAGTCATTCTTAATGTGCAATTATGGAAATCTTGCTGCAAAGAGAAACTTTAATACTTTTGTATCTGAAGGCAACTAATTTCTCTAATATGCCTGGCAAGTCTACCATTACAACATAAACCATATGTAATGTAGCACTGCGAGACCATTACAATACATAGGATCATTTTAAATAACGTCGAACTTCTAAGGCGTATAGGTGTTGAATCAATTTTTGCGAATGAACTCCTAGGTAGGGAATTCTCGCGTTGCACCATACATCCAGGTGGAGCGTGAAGTTCACCTGAAATTTTTTTAAAAGGCGTGTTAGGAGTCTTTCTTTACGATAACTTCCTACTTTTTGCGCAAGTATATGTCTGACAGAAAAAATTAAGAATAACTCGCGAGTAGCTGAAATGAAAATTAATATTTCAGGGCAATAACAATTTAATATTAACTAGTAATAAAAATAATAGTCTATGAGAATATTGACTTTGGAATATCTTTGATTATTTTCAGCGTTTTGGGTGTAAATAAAGGAAAAGTTACTGCTATACCATCAAAATGTCTTTTGTTAGATGATGCAAAAAATCTTTTTTTCATCCTTGTCCAAAACTCTCGGAAAAGAGCCCGGAGATCAAAATCAATAAAATCCTGTATTAACTAGAGTAATATCCACATTAACTATTTCTTCCATCAACTATTCATCAATTTGATCTTTGTGTTTTTGTTCACTTTGCTCAAATAAAAAATAGGATCAACAGAATTAGTATCTGAAAGCACTGTGCTAAAATATGTTTTGCAAACTTAAGTTTTAGCATTTCTTAACCAAAAATATTTAAGTCGTAGGTGGAGGATAAAGCTATTTCCGCAATCCTTGGTTATATCGCGCTTCTTTTTTAGCAGTCAGTCAGTCTTAATTAGTTAATTTCTTTTTCATATTTTCAAATAATGGCTAGAAATGACTAGAAACCGTTAGAATTTTTTAACGCCGAAAAATGGGAAGCGGTATTTACTAGTTAACTTAATTTAATTTAACGTTCATATACTAATCTGACATTTAGTACGGTAGAAACTAATCCATAACAAATTTCTAAACCTGTGGGGTGATCAAATACAAGTGTTGTAAATACTAGAGATTTCTGGTATTTATTTTTACATTTGAAAATTAGTGAAAGTGCGTCAAACCTCGAAAATATATTCGACAGCAACCTCCATTTCTATTGTTTTGTGTTAACGGTGTCGTTAATTGTCGTCAAGGCATTTTAACGGAAAAAATATAACAATATTTAAGAAGAATATGTAAGTAGTTTCATAAGAAGCATTTCCCTTTCTAGAAGCGTCAGGTACTAGTCAAGTTCTTTCTTCTGCATGATGTCTAATTTTAATTTTGCTTTGTTATACTTTCTATTCAAGAAAATACCACTATCAGATGTTTTCAGTTACACTAGCAGACCCCTAATGACACCTCACTGTCGGCAAACTGACATGAAAGGGTATTTCTTTATTATAATTTATTCTCTTGAATTACGTTCCACGATTCCTATCGATTCTTCAACAACGACCTTCGTAAGTTCTATTAAGAGTTTTAGAATACTAACCATCTCATCGAGACGACAAATCCGTTTTTCATCGATAAGGCGATATTTAAAGGGACGTGGGAAGCCGTACACAAACACTTCTATGAAACACCTTTCTTCTCTACTTGAGGCTACGTTACGCTTTCAGGGCACGTCATGCAGGGAGGTCGCACTTCTGCCCCACACGAGGTCGCTGTTGCCGTCGCCGGAAACCCTTCTCAGCGCTGTTGATTCACTGCGGAGTTTTTGCAGTTCTCCCTTTACCGCTAACTTGGCCCTGGAACCGAAGGACTTTTTGTACCACATGGCACAGAAACCTTTTTCTGAAACTGCAATATACCTTTGGGCCTTGCAGTAGTTAAACTGTTCCATCTTCGCTTCTACGTAGTAGCCTCGTTCTAAATATTACCTTCATAATCAGGTATCCTTCCTTTTTTTGGTGTTATTAATTTATACGTTATTTTTACTAAAAAACGATCAAGTTTTGCGATATACACATTCGTAGGTTTATTTTTCTGTTACTTTTACATGCATTATATAATACTTCTACTTTACATTAGCCACTGGGACTATAGCAAGCCCCTACCACGGTTACAGCCATTGATAAACTAATATGATACTATATATACTTTAAGTACTTTAATTATCCCACATGACATGCTACAAAACCAGTTTTGACTGCATTTACACTCTGACACACATGACTGGCGACCGTTCCTGATACCTTTTTGTTTAATTATTCTCCTGATTTAATATTTCATATTTCCCATTTCACTCGACTGTAGCCCGAAGGTTATCATAAGATCGCTCCGTCATGATAAAAATTTATATATGTGTGGGTATGATAGACCGTCTATATAGATACTCGGTAGAGAAATATTAAGGTAAAGTAATTTGTTTGTTTCCTGGGGGTATCTATGCGAAACATTATGAGGGGGGATCAGCATTTCTGCTGAGCCCGTTTTCACGCCCTAGGTTTGTTAGCCCAGGGGGTATGAAAGATTAAACTGTGATGAATGTAAGAGGTGAAAGGGCGATACACACGTATAAACTTAAATGCACCCATGTCAGAGGCGGTACTCGAACCCGCGTTCTCCTGGTCCGAGACCGTTACGGCACCACTGCCGTAATGATCTCGACCATCTGACCGGCTGGCAATTTTTTATTGTAATTATTAATATGAAATTTCTATTCAAGCCTCCAATCTACTTTTGTTTCCGTGAACTTACGTATTTGTTTGTAAAAAAGGTTTATATATTTTGGTTAAATGCAATGGTGACTAATACACATTTTATTAATAAACAAACTTAGAACATTTAAGTTCAAAGAAAATCGTTTCTTCGAGAGTTAGAACTGGTCTGTAACCCTTTTATTGATAAGTTAATATGTAGACTAAAGTTTTAGATTTTTTTGGATTCTACCTGCGGTTCGAGAAAAGAAGAAATAACTATTACAGGTTTAATTTTGCTTTTGTGTAAAGTCTTATTTTAAAAGGTAATGTACATCACTTTAAAAATGTAGGATTTGAATTTTCTCTTAAACTGAACTTTCCCAATTCATGAGCTTTCTTTGCTATGTGTCCATATCGGTTTTAAAGAAAAAATCTATAATGTTGGCAAGTTTTCAATATTTTAATATTTTATATTACGTTTACACTCTTGTCAAATTGTAGTTTTCGATTTCAATTTACTCTGCTACAAATTTTCTGGAAGCACAGAAATTAATACTCTGAATGCTTCAGTATTCTTCCATTTATTCACCTTTTGTAGTTTTCACCCTTCCCACAAGACAACGAACCAGTCGCCTTATCCATTCTCCCCTGTTATTTCTCCCTCATTCATTGGAACTCACACTTTAGAAGCCTCGAAAAATTATGCATTCTAGTTCTAAAATCTGATCATTTTCACAATAGATTTTGAATTTAGACCAATCATATTTTCAAAATAATTTTTTGCATAATTTATAAGTTTATTCGGCTTTGCATTTTTTTACTTTTCTTCCTACATTATATTACTAAGATGATCAGTATTTAAATCAATAATACTTACTCAGTTTTTGGTTGCGAGTACCGTGTATAAAATTTTTAGCTGCAATTTTTCCCATGCCAGGACTAATGTCTGTTCCAAAGAATTAAGATGGGTTCGAGAGAATTTATGCAATTTCGCACCCCAAAACACGGGATATCCATCCGTATCACGCGAAAATAGCCTGAAAAACTTTGTATACCAGTCAGGAGTACGATCGAGGTGGGTCGACCCGGGGATTTTTAAGATATTTTAATTTTTGAAGACAATAGACAAGTAGCCTATGCGAGATTTTGAAATATTTTACAAAAAATGGCTAAATTTGTTTTCTTTGAACTTTTCGCGAGCATAAAAGAAAGTGTATTTGTAAATTAGTATATTTCCTGTAGTAATTAAAACTCCAAATTTTGAAATTTTAAAAATTCAGTTCAACTTGTCTTACGTCTCCAGTCTTCTTTCTCAATACAATTTTCACCTCAATTTTAAAACTTTAATTGAGTCCATGCAGTTAAAAAAATATATGAATAGTTTACGTATCTCTGGATTGCATCTAAGTTTACGAAACTATAAAAAAAAATCTCGACAAAACTGGCGTATGCAAGATTTTGAAGTAGGACTTATTTAATGTGAACAATTAAACCCGCGCTCACAATGAAATTACACCATGCAAATTAAATATATTTAAGGTGTTTTATAGCTAGCTCAGCTTCTCAAAAAATAATAGAACAAAGTCAAGTTACGTGGTAGCAGTTCGCTCAATTATATCTATTTTTTTCGTCATTCGATGTAATTTTTCTGAAACTTCAGAAGTAGTGAAGTTTCACATTCTAATAAAATGGTAAAACAAGGCTATTGTGTAAAGGATTTATAGAATATCATGTTTAAAAAACAACTTCCATTGTGAAGACTGGTTTTCCTATATAGTTCAAGAAAATTGAGGACGTTAGTAGGAAAAGTATAGAAAGGGACGAAATGAAAGATCAGCCAGGTATAAATTCGCTAATAAATCTCACCAATAAAACCACTTAATTAAAAAACATCAAACCTCCAGTAACATTTCACCGTAATGTCAAAATGATAATTTGATTCCATTGTCCAAAGTAGACAGATCAAATGTATGATACAACATCTGATCTAATGTCTACTCTGAGATATGATGTTATGAGAACTCGCTCCCTTAGCCCGTTTAAGCACCGAGATGGAATCACTCGCTGGATCCAACAGTGTAGATTGATTGATTAGCGATTCCTGGTGCGTCAACTGTTAAGATCATTAGCCCTAAAGTGTAGTGCCAGTGTCTGGGTGGCAAGTTCCGGCGTGAATCTGCCCATCGAATTGTGGGTTTCTCTCAACCAGGTATATCCCAACAGCCGGACACAGCTCCATGCGGATCAAGCTGTAAGCTCCCGAATGGTCTCCTGGCATGTGTTGTAGTGAAATATGAAAGTGTAAGTGTGTGTGTGTAAGTAAGGAGCTGAGGATAGGACAAAGAAGAGGAAGGACATTCAATATTATGTCTTTAAATATTGTCATGTAATTTTTTTGTCTATGTATGATTGCGAGAAAAATAGCGATAACTTTAAAAAACTATTTTTGCAAACTTTATAAATGTTCCACTTTTCTGCTAAAGCGCCGAAAAAGCTGTCATTCCGACTCACATGATTGGAGTAGAAGTTTTACAACCTATTAACTAAACGTAGTTACTTGATTTCGAAGTCCGGCATTGTAAAATATTTTGCGGGTTGGCAATACAATTTGCAGATCCAAGAAATATTTTAAAAAAATGTAAGCGTTACAAATAACGCGAAAAAGAACGTGTTCTAGTAGCATCACAACATTTTCTTTGCAATAGCTCTTCCTCCCATCCTGGGTTTTAATGAGCGGTGGCATAATTCAAGGCAGTCGAACGCCGTGTCACGGTCCCAAAGGGGAGATCCGCGCTCAGCCTGTCGCCGCCTCCGACGCGCGCGGCTCGGAGACAAGATTCACAGCGCCTCCGCGCCCACCTCGGCGCGCGGATTGACAGGGCGCCAATAACAAAGCGCGGGCGGGCGCCTTCTCAGGGACGCCGACCCGGAAGTTTTTTATTACGCTATTAATCTTCATCCGGCGCTGACACTCTCACCGCGCCCGCTGCCACGCCAGCGACATTGCCGTCCCCGCTACCCCTGACAACCACGAGGCTCCCCGTCGCTCGCCTGCCGCTCACGCCGCTCTCGCAGCCAACGACACCCCGCCGCCCCCGCCTCCCCAGGCGCTCCCCGCACACCCCCTCCGTTCCCCGTCACCCCCACCGTTCTCCGCCGCCCCCCGCCGTTCTCCGCCACCCCCGCCGCCCCCGCACACCCCCTCCGTTCCACGCCGCCCCCACCGTTCCCCTCCGCCCCCGCCGTTCTCCGCCACCCCCGCCGCCCCCGCACACCCCCTCCGTTCCCCGCCGCCCCCACCGTTCCCCGCCGCCCCCCGCCGTTCTCCGCCACCCCCGCCGCCCCCGCACACCCCCTCCGTTCCACGCCGCCCCCACCGTTCCCCTTCGCCCCCCGCCGTTCTCCGCCGCCCCCGCCGCCCCCGCCGTTCCCCATCGTTCTCCGCCACCCCCGCCGTCCCCGCACATCCCCTCCATTCCCCGCCGCCCCCGCCGCCGCCACTCCCTGTCACCCCCCACTCCCACTACACCCACCACCCTTTCTCTCCCGCCGTCTTCCATCTTCTCCATTATCAAAAGCCGCCCCATCTGCACTAGTGATAGAAAACATAAATGTTCAAAATTAAAACATCGATGTCAAAAATATGAGGACGAAAAACCATCAATGTTTGTCAACATGTCAACATGTCAACATGTTAAACCTCTAACATTAAATTACTGGGCAATAAAATTACATTTGCTAGTGTTAGTGTTTATGAATTTGCCGAATGAGGGTATGATCAGAAGATGTCGATCCTATTCCCATTAGTGTACTTGTTGGCCATATCTCAATGTGCAATATGAATTTGAAGAGGAAATACAATGGCATAGAGGTCTCTCTGGTTAGGGAGTTTGGTCGTTGTAACCAGCATTCCTTTGGTTCCAACCCATGAATAACAATTTTACTATCAGCTATTTCTTATTTTAACTTTCACAGTATTTATTGTGATCATAGACATTTTTCGATCAAAAACAAATCATCGAAAAAGAAAAAAACTACGATCACAAAATATCGCTCTTAATAAAATATCGGTGTTAACACAGCGATGTTTCTACAAAAAAAATAGATGTTTCTACAAAAAGTCGATGTTTTGAAAACATAGACATCGATATGACATCCCCAATCTCCAGCCGTTGTCTCGCCACTCGCCCCGCCGTCACCACCCCCACACTCCTCCCAGCTTCCCCAATCTATTCTGATATGGTCGAGCGCGCACCTTTAAAGTTGCCGCCGGAAGGTGGTCCCGGCGCCGCTCAAGAGAGGGCGCCGATTACCAACGCCGCAGCTCCGTCACGCTCGGCCAAGCCCCGGAGCCGGAGAACTCACCCTTATCGGGTAGCTGGCCAGCAGACCTTCAGCCCGGGCAGGCTATAAGAGCGGTGCCCGGCGAGCGGTTGTGAGTGAGAAGTGACTGCCCGTGCGTGTATAGTGACAAGTGAAGTGCGATACAGAACGGTTACGGACTCGGACTCTCCCTACGGCTAAACAGTGAACTTCGCTACGTCTACGGAATATCTTACGGAATATTGTTCAACCTGGCTTGTATTAATGAATTTCCTGTTGGCTTGCGGTAATAAAGGAATTTTAGAAATTGCTGTTCCTCCTTTTGGATATAACATATTCCATCACCCCGTTCCCTCCCGTGGCCAAATTGCCCCGACGCCATGCCGCCTCGGCACCTGATCGCATCCTGTCGCGCTCGCCTTCTCCACCCTCCCTAACCCTCGCTCTCCCCGCCGATCTCAACACAAGACAGTTTCCGCAATCTTCTGCACCAACCTGTGCCTGTGAATATCTTCGATCCCTTTCCTCGAAGCCTGAGTAAATTTAAAAATAAATTAGTTTCTTGAATGTGGATATGTTATAAATATATTTAATAAAATTCAGTGTAATTACCTATGTCTTCTTTGTAATTAAGTATTATTATTATTGTTGTTATTATTATTAATGTTATTATTATCATTATTAGCATTATTATTATTATTATTATTATTATTATTATTATTATTATTATTATTATTATTATTATTATTATTATGTGCAGTGGCGTGAAGTGCAGTGACGTTGTGCAACTGAGAGAAACGAGTGAGTAAGGAAGACATTACAGCTCGCTGTATCGCAGTGCGGTGAAATGTGGTGAAGTGAAGTTTGGTGAAGTGGAGTTCTATGAAAGATTGCACGGTGAAATGTTCATGTGATTTTGTAACGTTTGTAGAGTTTGTATAGTTGTTAAGTTCTGTAATGTCAAGTTAGTGTATTCTGCCACCAAGTTCTCACACTTAATTGCAGAATTATTAATAAATCTAAACCGTCTTCTTCGTTCCACTGCTCCAGTCCCTCTTGTCACATCATCCTCACGGTCCCCTCCTTCCCCGTTGCTACCTCCCCGCTACGCACTTGGGTCCCATTATAACCTCTTCCTCTACCACCTCGGTCTCCATTTCGCTGTCACCCTTCCTCCTACCGCTTCCTGTCGATGCCACGGAGAGCAAGTAATGAAAAGCAGGAGGCGTTGAAATATGTAACAGCGCTGCCAGCGGGGAACAGCGGAACCGAATACCTGCCATTGAAAAGTTCCATGTCGCTGCATTCACGTGGATTGGTCTTGTTTAACAATAGCGTACCGTGAATCGACACATTTTGGGTGGGGTATGGGTGTATTAGGTGTTGGCATTACAATGTGGTCGTGAGTCTGGTAAAATGAAACATCACCACGAACAAACAAATAAGATATTTTTCTAAAAAAAGAAAGGGAAGGAAAAAGTGATTTAATTTTGGAAATAATAGAGTAGATTAGACAGACACTTTTTATGACAATGACAAAATATGAAGTCTATATCTCGTATTACATCCACGTACAGACAGTCCTTTAATTTAGCTGCCATTTCATTCAGCAGAAAGCAAGAAAATGCACTAAAATCAACCGAAAATCTTTTGATTAAGCGTTAAAAATAGAAAAGACTTTACATTTCATTAACTGAAACAATAATCATTACATAATTATTAATTTTGATTACATAATAAAATAAATGAATAAAAAATAATCAATAATTTCTTAAAAGAAAACTTAATCGCATTGTCTTACACGAAGAAATACACGAGTATGTGACTATGTCCTTCGTACAATGTAGTAAAGGGGATACTTCCATATCAAAGTTAAATCTGAATTGCACATTCTGATTGTTTCCTTGTACAGTGAAGAAGAAAGCTGGGTTATTATGATTAAAGGAACTACGTGCTACAACACCACATATCTTCTCGCACTCTTTCTATATATTGCAATTTTAAAAAATTCAGAGAGTTAAACGAAAAAGAGACCTGCGCCATTGAACATCATTTGCTCTATAAGTGGAAAAACAGTTTCAGCCTCTTTTGAGAAAATGTTTTATTTTATAAAATGGATTAGTTTCAAATAGAAGTTACGAAATAACTTCTTTTTTTTCCAAACAATTTCCTGTGATTTTCAAACGTCTGATGTTTTAGAAAGTATTTAATTAAAGACAAAGAACCTATAGTCAATATTGTATTTTTACGTTGATAATATTTTGCAATTTTTGACAATACAGAGAGTTTGCCGAAAGTGCGACAAGCACAACTTATTTATCTTTTTTTATACATACGAGAAGAAAATTTAAAGAAAAAGATTGTAGTCGTTCTTTTGAAACAATTTTTTGTTTAAATTGCGTATGTTCTACGTAAAATTACGCTAAAAGTACTTATATATTCGGAAAATTGTATATGGCTTTATTTAAAAATATGTTTGAGCATCCAGAATTTTCTTTAAATCATCTCCGGTCAGGAAGTAATAACTGAAGTACAGTGGTACAGTACTGAAGTACTTCGACAACTTTCTTACACTTTCTTTTTTCTATTTTTGTATCCTTGGTATTAATAAAAAGTTCTGACTGGAAAGAAAAAGGACATTAACTAAAACAGAAAATTATTAGCAAAGCAGATTGCTATACTGAACACAGACAAGAAGGTTTCTCATAAGCCATTCCAATAGGTAGTTGAGCTAATATTAGGTGGAACAAATATTTGTCAAGCTTCAACTATGCGATAGCACCGCCGCTAGGAAATTTAATGTGGAATATATTGTTAAAGACATGTTTACCTAAATACGACAGATTTTTAGATAAGTCAAACAAACAGGGGAACTATGATTTTTTTTCATTTTTTTGTTATAACTCAAATTTCATTGCGTTTTTTTGCCAAATTTACTATTTGTGATCATCATATCATAAAATCTTCTTTGGTCGTATCCTTCCACATACGGAAGTTGGGTGACCCACCGCAGGTTTTCTTGGGATTATTATGCAACGTACTTTTCCGTTGCCTTCCCTGAGTTTTCGACCCAGACTTCTCCTACCTCCGACACGGATGTGGGACTTTATCGAGTAGGCGCACTGAATGTTGTCGGAGGGATTTCATTTTGCCGGGCATACCGCCAGAGTTCTTTTTCATGCCACAAGTGTGACATGACTACTGTGGATTTTCCGCCCTTCGAAAATATGTGCACCTCGGCCGATATCGAATCCGCGTACTGGAGGTTCGGAGACCAGTAAACTAACCGTGTGCGTGATCTGCGCTGTCCGGGTGACGCCGCGTCGAAGGCTGTGTTGTCAACGTTTCGACCATCTTGTCGTGGTATTCCTCAGGGCTGGTAATGAGGAAGACCACGACAAAATAGACGAAACGTCGGCAACAGCCTTCGACGCGGCGTCACCCGGACAGCCCAGATCACGCACATGACTCTGGCCGCGGAAGCCTACGACTTCATCTAACCCCTCCCCCACCGAGACACCCTAAAAACAAGCCGAAAATCAAAACTACACTGTAATTTGCTTTAGAACAGTCCCTTTGAGCACGTAATGATACGTAACGATACTTACGTAATGATTACGTAATGATACGTAATGATACTTTGAGCACGTAAATCCACATAATCATAATAGTAATAATAATAATAATAATAATAATAATCATTATTATTATTATTATTATTATTATTATTATTATTATTACTATTATGATTATGTGCAGTGCAGTGGCGTGAAGTGCAGTGACGTTGTGTAACTAAGAGAAACGAGTGAGTAAGAAAGACATTACAGCTCGCTGTATTGCAGTGCGGTGAAGTGTGGTGAAGTGAAGTTACGTGAAGTGGAGTTCAATGAAAGATTGCACGGTGAAATATTCATGTTATTTTGTGAAGTTTGTATAGTTGTTAAGTTCTGTAATGTTAAGTTAGTGTATTCTGCCACCAAGTTCTCACACTTAATGGCAGAATTATTAATAAATCTAAATCTAAATCTAAATAACCAATTTGTCCAATAAAATAATGATGGGACTATATTCCCGCACCGGCCTGTCATGCCCTGCGGGACTGCAGGGACCGTCCAAACCCACCTACTCTTTCCCACTGACCTGCCCATCTCTGGCTGGCCTGGCCGCACTCCCGCCTGTCCTAACGGCCAGATTTGCTTCGATCACCGTTGATACCACTATCCTTGCTGGGGGTGCGGTAAACGTGCGTTGTTGCATACTATCGGCAAATGTTTTTCCACCTGATATTTCTCAAAACTAAATGCCACTAAAGGAAAACGTACAAAAAGGATTTAGAAGGGAAATGTATGAGGTTTAAGAAACGTTTAGTACATTATTCACATACGTTCTTATAATACATATTTATACCAATTCATCTAATGATTCTCAACATATTTTCTAACTTTTTGCGAAATATTCTAAAAATAATGAATGAGTGCACACTTATTTTTTACTCTAAAGGGTAGGGAAGGGAAATGGTCTTTTTTTACAAATTCTCATGCAGAAAATCATTTTGAAAATCACGTATTCAAATTTCATGAATAACAGAATAAAACAGAATAGGTTTGTACGCAAAAACAGAAATTATCTCTATGTAATATATAATAAGTCAAAAAAGAAGAATTCTAAGTTGTTCCTGACAAAATAATCTTATTTTAAGTGGAAACCGTTTTGAAATAGATTTCAGCATTTCAGGGATTACCCCGGAGAAAAGGACAGGTAAAAATCGTAAAATAATTGAATTGAATTTTACAAAGTCCAAAGAATCTTCGGAATTTATAAAAATGCAGGTAATTTGAAAACGCAGACAGTCACAGTTTATTTACAGTTAGTTATGAAAATGAAAATAGAATATAGAATTTCAATTGAATATCTACTTAAGATATAGTACGTGGTAACATCTCCATAAAATCATTGACATAAATCAGCGTACCTGTTGAAACAAAAAACATTTCCGAAAAATATAATTTATCTCCTAAAACTAAGTTGAAAACACTAAAACAGCTGGGCTGACCTGGGCTAAGCTAATCGCCTGTCGAGAAACCTCAGCAGACACAATTATGTCCCCATCTTTGAAAGACAAGAATTCGAAGAATATGATTTTTATGAAAATATTCTTCTCTTGTGTGTTATCAGATATGTTGGAGAGATTATTACGATTGCCTTTAATAAATGGTTTATATTTGAATCAAGTGTAAACGTTATATAGAGTCAATTTCCCAAGGACATGGAGCACACTGATTATATCATTAAATAAAACACTTTCTGTTTACGTTTTAGAACATCAGATAACTTAACATATTTATTCAGCGGTTTTTGATAGCTCATCATTGCCAAACACTTATATAAATAATATACGTTCCCACTATTTTACTTCTTAAGAAAATCTATGAATTTGTCATCTCATTAAGATCTGTGGACATTTCAGCCAGCCATTTTCATAATAAAGTCTATACTCATAAAAGTTTCAAACAAGCAGTGCTTAACACTTCTGAAAATCTATGTATACAGAAGTATTTCAGGTCGGATACTTCGGCGCTATCTGTGCCGCTGCAAAGGCGCTTGTGTAAATGTGGCTCCAAACATTCGGCATTCGCCAAGCAGCGAACCACTGCCCTCCCAATTCCTAACAGCTGATGTGTTCGCCGAATGTTCGCTTACTTAAATGTGTCCAAAAGACCTAAATGTGTAGAGTAAGGCGAGTACCGAATCTTCGTCACTCGTCAATCAGCAAGCAACTCATCCCCACTACTTGTGATTCGGCGAGCAGTCGCTCGCTACTCGCCGAATAACGAATGTGAGGAGCCGCCTTAACGAACTGAATTGAATTGAATTGAATTAATGTCTTATTTTACGTGGCGAGACTCGGGCCATCAGGCCTGCTCTTCCGTCTGACCACGCAAATTTTGCTACGCTCCTTTCACCAACTAGCAGAGGAAGGAGGTATTTCTTGGGCGAAAAACAGGCGATTTTGAATTTCGCTCAGAGGCTACGTCATTTAGGCTTGAGTATCTTTTACATGCAAGTAAATCTACGAACATGGGACAGCCGTTTTTACGTCCCCTTCGAAGGAAGGCGAACGAAGGATTTTTAAGCGCAGCCCGTGGCTTAACGAGTCCTGCACAGAGCAAAGGAAGTCGTGCTTACCGCGTTGGCACGTCCTTGGGCCTTTGTAGCGCAGCCCGTGGCTTAACGAGTCCTGCACAGAGCAAAGGAAGTCGCGCTTACCGCGTTGGCACGTCCTTGGGCCTTTGTAGCGCAGCCCGTGGCTTAACGAGTCCTGCACAGAGCAAAGGAAGTCGTGCTTACCGCGTTGGCACGTCCTTGGGCCTTTGTAGCGCAGCCCGTGGCTTAACGAGTCCTGCACAGAGCAAAGGAAGTTGTGCTTACTGCGTTGGCACGTCCTTGGGCCTTTGTAGCGCAGCCCGTGGCTTAACGAGTCCTGCACAGAGCAAAGGAAGTCGCGCTTACCGCGTTGGCACGTCCTTGGGCCTTTGTAGCGCAGCCCGTGGCTTAACGAGTCCTGCACAGAGCAAAGGAAGTCGTGCTTACCGCGTTGGCACGTCCTTGGGCCTTTGTAGCGCAGCCCGTGGCTTAACGAGTCCTGCACAGAGCAAAGGAAGTCGCGCTTACCGCGTTGGCACGTCCTTGGGCCTTTGTAGCGCAGCCCGTGGCTTAACGAGTCCTGCACAGAGCAAAGGAAGTCGTGCTTACCGCGTTGGCACGTCCTTGGGCCTTTGTAGCGCAGCCCGTGGCTTAACGAGTCCTGCACAGAGCAAAGGAAGTCGTGCTTACCGCGTTGGCACGTCCTTGGGCCTTTGTAGCGCAGCCCGTGGCTTAACGAGTCCTGCACAGAGCAAAGGAAGTCGTGCTTACCGCGTTGGCACGTCCTTGGGCCTTTGTAGCGCAGCCCGTGGCTTAACGAGTCCTGCACAGAGCAAAGGAAGTCGTGCTTACCGCGTTGGCACGTCCTTGGGCCTTTGTAGCGCAGCCCGTGGCTTAACGAGTCCTGCACAGAGCAAAGGAAGTTGTGCTTACTGCGTTGGCACGTCCTTGGGCCTTTGTAGCGCAGCCCGTGGCTTAACGAGTCCTGCACAGAGCAAAGGAAGTCGCGCTTACCGCGTTGGCACGTCCTTGGGCCTTTGTAGCGCAGCCCGTGGCTTAACGAGTCCTGCACAGAGCAAAGGAAGTCGTGCTTACCGCGTTGGCACGTCCTTGGGCCTTTGTAGCGCAGCCCGTGGCTTAACGAGTCCTGCACAGAGCAAAGGAAGTCGCGCTTACCGCGTTGGCACGTCCTTGGGCCTTTGTAGCGCAGCCCGTGGCTTAACGAGTCCTGCACAGAGCAAAGGAAGTCGTGCTTACCGCGTTGGCACGTCCTTGGGCCTTTGTAGCGCAGCCCGTGGCTTAACGAGTCCTGCACAGAGCAAAGGAAGTCGTGCTTACCGCGTTGGCACGTCCTTGGGCCTTTGTAGCGCAGCCCGTGGCTTAACGAGTCCTGCACAGAGCAAAGGAAGTCGCGCTTACCGCGTTGGCACGTCCTTGGGCCTTTGTAGCGCAGCCCGTGGCTTAACGAGTCCTGCACAGAGCAAAGGAAGTTGTGCTTACTGCGTTGGCACGTCCTTGGGCCTTTGTAGCGCAGCCCGTGGCTTAACGAGTCCTGCACAGAGCAAAGGAAGTCGCGCTTACCGCGTTGGCACGTCCTTGGGCCTTTGTAGCGCAGCCCGTGGCTTAACGAGTCCTGCACAGAGCAAAGGAAGTCGTGCTTACCGCGTTGGCACGTCCTTGGGCCTTTGTAGCGCAGCCCGTGGCTTAACGAGTCCTGCACAGAGCAAAGGAAGTCGCGCTTACCGCGTTGGCACGTCCTTGGGCCTTTGTAGCGCAGCCCGTGGCTTAACGAGTCCTGCACAGAGCAAAGGAAGTCGTGCTTACCGCGTTGGCACGTCCTTGGGCCTTTGTAGCGCAGCCCGTGGCTTAACGAGTCCTGCACAGAGCAAAGGAAGTCGTGCTTACCGCGTTGGCACGTCCTTGGGCCTTTGTAGCGCAGCCCGTGGCTTAACGAGTCCTGCACAGAGCAAAGGAAGTTGTGCTTACTGCGTTGGCACGTCCTTGGGCCTTTGTAGCGCAGTCCGTGGCTTCCGCAGGTAATGATCGATCGATCGATCGCATCTGCGAGGACCGCGCCCGGGGGCTTCCAAGACGACGGAAAGTCGATGGCAGGCGGCGCGACCCAAAGCTGCGGGCGACACCAGTCATTTTCCCGTCGGCAGAGTTCCTCGCTCTAATTAGCTTGAGAAGTTATGTCTTTTGATGGGTGTAGAGTTCTCAAGCTGGGGAACGCCTACCTACACGAGTGTGCTAGCGATATTTAATGAGTATAAGAATATGGTTTTCAAAAAGTCAAAAGAAGAAGAAGAGGGCCAAAAGTTTCCACATAATTAGTGCGAGTAATTACTTTCTAAACGTCTCAGAACGGTTCTTTTTTCTTTTATGCGTCTTTCATTCAATGATAAAATTAGGAATGTAATAGATAATTCAGCAGCAAGATTGAATAGAAACCTGAAATGTCTGGCTCGCGTGATAAGTTCGGAAAAAAAATGCAAACCAACCAAATGTAGTACAAAACAAATGTAGTACAGGTTCCTCAATTTGCTCTGTTATTCCTTATACTAATAGCCAATGCGTGCAAAAAGGAAACAGTATAGCCTCCAGCCATGTGAGAAGTGTCTGTTATTACTTATAACGAGAAACTCAGGGAAATCCTAAAACAATTAAACTTTCGATTTTGATTATAAAATACAAATATTTCCTTTTTTATTTCGCCTATTTCTATACTGAATTTACCGTCTGTATTCTCATCTCAGCTTACGAAATGCAACAGCAAGGCTTCGAGGAAGAAGACGTGAGCAGCTTACGAAATGCAACAGCAAGGCTTCGAGGAAGAAGACGTGAGCAATCAAATAGTTACTATTCACTTCTTGCGTTATGGAACAGAAAAATGTTGATGCAAGTGTTGTTGTCCTGTACATATATTAAGTACTATGTAATTCAGTATTTGTGAAGATGGTTTTTGTTAAAATATTTCATTTATTTCGATGTTGTACGAGTCGTCCTTCAGCAGTATGCGTGATACTCTTTGGAAAACCATTCTGAGTGGTTTTGTGTAGCATTTTCGCTGCTGCCGGCCACTAGTTTTGTTATAGCTATATCGATCAGAAACTTCCAAATTTTATGTACCCATAATTAAATTTAATTAGCACATCTAACAAATCGTTTAATTTAGTTGATCTTCTGTATATTTTTTCAAAGTTATTGCGAAGTTATATAATATTTAAAATTCTGATAATGTTTCGTAAATTATTGAAAGATAAGAATATTGAAAAATCGTAAAAATGACCACCAAATGAATATTATACAATTATAATATTATTGGAGACAGAAAATTATGAAAGAAAATTCTAAAAATAGTTTTATTAATACTTGATTTGGGACTGTTGTTGTCTCATATATTTAATTAATTTGTATAAAGCTTCAATCATAATTATAGCAAGTATATTTTCTACATTCCACTTATCACCAGTTTAAAGACACAATGAATGAAGTACAACTAAGTAGGGAAAGCAACGAAATTCGGTTATTGAAGAGGAAACCAATCACATAATTGAACTGGAAATTCTCTTATTCGTAAATAAATACAGATTTTTTTTCATTGCGTATTCTGCACGGAAAAAGTAACATTTGTAAATAATTTTTATCAGATTAATTGAAATCTGATAGAAAAATCAATTTGGCTTAAAATACACATTTGTACTAATTACGATGACGTGTTTCCTTGAGGATTTGCGTAAGTCGCAAAAATCGTTTTTGTGCACCGAATTTTTTTGTAACAATACAATGCTCGAGTTTATACGTTTTTATTCTATTGAGTGCTACACGCATTTTGCAAATGTTTCATTGTTTGTATTACTACTTAGACGTAAAAAAATTAGAATGGTCTGATATTCGAAATTACAAGCTAGATAGCAACAGATGCATGACGTGAGAAAGCTAAATTTGTTACACATATTAGGACACACTACAATTTTTTGGGCATATTAAGCTACACTACAAATAACTCATCCAATTTTACATACCAGTTTGAACATTCAATAAATCTATTTTTTCACCACGTATATCTTTGGCAGTTATTCTTACAAAGCATTCCAAATGATATGGTAAGAGAAGCGAAAGAGAGAGGCAATCGAGAAGAATCATGTGTGATTGATGGTGCAAAATCAAATTTTTGTTCCATTATTTCCAGTTCATTTATTGTTAACACTGAAGAAACTTGAAGAGAAATTATCCAAATGATGTGGTGATACATCAGAATGCACGTTAATAATTAACAGCATATCGTGTTTCGTAATCTCCTAACAACACCATTCCCGGAAGATTGAATCTTGAATAATATTACGAACTACAGTTATCAAATATTTCTGAGCACTATATCTCTACTAAATTAATACGTAATGAAATTTTAATATTAGTCGTTATAAAGTAGTTTTTTGCAGGAATGTTTATGAAATTTTAATTTGTTCAGAAAGTCATAAATATTAAGAAAAACTCATTACGGTAAATGCAAAAATAATAAATGTAGTTTAGTAGTAGGCCTATAGTTTTCCTTTGCATTGTTATGATCTGGTCTAAGAGACCCATCTGGTGCATTCTCATTGAATTAAACGGATGAGCATCTAAAAGTCCAAAACCAATCGTCTGAGAAAGATCGGCGAAAATATTCAAAGCGACCCATCACAAGTAATTGCTTTCTAATAAGTTGTAATTAAATACGTTTCGGATATTTTCCAACACTATAGAACTCCGTTGTATAATTTGCAGAGGTTGATGTCAATCATGATTTTTGCATAGGCGTTTTTTAGATCTTGGAATAAATGACTAAGTACGATTTAGAAAAAATCTAATATTTTTGCCTGAATACGCTCTTTCGCACAATAAAATCAACTTTTCTGAAAGTATTTCTATCTGATTAGATGCATCTATGAATTATAAACAATGATAACCAATAAACAAAAAATGAAAATAAAATAATCGGGTTTTGTGAATGATTGAGTTTTGGGATCCAAATCTTCATTTATTCAGTGTAGTGTCTGGGATGTCTGAAGGGAACTTTCGACCATTTTGTAAGTAGACCATTTATGAGTGATTCAGAATATTATTTGAGATATTCGACAAACATTCATTCAAATTGTTAATTGGGAATTTCTCGTGCTTTGTGAAATTTTTCTCGAGCTGCTAAGTACTTTAGAATATTTCCTATTTTTTCCTTTAGGATTCCTTAGCCAGTTTATTCCGGTTCTTACTAACGAGCAGACTCTTAGGGTCCGAAATGAAAGTCAGCTTTTGAAACCATTACTAAGATTCGTACAAAATATGACAGAAAAAATAAGATGAAACCTGTTAAGATTGCATTCACACCCCTCTCCCATTTCTGTGTAACTGCTTAATTATTTACTGTTACAATATTACAAAATTACCATTTCCAATAATACGTCAGAACTGTACTCAACATTTTAAAATTAAATTTCTTTATAATAGCATCAACAACTTTGTTATTAGTGACTATTTCAAGTATTGTACTTCATTGTTGTTTTATTTTAGAAATTATGATATTTAATTAAATCCAAATATATATAAATTTTATATCATATTTTAACCAATATCAAAATAATATTTGGGAGGGAAGAATTTATATAAAAAATGGACGTCAATTTCACGAAAGCTTTAAAAAAAAAAGTTCTTTATTTTATATTGATCTATTGAGGAATGTAGAATAGCATACTTTTTATCCAAATTAACTGCCTCTGATGGTTGAATTTGGAGCACACTTTGAAGATACGATCGAGGTCAAGTTTGCTACTTGTTAGTTCACTTGTCAAAGGAGACGACGTTCTAAATAGGTGATGATGGTGTATTTTGTAAATGCACAGATATTATTCTTGAGAGGACTACTTGCTTATTGCGGCCCTTTTTTTCACTAAAGTCTAATGAGTGAAACATCGACGTTGCTGGATATGCATGTGCGCCCGCACTCCACTTCTTGCGCTAAATTACATGTATCTTCTCCCCCACCCTCCACATTAGATAGTAGATTACATATTATAGTTTAGTTGTAGTAACTGATTAGATAGTAAATTACAGATTAGACCAAAGTTTATGCATGTCCATCCGTCATATTTTACTGGTTTTGACAATAAATAAATCAAATTAGTAAGAGGCAAAGCGTTTCTGTTGCTTCAAGCAATAGTTAAATCTATTGTTTCCAGCATTTTTGTGTGAGGATAGACCTTAAATCATGCATTAAAGAATGAAAACTCTTTAGTTTCCCAAGCAGCACAGTATATGCCTATGCATTTTACTATCACCGTGTCAGCATGTCTGAAAATGACACTTCTTAGTTTTAGTGATTAAATGGTACACAATGAAATATTTAATGTGATAATGTTCACTTATTTATTGAGCACACTTTAATTGTAATATACACCGTAAGTATCAAAAGACCTAACTAATTAGGTAAAGAGAATAGTAAAAAAATGTGTATATTTTTTAAACCAAAAGGACGTACGTTGGTAAAAGGACGATTGATTTTGACGACATTGTTCACATAGTCATATAGAAAGACTTAATAAAATTTATTGGTAAGCGGTACGTAGAATGTCGCAGAGGAAATAAAGGAATGCATAGTAAATTAGTAATGTAATTTATACTTTTAATTAGTATAAGCGATGGAACTATTTTATTTTGATTATTTCTCTGAAAAGCTGATGTTGAACTAAGATAAGAAACGTAGTTAAAGAAATTTCAATTCCCAGAGTTAAATTTTAGCAATCATTCAGTAGTATCTTAGAAAATTCAAACAATTTATGCATATACTACAAGTTTACACGAACAGTTTTCATCTAAGTACGAAGAAAACAGGTGTAATTTTGACCGTAAAGTATTCGTTCTTTTACGCAAGAAAAAAGTATTAGTATAAACAATTGAAATATTTGCTTTTCTTAAAAAGTGTCTGAAAAGCCGTTGTTGAACTGAGGGAAAAAAGGTAGTTAAGTAAATTTAAATGCCCATAATTAAATTTTTAATACTCGTGAAGCAGTATCTTAGAATAGTCGAAGACTACATACATATCCCCACAAATTTGCACGAACAGTTTTCGTCTAAATACTACGAAAACGGGTGTAACTTTGAGCGTAAAGTGTTCATCCTTTGCGGAAGAAAGAAAGCATTAGTATAAGCAATGGAAATATTTTATTTTCTTAAGAATCCTCTGAAAACCTAAGAGAAGAAAGATAGTTAAGTAAATTTAAATGTTCAGAATTAACTCTTTAGTAATCGTTAAGCAGTGTCTTAGAGTAGTCGAAGACTTCATACATATCCCCACAAATTTGCACGAACAGTTTTCGTCTAAATACTACGAAAACGGGTGTAACTTTGAGCGTAAAGTGTTCGTCCTTTGCGGAAGAAAGAAAGCATTAGTATAAGCAATGGAAATATTTTATTTTCTTAAGAATCCTCTGAAAACCTAAGAGAAGAAAGATAGTTAAGTAAATTTAAATGTTCAGAATTAACTCTTTAGTAATCGTTAAGCAGTGTCTTAGAGTAGTCGAAGACTTCATACATATCCCCACAAATTTGCACGAACAGTTTTCGTCTAAATACTACGAAAAAGGGTGTAACTTTAAGCGTAAAGTGTTCGACGTTTGCGGAAGAAAGAAAGCATTAGTATAAGCAATGGAAATATTTTATTTTCTTAAAAATCCTCTGAAAACCTAAGAGAAGAAAGATAGTTAAGTAAATTTAAATGTTCAGAATTAACTCTTTAGTAATCGTTAAGCAGTGTCTTAGAATAGTCGAAGACTTCATACATATCCCCACAAATTTGCACGAACAGTGTTCGTCTAAATACTACGAAAACGGGTGTAACTTGCGTAAAGCGTAAAGTGTTCGACGTTTGCGGAAGACAGAAACGCACATCTTCCTGGTGTGAGTGGCCGCAAGACGTCGGGGTAGATGCGTAAATAAGGTGTCGGTGCACGAGCGGGTCGTTTCCAAATATTGTGTGTGGCCCGTGGCCTTGGCTTTCTCCCCGGGGGCGGCGCGCCGGCCGCGCGGCGCGTATATAAGCGCGCGCCCCTCGGCCACAAGCACACCGCCCCAGCAGCACCAGTCGTCTGTTTCGCAGCTCCGGCATCCGCCCCACAGCCACAACATGAACTCGGTAAGCGACTGCAGCGCACCGCCGCCAACGGCGGCGATGCGCGGCGACTCCGAGACTTCGTTTAGAGGTTCAGACGCGATAAAAAAAATACATTATTTACTTTGGATATGTAAAGTCAAATTATGGCCTAGTTTAAACAACTCTCTTCAGATTCAAATTTTGAGTTGGGAATTTTGGGTAGAGGAATTGTGTGTAGAAAATCAGGCGCGATAAATAACACTTTATATACTTTAGATATTTAAAGTCAAACTTAGCGAAACTGAGAACAAGGCCTGTTGTTAACAACGCTCATCAGATTCAAATTTTGTTTAGAGAATTTTCGGTAGAAGAATTTTCAATAGAGAATAAGGCGCGCAAAATAACACTTTATATACTTTGGATATTTAAAGTCAAACTTATTGAAACTGAGGGCAGGGCCTGTTGTTAACAAGTCTCATCATATTGAAATTTTGAGTTGAGAATTTTGGGTAGAGGAATATAGAGAATCAGGTACGATAAATAACACTTTAATTACTTTGCATATTTAAAGTCACTCTTATCGAAACTGAGAACATGGTCTCTTGTTAACAACTCACATCGTATTCAAATTTTGTGTAAATAATTTTGGGGAGAGGAATTTTGAATAGAGAATTAGGCGCAAAAAATAACACTTATATACTCTGGATATTTAAAGACCAACTTAGCGAAAGTGAGAACACGGCCTGTTGTTAACAACGCTCATCAGATTCAAATTTTGTTTAGAGAATTTTCGGTAGAAGAATTTTCAGTAGAGAATAAGGCGCACAAAATAACATTTTATATTCTTTGGATATTTAAAGTCAAACTTATCGAAACTGAGAACATGCCCTGTTGTTAACAACTTTCATCATATTCAAATATTGTGTAGAGAATTTTGGATAGAGATATTTTGTATAGAGAATCAGGCGCGATAAATAACACTGTATCTACTTTGGCTATTTAAAATCGAACTTAACGCAACTAACTCTTTGTTTTAATTAAAAGTGTCTTTTGGGTACACGAAATCGTAGCAGGTGATGAAATAATTATCGGTTTATACTAAAAGGGAAGATCTGTATATTTCTTGGGAAAGGTTTTATGAAACATTTAGATTTCAATGGTTCCCGGAATTCTTTTTTAGATGAAGAACTGGCATTGTTTAAAACAATTCGACGGGCAAAATGAATATGGAGGATTTCATGGTCCAAAGTGTTTAATTCTTATGATATCAATTAGTTTTAGTAATCAAGTGTTCTGCTAACCGATTTATTGTCCTTACGTATGTCTCCTAAGAATTCAAGTTGATTAGTAGTCAACATTTCGGGTGCCTACCGGTTTTTGTTTCGAAGTTTAGAAAATGTTTGTTTTTAAAGTATTTCATGAACAACTATATACCTAACGGCAAAACAACACAATTAGGCTTTATTTTCGAGCATAAATACATGTATACAATTTATTTTCCTATAAATTCTAGAATTTTTTTATTGCCTTTTTATATACACATATAACATAATGTATTCAAGTACAAAATAAATTACAATGTGAACAGGACTTTTGAATTTGATGAACTCAGTGCTAAACTTGTGTTTTAATTGTTGGAATTGAATGACAATATGATACTATTGGATTGCTAATTCATTTCAAATCTATAATATAAAATGTAAGGTTTAGAAGTGACGGAAGGTTTTATGAAAATTTGATTATTTCTAGTAAGAATTCAATTGCTTTGCAATTGAATAAATACAAAATTAATGACTTATTTTGGTATTAATTCTAAGTTATGCCGTTGCTTCTCTACTGAGCGAAAAGGGACTATTACCGTCTAACTTCAACAAAGTTGAGAGCGTTCAATTTTACACTTGGATGAGTAAAGGAGAAATTTGAATTGCGCCGGAATCAGAAGGAAGACAGAGAGAACAATGATGAAGGAAGAGAGACATGCGCCAAGTCGACAATTAATACATTCAATACACCAATGAATATAACAATATATAAAATGTAGTGATGACGCCGAGTGAACGTAAAATCGGGAAAACCTTTGTAATCTATTCACAGTCCAGTACAAATGAACTGATTAACTGTGTCATTTCAACTAAGCAACCAGGATTTAATATCATTTACTAATAATTTTCCACAAAGTAAATAGCAAATATATTACGTGAAAATGTGCACAATATAAAAACTAGCATCCTCGAAAATAATGTCATCCAGATAATGTAACAAAACCCGATAGTTATATATGCAGTAGTGTTGTGAATGCCGTAGGATGTACTCTTTAAGTGGCAGTCTCCTCTGCCCTCAGGCGCTGATCGATAAAGGACTTGCTCTTCAAAGAGTAATGGGCGGTGTGCTGTAAGTGGCACTGTTACTGCTCTCGTGTAGATTATTTACTTTGTTGACTTCCTCGTGAAAGGCCAAATGGCTGTTTGACACTGAATTATGTATTGATTTAATAATAAATTTTCAGAGGTAAGTACGCACGTACGGGATGAGCAAACTGTTGTTCATAAGTCGCGTGTCGGGAAATGAAGTCAAGCTGATCTATCCTCCTAGTTCGTTACCTTCGAGTTCCTTCTTCATAAAGAAGGTTTTTTCGTAGTTATTATTCTGAAGAAAGAGATTCTATTATGGAAACATTCATTGTAGAGGAAATTAATTATCAATATGCAAATGAATATATATTTTTTCTGTAAACGCTTCAACTTCTACATAATTTTATTTCTAGAACTTTTTTGGGGAATTAAATGTAATATTCTAACTAGTAGTATGTTGCTAATCGTTTTTTCAAATATTTTAAAAACAGATTTTAATTACAATTATTTTAAAAATATTTTAATAGTATTTGAAAAGCTTTCAATGGTTTATCCGTTTCCAAAGCAATAATATGCCAGTGAATCAAGGGAGTGATATCAAAGTGAAAACCACTTTACATTACAAAAGAGCAGTTTCAGAAACACATGGAAATTTTATGTTTTAAGGAGTAAACATGTTTTTATTCGTTTCAATATGTTTCTGTGAGTTCCAGGTAAATTCTAATTTAATGTCAATCATTATGCTGTAACTGCAAATTCACTTTTTTTCACATGACACTCTTTTGTTCGCCGCAGATAAAATTCCTCTTTTGCCAAGGTAATTAAAATTTTCAATTGCATTTCGCCATTATTGAAATCAATACATTTCATAACACTCGTTCGCTTCGAATAATAAAGAAACGTTTATCCACAACGTTTCTACGATTAGGTAGTTGCAATTCTCTGGCTGCTAGTTTACGTGATTGCCAGTCATTCGTGTTCATTCTCGAGGCCATCTCACAGCTAACTCATTTAAATCTCTCTATGCTGTACGCTGGATTCAACGTCAGGACTGTGACTGCCTCGCCGTTAGGGTTTGTAGAAATTATCTGCGTCAGCTGGCGCGTCTATTAAACAAGGCAATTTATTTGTTCGGGAAACAAGGAAATGGGTGAATGTTGCAGATTCGGGCTTCCACGTGGGCACAGGTGATCCTTTTTTATCTTCCTGTTCAACGTGTCAAGCAGGAATATAAAAAAACATGCTTTTTCGGGGTTTGAAATGTAGAGTACGTATCACATTGATTATGTACCGGGAGATATAGATTAAACCGCATTCGTTTTTTGGTCGAGTTTTTTTTTGTTTGGCCGTTGATGTTGTGGTTTTCATCAGGTTATTGTTTTCATCAGCGTGTCGTTTATAACGGAAACAAGAGTATGGCGAAAAGTAACTTACATTTTTTTAGGGGATTTGAACGGTGGTGTATGAAAAAGCTTGTGGAGAGCAAACGTTGAGATACGTTTTAAAAAATGTGCATCTATTGTAGATATTTTGAGTTATTTAAGGACTGGAGTTTCAGAGACATTCCAAGGTGCTCTATGTTTCTCCATAGCTTATTATGTATAACTTGCAAGGGATTTTTGTTCATTGGGAAGTCCTGGGGTTCAAGTTCGAACGATGAAAGATTTTTCACACAAGTGGTTTAGCTAGGACGAATTCAGTTCTTGTTTGACCGAGAATTTCATCGGATGGCTGCTTTATCATGTTTTTCTAAAAAGATACAAGAAAATACTGGATCAGTAATAGTAATAAAATGACCACGTCTACGCACGGTCTTTCCTTCTCAGTAGATTAGGGCGTGTCCCGTGTGGTGAGGTGCGCGAAAATTCCATTGAAGCTGATGTGTAAGTCGCAGACAGATTTCACTTTCCAGCTAAATACAAGCATAGCCATGTCTCCGGATATAACATATACCAGATTTACGGGACTAACGACCTCATGGGTTAACCCGCCTAGGAATAATGAACACTTTAGAGGATAATTCTAGTGGCCGGCTGCTCTGATCGGTAGTTTTCCGTGGTTTCTCCGATCAACACCAGGCAAATACAGGAGCAGTATCCTAACCAAACAAGCTACGGACCACGCGCAATCTTTCCTTCCCATTCCTTGTCCTATCCTCACCCCTTACCTACACACGCTTACACTTACAAGGGCTACCACAGATGCCGGAAGACAAATTGGGAGGTTAGAGCTTGTCCAGGCTTATGGTGGGTATACTATATATTCGCTGGTGGGAGATACCTGCTTGGGGAAACCTCGCTAGCCGACGGTAAGTCGAAACCGGATTTCACCATTCAGCGGAGAATATTCACTGGCAACTCCCTAACAAGATCATACACTACATTTACGGGATTAATGACACGAGTAGTTGACGCTTCCGGTATCAACAATCAATGAATCAATCTATAAAAAAAAGAACGAATCCTGACTGGAACGCGTTCCGCTGCGCGTGCGCAGATGATGCTGGTCGTCGCCCTGTGCGCAGCCGTGGCCGTGGCCCTGCCGCGCCCCGACGCCGAGCTGCGCCCGGGCGTCATCCCCGTGCTGCAGCGCACCGACGTCCGCGACGACGTGGGCCAGTTCTCCCTCTCGTGAGTACTAGTCCCTGTTAATATGCTCCCACATCGGAATCGGAGCAAACAAAATGGTGCGATGTAATAATTAGTTGTTTCCGCGTTTGTAGGCCGTGGTCCAACGGAGACTGGGCCAAACGTTTCGCCTGCAACTGTGGCAGGCAGCATCACTGGCGTTGCTGGCGGGGGCGAAGTGTCCTTCTTGGCAGCACCGCGTTAACTGACCTGCTGCCAAGTGTTGCCAAGAAGGACACTTCGCTCCCGCCAGCAACGCTACTGATGCTGCCTGCCACAGTTGCAGGCGAAACGTATGGACTAGTCTCCGTTGGACCACGGCCTACAAACCCGGAAACAACTAATTACTATGTAGAAACTGGCCGTGAAAGCATACATTGTAGGTCCGATGTCTCGTTTTCCCGGTTACCAGTTAACGGTGGGAAACTGTTCCTAAAATATAAATTCAACTTTCCATGCATAAACGTTCCTTCTTTGTGACGTCTGTTAGGGTGTCCTTCAACTGCTAATGTTAGGAAAAATGTTCGATTAGCAGAATATACACACTTTTGCTTGCTCTTCAAAATTTGAAGCAGTTGGACATAGAATTTTTTTCTGATTCATTTATCATCGGGAGATTGCAAATTAGCAGGAGGCAGTGTTAGAGTAATGAGTAGATAATTTATTTGGACACATGATAAAAGTTAGAGTATAATTCAAAAGTCAATATTGCATTGTGTGTCAGTAGCATGAAATGTACAATACTTATTTTTAATTAACTCGCCGAAAAAGTCAATGACAAAATTTTCAAATTCAAATTGAATTTTGAAAATATAGAACCCGACGAAATACGAGCATATCCACGTGATTGTCTATCAAAAACTGCTGATACATATTTATTATTGGTAAATCACTTTCCGAAATCTGTCTCCATGTACGAACTCTAAATATTACTGAGCGATAGAAAACAGACGTCAATTGAACCATCTGTATTGGAATATTTTGCATACGGTTAGTTAATTAACTCGCACAATAATTGCTATATTGATGAAAAATTAATCTCAAAGGTTAAATGTAAAGAAAACTACTCCTGATAGCCGATATAGCCAACTACCCATATAGCGTGGACATAAAAATGATAACATCTATGACATTCTTCCCAAAAATAGGTTTTGTTATGACCGGATTCTCTATTTTATGTAGCTAAAACATTCAAATGTATTTAAAATTACACTTGAAGATCACCTCCTATAAGCACAACGACATATTTTGTATTCGTTCTTGGATACCCCAACATTTTCAAAACACTTCTCTGTAACACTTCCTCTAAGTGGAGTTAAAAACGTATCATTCTAAATCCGCGATACCTGTTCGAGTCCACTCATACGTGTTTACTCTTTGCTTTGCAGATACCTGTCTGGTGACGGCACCTCCGTGAGCGAGCAGGGCGCCCTGAAGCCCACCGCCGACCAGAAGGACCACGTGCTGGTGAAGCAGGGCTCCTACCAGTACACCTCCCCCGAGGGCGAGCTCATCAAGGTCACCTACGTCGCTGACGAGGGCGGCTTCCGCCCCGAAGGCTCCCACATTCCCGTTGCGCCCGTCGCCACCACCGCCTAAGACCCTCGCCCCGCCATGACACCCCACGACACCCCCCCCACTAGCTTGTAATTAGTCTGTAGTAATAAAAAGCTCTTAATCCATTAATTGGCTTTCTCGTTCTGATTATTGTCTCCTTATCTCACTTTCCTGAACTGCTGAAGTGACTCAGAACATCAACTGACGTCACTTCAGTGCCTCTGATGGGAGCTCCTAGGGTTCCACTCCTGCTGATGGCAGGATTTTCGAAAACTAGCTAGTTAGATAGGTCGAATTTAGCCACTCTCTGGAAAATTCTAGCGGCCGACTGCTTTAATCGGTAGTTTCTTCGATCACCTAGGTGAATGCCGGAGTAATACCGTAATAAACGGGCCAAGAATCGCGCGCGATCTTACCTGCCTCTTCCTTGTACTATCCCCACCCCTTACTTTCACACACCCTGACATGCACTAAACTACCACCCATGTCGGGAGACCAGTCACGAGCTTACAGCTTGACCGGGCTGGGGCGGTGCCCCACGAAGGGAAATACCTAGATGGAGACGACCCGACAATGCGACTTGTAGATCTCCGTCGGACCTCACCAACCAGCAGGGGAAAAACACCACCATTTCCCTTATTAACAACATTCACGAATGGGACTAATGACCTTAGCAGTTAAAGCGGCTGAAAACAAAAAATGATCAATCACTCTTCTAATGCCATCCGTTTACACAAGCAGGTTTTCAGAATCCCTATTTAAAAACCCCTATTTTCCTAGAATTCCTTAATGTTCTGAAATTCGTAGAACTCGTTTAGTGTTTTAATGAAAGTGGTGTTTAAAAAACATGACGGTTAAATCCAATTCGACCGAGATAGTCAATTTCCTCGGTTCTATACTGCGAAAAACAACACTTTCGCTCAAAGCAAACAGGTCGACTGAAACCCATTCTATCTGTATGTGACCTCGTCCTCTGACTTCATCCATACGTTATACATTTGGCATGGTCGTTCTGCATTGAAGTCAATGAACGTAAAAATAACTAAATGGATCTTCGCCCAAGCACTTTTTGTGTAGTTTTGATATCGAAAGATTAAGCACTTCCTTCACTTGGAGTACTGAATACATAAATTCGCAACTCGTATAATGGAATTATTATTTGTATAAACGGAAATTATACACACTTTGAATGGTCGAAAATAAATAAGAGTAAAGTGACAAATACAATTTTATATTGTAACTCCGTACATACCAATAATTTTCCATCAACTAACGCATTGAAAAATCGATGACTAATTTACAATTACTGACACAGATTTTTTATGGATACTTGCATGATGATACTCATACTCTGGATGACTTAATATATAAACAGATGAGTCCCTAAAGTAGGTACCGATTGTAGAACCCCAACACGATGTTTAAAGGCTGCAATATCGGGTTTCTCTTTAAATCAACTCTATGGCCTGCCGTAGGTGAATTTGGCAATGGGCGCGCGAGCGTTGCTCAACGGACGTTACAACATCAGTATTTTCACGGACGTTGTACACCGAGCAGACAATCAGAGCACAACGGACGTCATGCAGCGCGCTTTTCTGCCAGAATCCATTCGTTTCCTTAAACTCTGCAACGGACGTACTTTTAACGTCCGTTAAAGTGCGCCCATGTGTCTTGGCATTAGACTGTGTGGAAAACAGAACATCTACAAGACTCAATTTGCCTTGTGCTATTCATTACTAACTAAACATCTCTAAAAGATAAGAAATTATATGAAAGTTTTACTTTTAGGCTAATGTGAACTGAAACATCTCACCTGGAATGTTATTGTCATTTACAGGAAAGGTAAAAAATGTCATCAACAATAACCTAGTGTTGATAACATTTTTATGTTGACTGATGAAAAGCGTGTGAGTAAATTACTAAGGAGATCGGAACGTTTTCCACTTACATTTACAGAATAATTAATAAATATCTTAAAACGAAAAACGTTGTTGCCATATGGGTCTGAGTCAAGAGAATAAAGCAAATCGTAAAAAAGTCTATTCATGGGACCAAACACAAGAAACCAAGATTTTTAAAACGATTGTTGATATGGATGACTAGATACAAGATTGAGCCAGCAAACTGTGTGGAAAACATTTTGGTATCATTGAGAAAGTTTTTAATTTGGTGACCCGTGTAATGAGACAGCACAACAATGGAGGTGTCCTGCCGGGAAAAAACTTTGCCGTAGTATTGATAAGCTAATATACGGAAGAATGGAGATTACAGTGAAAATAATTGAAACTATTTTTGTTAATTAGTTGTTTTTTTTTTACATTTTTCAATCAAAGTGCGCAATATTTCTGAAATGGTTTGCGTTTTGATTCTGACATTATGATAGATTTATTATATTATTATGTATTGGGTTGTGACAAGGGGCGACAGAGTAAATTTTTCTTGAAATAATGTTTTACATTTCATCATTTTTCAGTATGATAATACATCAATTGTTTTCAACATCATACGCTAAGTGCGAATCTTACTTAAGGATGAAAAGGAACTCACGTTATCCTATCCTGTTTCTAAATTTATATTATATTTAAGCTGTAGGAGTTTCGAAACGATGCAATGGAGTGTGTTCGCATTATTCAATTACTAAGTAATGACATGAGTTCCAGATTATCGAGAGTGTAATATGGTCGAGACAAACTTTCAGAGGTCTTTGATTAAGTTAGTGTCTATCTGAGTTTACTATCCGCCTGAGACCTTGATGTGGTTTCCAGCTTCCCACCTTGACTTGCTTCACCACACCAAAGCGCTTCCTCAGACGACGGACTTGAAGATAAATACTGCATGGCGCTTACAAATCCCAGTTATTGAGAGGTCTCGCAAATACTTTATTCTTTTAACTGAATTAATAATATTTTTAAATAATAATTATAAATACTGCATAATTCGGGAATTAGTGCGCATAAACACAGCACGTATACACGATACGTGTCGGAGATTTTCTTGACGTAATTGGAAGGCCAATATTCATTTGAATTTTCTGTATTTTCATGAAATTGTTAATGAGGTAACACCAATTACCACAAATGCACAAAAAAGAAAAACAGGTTTATAACACATTAAAATGATATTTCAACACCATTCAAATTCACGACTATAAAATTGAACACATGGTAGTAACCATTTTGGTGAAGCTAAATCAAATAATTGCATCATATCCTAAAATGTTTAAAAGACTTTTCAAGCCATACAATGAAGGGTTTTGGAACCTATCCAGGAAAGTAGCTCTAATTTTTCTTCAAACTTTTCTACGAATAATGATGTGTTTTGAATGTTGATGTATTATTTTGATATTTCAAAAATTACACAAATGTACTATTTTTTAAATATCTCTTTTGCCATTAATATTTACATTATGGAAATTTGCTACAAATAATTGGATGTGTGATCACAGGTGTTGAAAATGACTTTGAAAGAAGTTTCTCGAAATATTGTGAGAAAATGAATTCAACATTGCGCATTTTCAGAAACACTTTAACATTTTCTCTAGAAGGGCTCCAACTTATTCAATGAAAATTTGTCTGTAGGAGTGTTTTTCTCTCCTGTGATAATCTTTAAGACATTTAATTTCTACTATTAAGGAAGAAAAATTTTATAAAATATGAAAAATGTTTTTGCGGCAATAGGTAGCAGATGGGATGAGAGTGAGGCAATACCGCGAAAGTAACCTAGACGTAAGTCATAATAAAATAAACTAGTGTAAGAAACTCTGCGTCCTTGCGTAGCACCACTACTTTGGCGGTTGTTTCCGGATTGGAGGGGAGAGAGGGCAGAAATGTCTTTGGACAGTGGTCCTAACGACTGCGACCGAAAATGGTATTGTGCGTGATCTGGGCTGTCCGGGTGACGCCGCGTCGAAGGCTGTGTTGCCGACGTTTCGACCATCCTGTCGTGGTCTTCCTCAGGGCTGGTTTACTCAGGATGGATAGTAAACTGGTATACCAGCCTTGAGGAAGACCACGACAGGATGGTCGAAACGTCGGCAACACAGCCTTCGACGCGGGGTCACCCGGACAGCCCAGATCACGCACATGACTCTGGCCGCCGAAGCCTACGACTTCACGAAAATGGTATTGGCAATGCATGCAGGTCCGTGTCTGTCCATTTGATTCATTGTAGGTTGCGTCTCTTATTAACTCTATTTGCCACATGTAAATTTCAGAGAGTTCATCGTTGTGTACGCAAGCAGCCTCCCAAAAACCTGTGTGATTCTTTCTGTCAAAGAAAAATCGAAACCAGAAATCTGAAGTATGCTCAGGGCCACGAGTCGTTTTAAAAGTTATTGTGCTAAAAACAGGATGATATGATTTCTAAAATTGATTTTTTTATTATAACATGACTAATTCGGAGTGTAAAAATGCATTACATAGTTGTGAAGATGGTGGCAAGTACTTTGCTTTTGAAAGTGAAAACCAAATATGAAGAAATATGGTGACATTGGAAACATGTCTTTGACCCCCAAGCTTTTTTCAAGTTTGCGCCACAGTTCAAAATCGTATAGGTCGGAAATTAATTGCTTGTAAAATTGTTATCGTTTACTTTTAATGTACAATATTTGACCTCTGTGGTAAATACAACGTCATGATAAAAACACAAAATTTGTTTATTCCTAACTCAATATCAAAATGAGTAGAACTCATTCATAAATTGTGAAAACAAAATGCCTTAATAACCGTTATAAATCATTGTATCCGAAACAGTTGTACACTATTATAACAAAATGAACGTTACTCTATACACATATTAATATTAATTAATACCAGATGCGTTATACTAAATTACGCATTATCCTTTACTTAAATTGCTTGATGACATTCTCAATTAACTTGCTTTTCATTTGAATACATTCTGCTTTTGTAGATAAACCTTTTTCTATTGTCATCTGACGTAATTGGAGAAATAAATTGAACAGTAATTCATGAAACAGAATGATATCATAAAATGTGCAGGTCTAACAAGCAATTCATTAAGCATTTACGTTTGGATTTGTATTGTATGAATACTTCGTATTTCATATTTCAGTGCATTATTTAATTGAAACACGTCAAAGGTTTTAACACTGCGTTTTTAAAACAAATTTACGATGCTTAGATTTTTCAACAGTTTTTATAGTAATTGAACCCGGTGAACACGAAAATAATATTCGTTTTCCTCAATCACATCTAGATTTTGTGCTATGAATCCTATGACCACCTCACACATGTTATTGCCATTAGGATATTTTCTATTTATAGCTGGTAAATACCTTGGAAACAGACGTGACAACTTCAGCAGATTATATGATAGTAATTATTAAGTGAATTAAACCCAAGATAGTTTCAGTGCAACCTTTGTTATTAGAAAATTATATTAAAAAATAAATATTGTGGAAAAAATTGGTACACTCTTACTTCCAGTATGTGTCTCTCGTGAGTAATAAATGTAATTGAAATAAATGTAACTATTTCACCTTTTTTATATTTTGAAGGTTTTTTCACATAAGACAATTGATTTTATAGAAATTCATACTTTAGCGCCTTTCGATAATGTATGGCAGGTTTCCTCTCTTTTCATACCTCAACAATAGTCACCCATCATATTGATGTCCCAGCGATCCTGATATCCCACTATCTCTGAAATATAGAAATAAAGTCCCTCGAAATTAATTACCTTATAATTCGGCAAGAAAAAACAGCTGATTCTTTCCTTTCCTCCACACCATAAGTATTACCAAGAAGTAATTGCCTTTATGACTCCCTTGTTCCATTGTCTAAATATAATTAACACATGTTCGACACCATAGCTGTGGCGAAAACATGCGCTGATCTCTCAATTTTACAACAAAATAATGGTAATAGCTGGCCTTCAGAAATGCTGCACTCGTAATGTTAGATCTTCTTCCTGGCAACGTCACTTTACCACATATGAAGCAAAGTATATTTGGGTAAATTTTACATTTTCTATTCATGTTAATTGATGGAATTTAGTTATCTTTCACATGAAATATGCTCAAGTAATTCAAACAATTTGACTAAAGAAAGAAATATTTCGTATTAGCATTAACGTCTAATAAAGACCACAAATCTCAAAAACATATATTGGCTTGTAGAGAAAATCCTGGAGCTGATGCGGAAACACCGATTGCAGATTGGAAATCAGCGTGAAAAACACGTTAAGAAACAAATAAAATATTACAAACATAACAAATGACGCAGACCAGTGCATTAAAGGAAGATTTTGTTTTTGCTTAAGCAAAAATGCAGGGTCGTGTATTAACGCATTCCAAAGAATAAAACATGAGAGTGAGAGTAGGGACATAATTATAAGAGCAATGCTTCATTATATTAGATGTTAATAAATCTCCAAGAATGAATTCCATACGAAATTTTCTCCTGGAAATTATTTCAGTATGTTGAAAGTTCATTAAACAGTGATGTACTAGTAAAACTAAAAAAATGAATAATTCCCTCAAAGAGTTCCGATTTTCCAATAGCTGAAAATAAATAAATAAAAGTAAAAATTGTAAGTGGTATTGTTTATTAAAGCGTAATTGCAAATTACGATACTATGATTTTTGAATTTATGATAACATCATTTTTCCTACACATATTTCTACCGTATTTAAAAATAAATATTTCCTCTGGTTTGTTTGAGAAACTGAGTGAAACTCGGCAAGGAAATTGTGACGTGTCGCCGAGAAGTATCGGATTTACGAGAGGAAGGCAGTTGCCAATTACCCCCTCGCAAAGGCAACACCTTTTGTAATTTTACTCAATTTATTGACAATAAATACACATATTTATCACAAGATATGCATAGGACTATCTCCATTATTAATTACTCCTTCTGAAAAAAATGTTTTCTTTCCTGTTAAAAATTTGTTGACTGGCCGTATGAATATCTCAGCATTTCGTCTCCGATCTTCACGTCACCTTGTTGGATAATTTCCCCTTCGCGAAACTCTGCCAGTGGGGTATATTAAGGTCTGCAATTGTACATGTACGAGGTGCTACCCAAAATATCCTACAATTTCATTGTACCGGTCAAACCAGCGGCAATACGACATTGCGATGTATTTAAGTACACGTCATAGTTACTGCGATTACTCCTTCTGAAAGATCTCCTCCTGTCAGAAACTTGTTTGCTAGCCGTATGAATATCACCACTTTCCTTCTACACGTCACCAGGCAGGAAAATTCTGCCTCCGCGTATCCTCCCAAGTGGGGGCACATTAGAATGTACAATTGCACATGTACGAGGTGATAGTCCTATGTTGCGTCATTTTCGACGCATCCAGTTATGAATTACAGTGATACGTGTCAGCTGTTTCGGTATTTCTGAAAATTTCCAAAAAATAAAGAGAAGAAGCAATGGATTTGCATCAAATTTTGTTTCAAGGTGAAGAAAATTGCAGCTGAAACGCACCGTATGTTAACAAAGGCATTTAATGAGAGTGCATTGAGTCAAGAAAGAAAATTTGAGTGGTTTAAACGCTTTAACAAAGGCCGAAAATCTGTGGAAGATGACAAGCCTTCTGGTCGACAGTCAACATGCACAACACCGGAAATGAACGAAAGAGCGTAAATTTTGCATAATGAGTATGTTCCATCTGGTCGAACTATGAACGTACAGTTTTACTGCAAGGTTTTGAGGCGACTGAGCAAAAATGTTCGGCGCAAACGACCAGAGTTGTGGAAAAAGGAAATCTAACTGGTGCACCATGACAACGCACCCGCGCACACATCGATCATTGTGAGGGGATTCCTGGCCCATAACAATATGGTAACGGCCGCCTAACCTTCCTACTCACAAGACCTAGCCATGGGCGACTTTTAACCATTCCCGAGGAAGAAAACGTGTTAAAAGGTTTTCACTCCATAGAAGATATCCAAGTAGAATCGCAACGGTTCTTGAACACGCTTCAACCTGCAGACTTGTTTCAGGTTCCAGGTTCATACCAAGAACGTTTCCAAAAGTAGGAACAACACTAGGATGTTTCCAAAAATGGGAACAACGCTGGGATGTTTCCAAAAATGGGAACAACGCTGGGATGTTTCCAAAAATGGGAACAACGCTGGGATGTTTCCAAAAATGGGAACAACGCTGAGATGTTTCAAAAAATGGCAACAACACTAGGATGTTTTCAAAAATGGGAACAACACTAGGATGTTTTCAGAAATGGGAACAACACTAGGATGTTTTCAGAAATGGGAACAACACTAGGATGTTTTCAAAACTGGGAACAATGCAGAGATCATTGCATACATGTGCAAGGTTATTACTTAGAAGATGACGGAGGATATTAGGACGTAAGTATAGTTTTCTTATTTTTACAATGAAATTCTCGCGTATTTTAGATAGCACCTCGTATGTGTGTGGGGAGATGGAGGAGACGAGAATGAGGAAGGAAATATCGTGCGCGGTCGATGGATCGTTTGCTAGAGTACTGCTCCAACATTCGCCTGCCATTGATCGTAGATTCAACGTAAAACTAGCAAACAAAAACGCCGGCTGCTAGAATTCTCCTCCAGACATCGACTGAATTTGACCCAGCTGTTTATCTCGTGTCAAAAAACCGCCATCGTCCTGACTCGAACCTTAGGACATCGAGGCCAGAGTCGCCGCAGAAAGCGGCAAAGGTTTCTCGGAGTAAATTCCGCCCGCGCAGGCTATGAAATGGCGTGGGAAAGTAGCGGCGTCGGATCATCTGTCGCTCACAGCGGAGGGAGGGGCGGTGGGCAGAGGGGTGGGCCAGCGGGAGGAGGGGGCGGTGGGAAGAGGGCTGATAAGGGCAAAGGGCGCCCGCGGGAGCGCTGACGCGGCGAAGTGTTGAAATGTGGCGGTGTGAAAGGGCCTTGTGGGTCGCCAACGGGGCTATCAAGTCGACGTGGAACCACATTGAAAGGGAAAGTAAAATGAATGGGGACTACCCAAGCCAAAGAAAACGGAAGCATTAGTAAAGAAATTCCATGCATACGTACGCATAATTTTATTTTATTCGCTTTATCTCAACTGAATTTCATTATAAGATGTATTAGATCACATGTTTTCAGATAATTCGTGAACAAGAACATTCTACATTTTTTCTCAGGATAAATATTCAAATTTAAAATGAAAATTATAATTCATTGGCATTTTTGTGAAACGAGTGTAGGATATTTGCATCGTAACAACTTTTTATAATAAACGATCACAATCGAATTAGGCTTCGCATTCTCTGCGATAATTCTTTAATATCGAATTTTTAAAAAAATACTATACTTATTTCGTAAATAAAGTTTTTTTTTGGCATATTTTTTTAGCATCGTAACTTAAAATCAGAACTTGAAAGACTGCATTAAAACGTCGGTCTCCCATACAAATAAATTATGTTCTTAGGGTGACGATCCAAATACATATATAATATCACTCCTTTTCCTTTACATTTTTCGTTTGGATCACTTTGAAATCAGAGGCAGCCAACGGATTGACTTGGCGATTTCTTAACCTCCTACGATCGTTAGTTGTTTCTCTTTAATTCCACAGAGAAAGAATGTTCCATCTTTTTAAGTTATTAGTGAATACACGACATGGAGACAGTAATTGTGGGGTAATACGTCCAAAAAATTGGGCATCTACGAACAAATATTCTCTGTGACATTCAGATGAAACTGTCGCACATCTAAAAGACGAAGAGACAAAAAAAGACAGAAGAAAAATGTTTTATTTTTAATTATCTTCTATCAGAAAAATAATGATATGATTATTTCAATTTTTTGAACAGACCATTTTGACAGTTTACTGCTACATGCCTCTCATTACCGTGAAATGTCGAGTTCTGAAATAGATATCTGAAAAAGTATATCAGAAGGTGAAATGTAATCCAACATGTAATTACTTTGTTGTAAATTACATGTTACAACTTTACATTGAACCGAACAAAAGTACTGGCTGAGTTTAGCTCAGAATCAACATTGCCGCTGCCTCTGCAGCACCTCTAACTCGAAGGACCCAAGATTCGGGTGCCGACGGCCGCGGATTTTTGATAATAAAAGCATACCTCGAACAAAATAGGTCGCTATCTGGAGGAGAATTCTAGCTACTGACTGTTTTCATTGATAGTTTTCCTACGTTTCTACGATCAAAACCAGGCGAATACCGAAGCAATACCTTAACAAATGAGCCACAAACAGCGAGTGATCTTTCCTACTTCTTTCCCGTCCTAACTTCACTCCTTACTTACATACACTTACACTCATATGCACTACACTACCACACATGTCGGCAGACCACATTAGAGGTTGGACCTTGCCCTGCCTGGGGCGGCGTACGGGGAGATACCTGGATGAGGGATACAGCAGACATGTGTGTCACGTGGGCAAGCACACGTGTATGCCGGCGCCGGATCTCACATCCAGTGGGAGAACCCCCGAGGTAAAACATTAACTACACTTATGGGATTAATGATCATAGCCGTTGACGTGTCCGGAAACATCAACTAGCAACCGAACCAAGCAACCGAACCAAGCAACTGAAAGGAGCAACCGAATTTACGAACGTTGATTTATTTGACCTTGTAGCAATTAATCCAACCATCATTTTAGGTCATTAAATAACCGCCGTCGTTGCCATGCATTTGTAACAACTTAAAACTTAATTTTCATTGAAAATTAATTAATTGTGCTCATGACTGACTCAAGGTGAACTATAAAAACCATACATCGCATAAATGTGTAGATATTTTTATTAATTTTGCTCATGCCTGACTCAGGGTGAGCTATATAACCCATATATCGCATAAATGTGTCGACATTTTCCTATGTGACGCCGAGAATTATTTATGGGGAAGATCACTTATCAAAGACCAATTAAAAAAAGAGAGTATGAAGTATTGTCAGTTCTCAAAAAATGATGATACTTTGAAATATGAAAAAAAAAATTTTTTTTCTTGCTCAATGATAAAATGAAAAGTTTACTGAGCGTAATCCACAATCGTAACATATGTCGCTGAATTATACTAGTGATGTCGAGGAATAATGGGACTACTATTATTGTGAAATACACAAATTTTTTGGGTGATAAGAAGATAAAGATTCTGAATTGAATTATTGAACGGTGTAAAACGTGAAGAAGATCGTTATAACCCGTATAAATTGCCAAGTTATAACCCTTTTGTCTAACGCATCGATGGATTGAGTTTTGAATCTATAAATTGATAGGCGGAGATCTAAATAAGAGTACAGACCACTGTGCTTTGGCTGGCAATAAAAACATCTTTTTGCTTCGGGAGATCAATCACCCTGTACGAAATCTCCTTCAGCAAGCGTATTCCAACGTGACAATTTTTTAACTTCCCAAATCGTATCGCGGCGCATACATCATTCAGCTTTACGTTCCACAAAAGAAACATTTGCAACAGTGTTGCCTGTAAGTGTCAATTGAAGATAGTTCATCCAGTTTTAGTCCAATGTGTCAAATACAAAATATTTTTTTTTTTAGTTTTACGTGGACGAGAAACATTGCTAGTGTTACATCACTTCTTTCAAACTTAGAACTCGTTATTTACTTTCAACAAGATGATTAACAAACGAAAAGAGAACGAAATATGAAATAAATCGCAATCTTCTGACAAAGACGAAATACCCATTTCCCGAACTACCAATTTACTATAGCTAGTAGAGTCACTTGCAGCTTACACGGATCGTCCACTCTTGTGAGGAACAAGTGAGAAGCAGCGAGGGCGCGGATGCCTGCCAGTAGACGGGAGGTCGCATTCCTCTTTTTGGATGTGCGGATTCCAGAGCACAAGCAGGAGGATGGGAGCGAGGAAAGCGGAGTGAAGGAATGTGAGCGGGAAGATCCCGGCTGCTTTTGAAGCCGTCTGCTGTAATAGACTGGTTAGCTCCGAACAGAGTAGTACTGTATGGTGTTGAAGTACAGCGTCCCGACAACAATATAGCGCTGAGAAAGTACAATAATGGATGACAAAAAGTAACGAGTAGAATAAAATTGAAAAATAAATGAATAGTAAAATATGAACCAAAATTGAGTCCGTTTTTTGTATTACGAATGACGAATATAGAAAATAGATACAAAACTAGTGGAACTACGACAGCATATATTTTCTCGTATTATACGCAACTTTTGTAGTTTTAAAACATTCAGAGAATCCAACGAATATGGACAGGAGCCGTTTTCATTAACGTACTTCGCACTATCCCAGAAACAATTTTGAAGAAAAATTTCGAGGCGTTTCTCAGAAAAGCTTGTTTTTAAAATTGTCTCTATTTCACGAAAAATTACGCAAAACCTACTCATATTTTGAAAATATTGCGCATTACCTTATTTAAAGGTATATTTTTGAAGGACAGGTTTAATTAATAAAAGATCTCTACCTTCAATATTTCATATTTAGAACATTTCAGATAATATTAAACATTTGTAATTTTCGAAAACTTAGATATTTCAAAGAAAATGGGACCACGATCATTTTTATGAGCGTACTTTGGACAACTCGGGAAAGCAATTTAACCTTAGAAATGATACATGAATGTAATACAGATAATACGTGGGGTTATATGTAACACCAAAGTACAGAATCAAATATCAGAATACCAGGTTACTTAACTGTGAATTCTTTATACGGAAAAGGATTTAGTTTTTGGGGGAGATTGCCAAGTAAAGTTTGAAATATTACTGACGCTTCATGTAAAGTACCATAAAATATTAAAATACCCCTTTAAAATTTAAGGTTTCGAGTCATCTGTAACATCCATCAAGGAATATCAATTTTGATGAATATTCTGGTTTATATTTATGGTTTATGTTTATTCTTTATATTTATGGTTTTTGTTTATGGTTTATGGCTTTTGTTTATGGTTTATGGTTTTTGTTTATGGTTTATGGTTTTTGTTTATGGTTTATGGTTTTTGTTTATGGTTTATGGTTATGGTATAGTGCATTGTTCACAGAGGAATAGATTTGTTTAGTAAACCAATCGTTCAGTATCAAGAAGTTCCCAATTCTGTGAATTCTGAATACACAACATATTAGGGGAGGCTATTTATTACACGTATGATCAATACATATTTTTTTGATATCAGGAACAAAAAAACGTGTTTGTCGACCGGAAATTCTGCCGTTTTTTGCCTCAGCATTTGAATACTTTTTTATTTAATTTATTTATAATGGTCTCATAAACATCTAGGTATTGAGCGACCACAAGCTCGTAATACAGAATCACAGTATTTACGAATAATTTCTGCTGTAGGTTACCACAATTACTGGCGGTTATTACACATTTTATACGTTTTTTATGGACAGGTCAGACACTTGACCTGGAGGAAGGCATAAAATGGATACTCTTCATTGTCACATAACCTGGGTTTGAATCGTTATAGTAATATAAATCATGAAGTTACATAAGAAAATTAAATGTGAACAATAAACATATCAAGAACAATAATTCTTACAGTAACAAGGATTTACTCTGCTGTAGTATTCTGCAGTGATTGGGTGATATTCATGACTGTTTATATCTTTCCTCTAGAATCCTGTTTGTGTGATCCCCACATGAATCTGTGACTGTTAAAGTCAGCTCCTAGTATAAATGGCGCGAGTAGTTGATTTATTAAGTGGATCGCTTCACTAGCAGTAAAGGCATGACTGGGGTGGAGTTATAGTTACGGGCTTATTTATATGATTAATCATGACACATTCAACACAACATTCAAGGGTGGAATTAAGGTGAAGTTCATCTACTTTATAATATGACATTGTGTAGATGGCTACCCCAACACTAGCTATGTTTGCATCTGTTCTGTTTTTTAAACACAAATTGTAATTTTTAATGGTGGTTTTTGGTTGATTTTATTATTTGTTTCTTGTAGGCAGATCATATCAGGGTTGAACTAGTTTATTAGTAGTAGCAAATTCTCTTTTTGTGGACTAAAGCCATTTGTATTCCATTGGAGAAATAGCATATGCCATTTCAAGAGTAGAATTTGAAGATAGTATTAGATTGAATCTTCATCGCTGATTTCACTGGAGTTTGAAAGAACTCATATTTATTCAATTTTCTTTAATTTCTCTTTTAAATTTGTGAAACGTCTTTTGATGTTTTTATTCATAAGAAGGGGGTAAATATCTTCTAACATTAGTAGTAACAGTTTGATATGTGGAGTAAATTCAAGAACGTTTTCCTCAATATTTATGCAATTTTTTGATTTTTTTTAAAAAAATACTCTAGTTGTAACCAATATTCAATACATATTTGTTACTTGGTTGAGATAATGTTCCTTTAAGTGGGGCAAGTCAGTTTTCTAGTCTATTAGATTCCTCTGCAACAGAAATTTCAAGTTTTGATTTTTTATTGATTTTTAAATTTGATTTAGTCAATGTGGAGTCTTTGAATGGATGAGCTTTAAAATCCATTTTCTCTGGTGCAATCGGTTGAATGTTATTAGGTATCTGAGCCCCTTTCTCTAAGATGGGTTAGGTCTGTACATACAATTGAGTTTAACATTTCTGATGTCTCAAATTTTGAAGATAGACTAGATAAGGGGCGTTTGACATTTTTTGTAGGTCGGTTGTCAATACGATACGAGGTTGAAGTGGGTTTAAGTGCTGGGAAGGAGGAGGGGGACAGTTGATTTTTTTCATTAGAAATAACTTTACAGTGCCCAGATGGGTTATCCTTTGTTCGTTCATAGGGCAATTATTTGCAAAATGTTCGTGTTCTTTGCGTAGAAAACATGATATAGCATCTGATGATGGATGTATCCAGAAAACTGTGTCATCATATTTAATTTTTATGGTTTCTGGTACACTGTCCATATCATCCGGATGAATATAAATTTGTCGCCGGAACCTCAAAATGTGGTTGAACCCTGGTTTGGACATGCCGGCTCTCAGAAAGGTCATTGTAGAGCCGATTCGTATTTTCAGTTTCGTTAGCTCGTCAATAATTACTGAGTGTGGGATAATAGGACACACATTAGAAAGAATGAGTTTTTTATTCTGCGTAATTAGCGGTCTAATGGTTAGCCTTGAGTTACTAATTGAAATAGTTGATTTATTGTCAACTAATTGTTTTAGAGTTTCCTTGGAATCTAGATAGACATAAACGGTTTTTTGAAATCCTTGAGACGAACCGTATAGTATGGGGATTAATAATTTTTGCAAGTTCCTGGATGTACGGTTTTACTGATATTCTTTCTACTGAGTCAATCACAATTGCGTGTTCTTTTGTAGGGAACATACCTTTCTGAGCAGCAGTTAAATATCGGTTGGCATAATCCTCATTTTCATTACTAACTTGACTGTTGGATTTCACTGATAGGGATGACTCCTTGATCAGAAGCCATCTTGGGGTGTTCTTTGGATGTACTGAATACACCTGCGATGTTAGAAGTGCGTTTTACCCACTCGTTGGATTTGATTCAGTTGATCTTGTTAACACTGGAGTCGACACAACACAGCACACGGCACTGTACGGCCTTAGACTGCGCACTCCGAACTCACTACAGCTTATCGCTACCGCTTATCGCACAACAGGAGGTCTTTTACTCGCCAACGGTTGGAAAGACACTGGCATTTGAATACTTTTTTATCCTATATAAGTAATATACACGGAAGTAAAAATCTCTCAAGGGGATTAGGCCGTCAAGAATTGTTACATACGTGATAGACATAAAGTAGTATTTAGTGCTGTTTGGTTGCATTTGAAACGCATTCTTTTAAACAAACCCTTCATATTTTTTAAAATCAAGTGCAATTCGTCACGTCTCCGTGAAATTCTCTTTCTTTGAGACCTCATTTATAAAGACCAGTTTGCGTGTGTACAAAAGGAATGTATACTTCAGAAATCATATAGGAGAAGATATTTCTAAGGCACTATGTTTACGGCCAATGAAGGTCATGCCAGCAAAAAGTAATGGTGCCACAGAATGGCACAGGCTTTCTCGTAGTTAGTTTCCTATTTTCTGGCCGGGTGTAGCTATTCGGTCATGCCTCATCCACTTCTCAGCTGTCCTCTATCACCGCCCAAACATCACTTTTTCACATTTTCTCAATTTTTCGGTTTCTTAATGGCAGAAACGAAAAATTACTTTAATAATAGGATAGTAAAAGTTGGACCTATATGGAAAATTCCATTGAAAATTTTCGAGCCGTGTTTATGAAAATGACACTTAACGGTTACGTAAATATTAAATTTAAAGCTTTTTCCACAGAAAATTATTTAAGTCTTAGAAAAAAATATTGATAGTTATTGGAAGAACTTCTAATCACAAATGCAATAATGTATTCAAATTGATGGATATGTGTATATTAAAAGGCATAAAATATATTTCAAGAACAAAATATTCATGTAATTTTTTGAAAAAAACAAAAGGATGCAGCAAAATAAGGTTCAGATCACCTGAAACAGTGTATTCAGCACTGTAAACAGCAATATCGTACGAAAAGTTAGAAGAAAAACTTTGGAGTCGTGTTCGAGAAAATGGTCTTTGAGTGTTTCTGAAAATGCAGAATTTTGAGCTTGAGAGTTTTTGAGACATTTTATGACACATTATTTAAAGCACATGCACTTTTAAATGCAATAATGTGAACAAATCTTCGCTAATGTAAATATTCACGATGTGAGAGGCTAGTCAATTGGTTTTTTAATTCTTGAAAAAACAAAGAATATAGAAAAATTGCGTTTATGTTATCTCAGAGTATACTTTGCATTATCCCTACAAAATGTATAAAGAAAACCTTTGGAGCCATTTTCGAAAAAATCTTGTTATTGTTATTTTTTAATATTGCAAATATTGCAAACAATATTGCGCGAAAACTACCAAACCTTTCAAAAATTGAACATGACCTTAATGATAGAACTAATTATGGACAACAAATATCAATTGATGGAAAAATCTCTGTCTTAAATATTGTAGTTGTAGGAAAACGCCAAAAAAATGTTTCCACCTTTATAAATGTATATTTCTCTACTTTTTGCAGGAAATTTAAAGAAACTAGTGGTGATACAGAATGGCACAGACTTTCTCGTATTAGTTTTCTATTTTCTTTGGTCTGGACTAGCTAACGGGCATGCCACATACTCTTGCTAGTTGCCATCTATAGCTGACCAATGTACTTTTTTTTAATGTTACTTATTTTTTCGGTTTTTAATAGTAGAACCGAGATATTACTTTAAGAATATTAAAGAAGAGTAAAACGTCATTTTAGATGCCAATTTTTGTTGAAAAATTTGTAGCCGTTTTTGAGAAAATGGAGTTTATGCGTTACTGTAAATGCAAATTTGAAGCTTTTTTTCACCGACATATTTTGAATTTTCGAAAACCTTCATTTAACGCACTAGATAGGTGGACGGTCGGACGGATGAATGGACGGACGTTATGGAAAAAAACACACGTTTTCTGTATCAGGGAACCCCAAAACGTCTACTTCCATAGAAATCTCGAAATCTATTTTCAGCAGGAATACATAACTTTATACTACGTATATTACTCCGTATATACGAGAGAATACGAGAAAGTGAAACTGTTGATAATCACTGGCACCATTAAATGCCCCCACTAACTTGGTGCTAAGAGTAATGCACTTCATAATTCTCTGTAGAGTTGATTAAAAAGGAATAAAGACATTGGGGAGAGTTGAAGAGTGGTGCAAAATGAGTAAACGGATATTCTACAGAATATACTGCAAGAGTCTTATTATCGATTTCCTGGAGTCGAACCGCCTACCGCCTGGAGATGACCAACTTTTATAGAGATGGGTTTACGAGCAATAAAAGTGTTTAACTTGATATCCTTTAGAGCAGTTATATTGTTAGCTTAATAGGGGCGTTAGATTAAGGAGGGAATCAAGTACACTTTTGGTTATTTTGAATGTTTTTCGCTATTAAGATCACCATCCGAAGCTCTTTTCCTGAGCTTTAATGATGTACGTTCCAATGCTGTAAAGAAATGTTATAAAGTTGGCAATCCTGTTGTGCTCGGAGAGTGACAATTTTTTTACAGCTGATTTGTAACATGTTTATGCATATTTGCATAGGGCGTTCGGCCATTTTGGCTTGAAGAAGAGCTCGCGCGTCCTCCGATTGCTGTTGTGAGAGGAAGAAGACGGGGGACAGCAGAGACACCTGGCGGTAGATTTTGTGAACTAATCGTTGACAAAGATAGAATGGCGAGAGATAGCTACACTATGATATTCAGGCTTCGTGACTCCTTTCTCTCTTGCCGTGAGCATTCCCAAGTTCCGATATTGAGCTGTTCGTGACAGGGCAGAAAACTTTCCTGGCCAGCTGATAATTCCTGGAAAAGTTCTAATTCAGTTTAAGTGAATATAAGGCTCGTCTTAATCGTAATGCACCTAAAGTAATTAATAATACCATCCCGTGTGTTTTATTGGAGAAACCTTTTTGATTTTTGGTGCGAAAAGATGAATTGTTTTGAAGTGAAAAATATGTGCCTGTTTTATATATTAGAGAAGTTGCAAAATGCGAATATTTAAAAACTTGCGATATACTCAATATAATTGTTTCGGGTGCAGGCCATATTTAAAAAGTGGTTTATTTGTCTTGGTAATAATATTAGTACGAAATCGCGTATGTCGAATACGATTATGATGGAGTGAGAAGATGTACGAATATACCCACCTCTAATTTCACTTCTAAGCTTTAACCGTGATAAGTATTTCTTTCTTTCTTCTTGTTCAAACATAGAATATATACTTTGATGTCATTTCGTCACTCTTTCTTAGAATCACGTGCCGCCACTGACTAGGCCACATTGTATCCTTTCATGTTATCAACATGAATACACGCTTCGCCTCTTCAGTAAACCCTGATGTATCTGATGAGTAACAAAGTTGTACATAGTTGATTTAGCAAAGAAGTAAATTAATTGTATAACAGATTTTTGTAATTTCATAGAATCTTATTTATACCCAACATAGATGAATAACAAAAGCAAAGAAAAAATACTTTGATGATTTGTCATTCCCACTCTTCATAATCAATTTTTCATGGAACTTGTTAGAAATATGTTCTGTTGACACGTGCAAGGTGAAATTTAACATTTTTACTTCAATATTATTGCTCTTCATGTTTCAAATATATGTTGGGAGAGATTATTTAGGATGATCAAAATACATTATGACGATATATAATAAAATTAGATTATAAACATTCAGTGGAAGACTTAACAACTTCACAATATTTCATGAACAGATATATCTACATTTAAAAAAATTCATCTTCTTTAGAAAATATTGGCTCCAATAGGAATTGTAAATAAATATTGAAATCATTACACAAGAATGAAATTTTCTGTACTCTGGTCTTAGTATAAGAATAGCAAACATGTACCAGAACAGCACCATTACAAAACCTTCAGTGCACAAAGAAAAAGAGTTCCGTAATTTTATATTATTGTAAAAGATTTATGTGAAAGCATTTGAATCTGACCTTTTTAATACATAGATACATTACATGAATTACCTTATCTTCAAACAGGGTGTACTTTATCACGAATTTTAATATTTTTTTAAAACTTAATGCCTTTTTTCTCACACTTTTGCTCATGTGACTTAGTTATCTTGGCCCTGAATGCCTCGTATCATACATACTTCACATAATGTGACGTATCCGTGTATGAATTCATTGCCGCCAAAGCTGCTGTTATTTCGTGTGTGTAAATTTTAGTGCTAAAAGTACAAACTAAGCAACCTTCTTGGTTCTGGAACTGTATCGAGCAAGGACACATTAATTATTAAAACTACTTTGTTAGAAAGGAAGGTAATTCCGCTTTTATAAAGTCCCAGAACTTTCGAGCATTCGAAAATTCACACAATGCGAAACCCATCTCAAATGCCATCCAGAGAAACAAACTGACTGTCCCTAGCAATCCTCTTCCCTGCCTCACAATTCATTGTCTGGGGTAGATGCAAAGATGGAGCAGGTACTAGGAGTTGTGCGAGGAACGGAATGCGCTGTGGTGAATGAGGTGACGTCTGTACGGCGCGCGCGCGCAACCTAGCGGAAGCCGGCGAGAACAGTGGAGCGACGACGCGCACAAGAACTCCGTTGAATTAATGCGCTCGCTCTCCTAAAACACGACTGCTCTCGCCTGAGACAGGGCGAGGCACAGCGGTACCTTTGCCTACGCCCGGAAAGGTGGTGTTGAGATCACGTGCTCACACAGATACCTCGCTTTTGTAAAATTATTTCACAAAGAAGTCTTCGTGATTACGCGACACGGAAATTGTCAGGTTTAGTTGGAATTTTAAAAGACTCTAAAAACTGTGTTTGTTGATTTCATTATCCGCAAAAAAGTTCACGTTTCAGAAGAAAAAATATGTTTTAATATTCTTTTCTAGGACAACGTTCGGAGAAATACTTCTGCAAATGTAAAATTCATTTTACTGCCTTCACAGAATTCTGTTGTTTGAAGTTAATTTTAAATGGAAATGAACCCAAAGTTTGAGCCATTTGTTTTGCGGCTGATTCAATTCCCCAAAACAATATTTATATTTATCGTTTCTAGGGATTTCAATTAAAATTCCTCTGTATCAAATTATCAAAAAATTCATACATAAAAGAGTTTCTAATTATAGTTTCAAGAGTTAAATAGCAACTTGTATTACAAAACCAAATATGTCACCCTAGAGAGACATGCCTGACGTGGATCTTTTCATGGTACATCTTCAACTTGGTTGAAGGGCTCCGTGAAAGTTAATATGCCACACGAGCAGTTTTGAGCGACAACGAGTTTAATGTTTGGGAGCACATGTAAATGAATGGAGTACCGAGACCATTAGTTACGTGATCTCGAGTTATGTGGCTCGAAAATGGAAATCCACAATACTTAATAGGAACAGAAATGATCAGACAGAATAGTGGAATAGCAACTTGAAAAACACAAAAGCGCGGTTTATGAATATCTCGTACCGACCCATTTAATCCTAAAATGTATCTCACACTTCATTTGTTTCCTTTCCCAATGCCGTAAGTGTTCCCGTATGTTTGGTGTTGCAATAAAGGCCACCACTATTTTTAGAGAGGTAACTGTGTGTAAGCGAGAGATTAACGGAGTGTCTAGCTACGTACTCTATGGGATTGTTCTGAATGGATCATCGGTTTTCAAGAGACGGCGCGGAAGCTTATTACTTAACTTACAGATATTCTAAATATCAGACCTCGATAAGTCGATAAATAGTTTTTCTACGTTTTTCGTCAGGAATTAGACATTGAAAAACCATTGTATTAACATGACTAAGTATAAATGAGGCGTCCTAGGGAACGACCGAACATCACAACTGAGTATAGTATCAACGAACAAACTAATAGCAGTGCAACAACCTCCTCTTTTATCGATCGCTTTTGTTGCGCCAAGGCACTTCATCTCCCTGTACGACAGTGAAACACAAATCTCCCGGATAGTCTGATTTTGTGCATAATAATAACATTGACAACGATTTACAATATTTTGGAATTTGGAAGATTCTAGAGAACAGTTGATTTATCTTCATTTTTTCTTGTTGTTAAGGAGACTAGTGATTTAGGATGTTGAGTGTCTGAATGAATACATAATTCTGAGTGCAGTTTTGCTTTAGCTTCTGTGTGAGAATTTGTATTTGTGGTCCGCAATACAAAGTCATCCGTTATTGTTACCATACACAAGCAAAACAACAAAGCTTGAATCATCTCAGACAGAGAATAATTCTGAAACAGGCAATTAGAGCAGCAGCATCAGACTATCGTATTATGTACCGTGATGTCTACCAAAAAATAAACGTTTAAGAAGATCAACTTAGCTTTATTCCATTATACGCCAAATGCAAGAAGCTATTTCAGATATTACATATGCATAAAGTAAACACATACAAATTATAAACTACATTATTACTCCTAGTATCGTCATAGGCAATAAAACAGCCCTGTTAATATACCAAGAAAAACTTTAAAACCTAACAAATGTACTAAAAAAATTATTGAGCTCTCTAACAAAAATCGTAACTACTATCAAAATTTTGCAAGTGAATTAAAAAATTATCAGGCATATACTACGCTGTATTTTTTAATGAAATTACCATTAAGCATCGATTACACGCTTAAACTATTCACACGTCAGATAAAATTTGTTTGATATAGTTTGCCCTTAAAAATGGAACATAATAAATTCATATTATTCTCTGGTCTCTGGATATCCCAGCAGTTTGCAATGGAACCAGCAACTTTGAAATGGTTATTGAGGTAAAGGAGATACAACATGATGTAACAACAGCGGTCAAAACCAATACAATTACTTGGATTCTGCCTCAATACGGAATACCGGGAACAAAATAGTCAGTGTAGAAGAAAAAATGCAATCAATGAAAACAATAATTATATATTATCAATACGCCATTGAACTAAAGATTTATTGAATCACGTTGAGAAATCGATGAAAAGAAATGGAATGAAATCTAGAAAACTTGCAAATCTAGTGTACTCTATAAATAATTGTTAATTTTTATCAATTTAAAACAAAGACAAAAAACGGTGGGTCCGCCCTAAAGTCGACGTGGACTTTCTAAGGTGCTCTACTTCTTTTAGACAAAACAAATGCTGATATAACCAACTGTTGGCGCATTAAAGTACTCTAGTAATATAATATAGCAACACAACAATGGTTTATCACTAAACGTTACAAACACTTACTGCCAGAGATATATAACATATGTGCTTTCTTCTTCTGGGAGTCTTTTGTGCTTGTGAAATGAAATAACCTCGATAAAAAATATCTCTTGTAAACGTGCTGTATAAAAAAATCAATTACTGTATCAGTCGTTCCCGGCTGCCGAAAGCCACAGGCCAAGGAAGAATGTAAAATACCTCTAATAATGGGAGTGAGCTCACGGACGCAACGATAATGGGCGACTATGCGCGCAAATTTATGGTCGGCGTTAATGAGTTAAGCCTGGTAAAGCGCTGCATCTCTCCTAATTGTGATAACTGTGATGTTCCACTTAACATTCATCATTTAACGAAAAAATGTTTACTATTTCTTAGGTATATGCAAGAGTATTTAAATGGAGACAATTTTGAATCAGTTCTGCCATCCACACTTTAATAAGAAAAGGTTCGTTACCTGTGAGCCTATCAATGCCATTAATTAGTATTATATTTCTTGTACCCTATGATAAAGCCTGTTTTTGTCATGTAACGCATTTTACGAAATAGCTATCCTACACTATACTCTTGTAATGGAATGTATTGGTGGTTGAAACAAACTATTATTTGCAAGGAACTGTCTGTTAAGAACACATGCAGTCTTGATCCACTCTATACTCGATGATGGGTCAGTTGTGTACAGTGCAGCTATTAGATATTTACTATAAGAAATAAACCCAATCATCAACACTGCATGGTGTCTGCGCTTTCGTATCCTGTCCTTCCAATAGTCTTTTAGAGGAAGCTGGACTAATGACATTGAACTATTACGCCTAAAATATTCAAACTCAAGACTGTTCTACAAACATATCATCAAATCAATACATCAGCAGTCATTCTAAAACAGGGATATATCAGTATCGTGCAAATTTTTTCAGATATCTTCGAGAGACTTCTTGACTATGGGAACTATAAACGGAAATAATCTAAAATCAACCGTGTATTGGTAAGAATATATGAGCCTGTAATATACTCTTAAACTGCAACATATATGTTGAAGTGATCCTGAGATAGCTTTTGTCGCAATGCCAAAACATGTTTGGCGTGAAATTGAAGAGAAAACGAAAAGATTATCACTCCAATCTGTAAATCCCTCATTCACATTAATTTCAAGTAAAACCTTTGCAGAGAGTTCATTCTGCAAGTACCTGCATAGTTCGTCAACTCAGACAACTCAGGGAGAGGTCTTTCTTTTTCTCTGTCTTCTTCTGTCTATCGTTTCAAGAAAGTGAGGTCAGCATCTCTGCCTTAGTGGATTTACGACAGTTGAGGATGAAGCGCCTTTGGAGGCAACACCTTTGACGCTTGAGTACTGCACATTGCCTGTCATTCAGGGTGAAACCAAAGCATGTTGGTTTTCTGTTCTTGTAATGTGTAAAATCCTGTCAAGTCACACCTCGTATGTGTTGAAATTTCATAACATAATTCAGTCCTAATATATCACAATTTTATATAAATTATGGGTTCAAGGTAATTCTACATATTTCTTCTCTTTAAATCTGAGTTGAACTTACATTTTTCCTAACATAAATGCATAGAGGGAAATATTTAAAATTCAAAAGATTGCCATTGAAAAGGAAATTAACACACGATAGGATAAATTAGATTTTATGTCTTTCTGTTAAGTATAAATATGTGTTTCTATTTGTTTTTATGTTATGTTGTAGGTATTATTCAGGGAAGACGGCAACAAATCCCAGTATAATTTTGTTTGTCATTAATAAATACATTGCACTAACATTCTCGATGACAATTAATTCTTAAAAGATTTTGTGTTTTATTAAATTTGGGAATAAGGAGGGGCACGTTACCTTTAAAGAATACTACAAATTTTGAAACACAATAAAATTTCTATCATGACTGTAAGTGAAATTTGATCTATTTGAGCAACAAATTAAAATAAAAATCTGAAGAAGTTCGCAAGGAAATTTTGAAAACGTACTTTCGAAGTTCATATGTTTTACGAAAAAATAAGACCTGTTTCAAAAGCCCAGGACACAGTTTCACTAAGAAAAAAATCGAAGAAAATCAATTTTGAAGGAAATTCTACGCACAGTTTAGACGTTATTGTTGGTTGCTAAATTAAAGTAATGCATCTTTTTCTTCATTTATTGCGATATCTGTGGATTCATAACCAGAATATCATTAAATTTCTGAGGAATCGCTTTCAAATCCTATCGTGAAAATCAAAGAAACATCATTCAAATCTAAGCTCAATTAAAACTGTCATCACTTAAGAAAAAAATAAAATAATATACTCGGCGAATCGCAAACCTCCGCGTATTGAACTCGATATTAAGAATTATGAACATTTTTTATAATCAATCCTATGATAAATTCTAATTAATACTTATTAAAGAGTTAAATATTCCAATTTTCTATTCCATAAACATTTTCTATATTTGTAATAGTTCCTCATTAACAACTTCGAATTAATATTGCTTAATTCAACGGATCGTCTCTAAATAGGACGAAATACGTGTGAGATGATATCATTCGGAATCCAGCCGCTACAGTTGCAAGAGGCGTACGCGACGCGTGTGCGGCAGGGAGGCACGTGACAGATTCGTCTGGCGGAACCGCAAATGAGGACGAGCGGCAGTCGGCGGCGCGGCGCCCCGACTGACTCCTTTAGCGTTATTGATAACCTCCCTGTGGGCCCGCGCCACCTGCACCGCCTACGACAGCTAGGCCCTTCGGTAACGCGCGTGAGGACGTGCGCTGTGAGTAAATGAGTGTTTATTGGTTTCAGATTTGATTCATGGATTGGTGTTTCCAGGTCCGTCAACTGATCAAGTCATTAGTCCAATGAGTGTAGTTCATGGTTCATCGCGGGATGGTCCGCCACCACTCTCTTTTATCCATCTCTCTCCTTGTTTATCTCTCTCTCTTTGTCTATCTCTCTCTCTTTGTCTATCTCTCTCTCTTTGTCTATCTCTCTCTCTTTGTCTATCTCTCTCTCTTTGTCTATCTCTCTCTCTTTGTCTATCTCTCTCTCTTTGTCTATCTCTCTCTCTTTGTCTATCTCTCTCTCTTTGTCTATCTCTCTCTCATTGTCTATCTCTCTCTCTTTGTCTATCTCTCTCTCTTTGTCTATCTCTCTCTCTTTGTCTATCTCTCTCTCTTTGTCTATCTCTCTCTCTTTGTCTATCTCTCTCTCTTTGTCTATCTCTCTCTCTTTGTCTATCTCTCTCTCTTTGTCTATCTCTCTCTCTTTGTCTATCTCTCTCTCTTTGTCTATCTCTCTCTCTTTGTCTATCTCTCTCTCTTTGTCTATCTCTCTCTCTGTCAGCGCAAGCTATTTTCTATTTCATAATTATATTTTTAAATTTTATTCAAGACGCATATCTCTGAAGTTTCTACACGCCAGCGGCTCAGTTCTCAGAATCTGTATTACCAACTAAGTTTTCAGAATGCCACGTGCGAGCCTCATTCCTTGGAATTTTCCTCACGCCACAAGATCCAACCGACTCGCTTCGCTGGAAACCCCCACCACCGCACGGCAGCTACCGTGCAGCTGGGACTCCTAGAATCGACAGCAATCGCGCAGCTGCGCGCTTAAAATTCTCAGAAAATCCCACTCGCAATAACGAGCCCCCCTTGCACACGGCACGTGTGCAACCGTTGCCTCGGCGCCGATGCTTCGTATTAATTTCTCCTTCTGTCATCAGAGCGCTCCACCTTACAGCACTCTCCTGCTCTCGCACGCGGCTGGTGATGCCAGCTGCCACCGCGCGGCGCGCGCCGCCCGCAGGCCACCGCCGCCGGCCCCCCCCCTTCTTGAGGCGCAGCCGGAGGGTGGGGCTGGCTCCCTGCCAATGTCTGCAAGCAGCGTGGCGTCAGCGTCCCCCACCACCGCCAGAGCTTCCTTTGTGTGCTGGATCTTTCTGGAAATTACCCCGACGCCTTGCCGAGCGCTCAACCGCCAAATCAGTTCTCGTCTGGCATTCATGTCGAACAGACGGGCTCCGCGCCGCTCCGCGGCGTGTCTATCAGTTGTCGTCTCGTCTCCTTGCTGAACAGACGTTGCTCCGCGCCGCGCTCCTCGCGGTGTGTACTGTCTTTGTCGAGCGTCCATCCTGGACGGACGTGTCGCGCGCCGCTGTGGCGCCCCTGTAACTTTCTTTCTGTAATGTCCAAGTCAAACGGACACGTTGCGCGTTGTTCCGCGACGCGCATACGGCACTCATGGCTATGTACGCTCTCCGAGGTGCAATGGTGCCCAGCTGCTCATACGTGTGGAACCGGCTCACGCCACACACGTACAATGGTGCCTAGCTGCTTATACGTGTGGAACCGGCTTACGCCACACACGTTCAGTGGTGCCTAGCTGCTTATACGTGTGGAACCGGCTTACGCCACACACGTTCAGTGGTGCCCAGCTGTTTACGTGTGGAACCGGCTTATGCCACACACGTTCAGTCCCTGTGCTGGTAACATTAGTGTAACTTACTAACGCTCACGCCATGCGGGCAAACAGTGCATTGTAACCATGTTCATATGTGTTATTTCCATGTTACGTGTAATTAGTTACTACTGACAAACTGATGCACAATGCCACGTGCGCTAATTACCTTTATATGTGTTACTTCATGCTACGTGTAATTAGTTACTACTGACAAACTAATTCACAACGCCACGTGTGCAATTTGGTCTCATCATGCATTTATTTCATGTTATTTATGTAACTTCATTCATAGGTTAAGTTTCATCTTCATCACAGGTCAAATATGTATCTTTAATTTATAATATACGTTTATATGTTTTGTATTCTATTGTTTCATGGTAACAAGCACCCTCTCCTGTCATCTCCCCATCCTTGCAGTCCCAGATCTGCAAGAGTGGTTACAACCTGTTCTTTCTTTACAGGAATCTGGGTGGTCCTTCGAAATTAATCTAATTAATCTAATTAACCTGGGCTATGGCAGGAATGTTTGGGAAGAGTCGAAACTTGATTATTTCAAACCAGTCCACTTTGCTCGACTCCCCATCCATTTTGGTCCTTCGAGCCGGATTTGAACCAGTAAACCTATGGATATTTTCATATGTTATTTCATGTATTCTGCATATGCTCTTCGGACCATTTTGTTCCTTCGAGCTTCGGATTTTTACTAGTAAATTTACATATGCCTATATATGCCTAATTTCTTTTTTAATGCCTTCCAGGTACCAAGCTGATATTCACATCAGCACATTCTTTTTGTACTTCCATTGTCAATGTCTACCAGGCATTAAAGCTGATACTTACATCAGCATTCACTTTGTATGTGCCTTTTTGAGCCATCATATTTTGTCCAGAGTGCTTGTTACTATACATACAAATCAAGTGTTAATTGCATTCATTTCATCAATGTATTTGTTTTTTATGTAACATGCTTGTGTTAATTGTATTTGCTTTGTCAATGTGCTTGTTTTTTATGCAACATACTGATGCCTGATTTTAAAATGTTACATGTACCATACTGTCCTGTATCGTGTAACGAGGCTGTATACTGTGCTACTGACTGATGCTGCCTGCTGTTCTACTCAGCTGTTTTCAACAAATTTGTAAGTGTAGTAACCTCAAAGATTTGCGTCTATTCAGGGTATTAGCTTGCTTGCTTGCTTGTAAAGACATCACAATCACTGATTGCCACCTTGATTTCATATGTATACATTTGTGTACTCATATTCTGTGTTTTTACATTTTTATGTGCTTTCTTAATTTCATGTGTTTATTGTGTCACATACACACATTTGTGCCTTTATTGCAATTTTTGAATGTCTCATGCATACACATCAGTGTTATTGCTTGCTTCTTTTATGTCACATGTACATACAGTGTGCTTTGTTTAGTGTTTATGTATTTTTGGGGAAAGTCCAGTGTTAATTGTTACTAGGTTAGGGCTCCCTTCTGATCCCTCAACATTCCTGTTCTATTCTGTGTCCATCAATTGCCAATTGCGCACCCCAAGATGGCATCACAAACTCTTCCTAAAAACGTTATTAACGTAATGGCCAAATTGAAACGTTATTGCACCTCAACTTCAAATTTTCTTGCAGAAAATGAGAAACTCACTTCACTTGCGTGCCAACAGTTAATCTGCAGAAAGGAGACGCTGATTAAAGCTTTCAATAAGTTTGATAATTTAACTGATGACATTGATCTAACTGATGAGACTCGTTCTCAAATGAACGATCTCTTTAATGTATATTTTGAGGTTCTCGCTGCAGTTAATGTGGCAGTATCTAATTACAAATCAGCTCCCGCTGACAATGTTTCTGTTTCCAACAGAACAATCTCCCCCAACCATACTTCTAGGAATTCCAATTCTCACGTTAATGACAAGCCTCACACCGCCAGGGCAGGCAACGTCAACAACACGGGAAGGAATATACTACCAATTTGTCCAAAATGCAATTCGGAGCATCCAATTAAGGACTGTCCTTCATTTTTAGAATCATCACCTAAAGCACGCAATGACTTTATTCTTAAACAAGGTGTAAATTCTAGATGCCTTCACCCGGAGGCCCATGGTCATTCTTGTCTTGCAAAATGTACCATCTGTAATGAAAATCACCATAAACCTCTGCATTTCGGTGATGAACCTCCCACTAATCAACAGGCTGTATCAGCTGTTGTGACCAGCTCAACTACCAAAACTAAAATTGTGCTTGACGCCTCAGCCAAAACCACTGCTGGTATTGCTCCTAACGACGCACTGTTAAATGGTAGCAAAATTCAAAACGATCTCTCTGATCTTTTACTCAATTTTAAATTTAACAAAATTAGCATTTCCGCTGTTCTTAAAACGTCTTGTCAAATTAATGTAGACCCATCTGACTGGAACCTACAACGTGTTTTATGGATTTCTCCTGGACCCATGCAGGGCTTGGCCCTAACTACGGTGACATATGGCTTAAAACCAGCCACCTTTCTTGCTGTTCGCACCTTGCATCAGCAAACTACAGACGAATGCACTGGCCTCCTTATAGGCTCACATGTGCCAATGTCTAAATTTTGTGATGATTTTCTATATTCATCTCCTAACCTGCATGCTGCCAAACAATTCACTTCTGAATTAATTGCTCCATTGTCAAAGGGTGGTTTCCTCCTACGCGAATGGGTTTCAAATGACAAATCTGTTTTGTCAGATCTTTCAGATCACCTGCTGGCCAAGTCAGGCCACAAAATTTTTGAATCTAAAGCCCACGGAGCAGCAAGCTATGTACGCTCTCCAAATGAACACGGTACTTACACCGTAAACACCTTTGGCACTGTGGGGGTGGACTACATGTTATCTGTAATATGTTCTTTAATTGATCCACTCCGTCCATTGGCCCCTTGCATAATTACATGTAAATTGTCATTTCAAGGATTCTGGGACTATCCCCTCGATTGGGACCAACCGCGCCCACCTGACATTGCCCTTAAATGGCAAGTAGTGTTCACGTCACTAATTGACATACCTACAATTAATGTGCCACGATGCATTTTGCCATCTGCACACTCATTAATCGAATTTCATGGCTCTTCTGACAGCAGCCTGATACCCTACGGAGCAGCAAGCTATGTACGCTCTCCAGGTGAACACGGTACTTACACCGTAACACTGCCTTCTGCCAAATTTAAAGTATTGCCCTCTAATGTGAAGTGTAAAGGTAACACCCTTTGTGTGTTAATCACCTCTGGCATTGTGGGGGTGGACCATCAGATGTCAATTCAAATTTAAATATAGGCAATTCATAGCTATTTAGTGTTAGTTATTTAGTCATTTTGTTTATCACTTTGTTAGCTGTAAGATTAATTCATTATATTGTAGACATGTTAGTCATTAAGATTTTTGCATTGCATGCAACCTCTCCGAGGACAACATTTCATCCGAGATACGCCTTATTAGCTTTCGCTATGGCAACATTTTGCATTTCTGCATTTGCAACCTCTCCGAGGTGCATTCCCTAACATCTCATCCGAGATATGCCTTACTAGCTTTGCTATGGCAACATTCTGCATTTTCGTATTTGCAACCTCTCCGAGGTGCAACCTCTGACATCTCACCTGAGATATGCCTCATTAGCCTTTGCTATGGCAACATTTCTGTTTAGTGCTAGTTATTTAGAGCTATTCGTTTGCAAGGTTCACTGTACTATATTGCAAATATGTTAGTAATTAGGATTATGTTAAGGTTAGTGGTTAGGATTCTGCATTATGTTAAGATTTGTGCATTGTTGCACCCACCACCTCTCCGAGGTGCACCATCTCACTTGAGACATCTCATTAGTCTTGCTATGTCAAGAATTCTGTTGCATCACTTGCTACCCCTCCGAGGTGCTCTATCTCAGTCGACATTATTTTACTATGTCATTGTACTTTGTCACATCGTGTGCCATCGCACTTGCCACCTCTTCGAGGTGCTCACTTGGCTAAGGTTTATTATACCTTCCTTACCAACGGCTATATTCAATATCCCTGCCATATCTCCATACACCCTACCACTCCCATCTTATACCTAACTACCTAGCTTGCCCTAACATCTTTTTTGTCGAACGACCTAGTCGTTCTGTGGGGGTGTATGTCAGCGCAAGCTATTTTCTATTTCATAATTATATTTTTAAATTTTATTCAAGACGCATATCTCTGAAGTTTCTACACGCCAGCGGCTCAGTTCTCAGAATCTGTATTACCAACTAAGTTTTCAGAATGCCACGTGCGAGCCTCATTCCTTGGAATTTTCCTCACGCCACAAGATCCAACCGACTCGCTTCGCTGGAAACCCCCACCACCGCACGGCAGCTACCGTGCAGCTGGGACTCCTAGAATCGACAGCAATCGCGCAGCTGCGCGCTTAAAATTCTCAGAAAATCCCACTCGCAATAACGAGCCCCCCTTGCACACGGCACGTGTGCAACCGTTGCCTCGGCGCCGATGCTTCGTATTAATTTCTCCTTCTGTCATCAGAGCGCTCCACCTTACAGCACTCTCCTGCTCTCGCACGCGGCTGGTGATGCCAGCTGCCACCGCGCGGCGCGCGCCGCCCGCAGGCCACCGCCGCCGGCCCCCCCCCTTCTTGAGGCGCAGCCGGAGGGTGGGGCTGGCTCCCTGCCAATGTCTGCAAGCAGCGTGGCGTCAGCGTCCCCCACCACCGCCAGAGCTTCCTTTGTGTGCTGGATCTTTCTGGAAATTACCCCGACGCCTTGCCGAGCGCTCAACCGCCAAATCAGTTCTCGTCTGGCATTCATGTCGAACAGACGGGCTCCGCGCCGCTCCGCGGCGTGTATATCAGTTGTCGTCTCGTCTCCTTGCTGAACAGACGTTGCTCCGCGCCGCGCTCCTCGCGGTGTGTACTGTCTTTGTCGAGCGTCCATCCTGGACGGACGTGTCGCGCGCCGCTGTGGCGCCCCTGTAACTTTCTTTCTGTAATGTCCAAGTCAAACGGACACGTTGCGCGTTGTTCCGCGACGCGCATACGGCACTCATGGCTATGTACGCTCTCCGAGGTGCAATGGTGCCCAGCTGCTCATACGTGTGGAACCGGCTCACGCCACACACGTACAATGGTGCCTAGCTGCTTATACGTGTGGAACCGGCTTACGCCACACACGTTCAGTGGTGCCTAGCTGCTTATACGTGTGGAACCGGCTTACGCCACACACGTTCAGTGGTGCCCAGCTGTTTACGTGTGGAACCGGCTTATGCCACACACGTTCAGTCCCTGTGCTGGTAACATTAGTGTAACTTACTAACGCTCACGCCATGCGGGCAAACAGTGCATTGTAACCATGTTCATATGTGTTATTTCCATGTTACGTGTAATTAGTTACTACTGACAAACTGATGCACAATGCCACGTGCGCTAATTACCTTTATATGTGTTACTTCATGCTACGTGTAATTAGTTACTACTGACAAACTAATTCACAACGCCACGTGTGCAATTTGGTCTCATCATGCATTTATTTCATGTTATTTATGTAACTTCATTCATAGGTTAAGTTTCATCTTCATCACAGGTCAAATATGTATCTTTAATTTATAATATACGTTTATATGTTTTGTATTCTATTGTTTCATGGTAACAAGCACCCTCTCCTGTCATCTCCCCATCCTTGCAGTCCCAGATCTGCAAGAGTGGTTACAACCTGTTCTTTCTTTACAGGAATCTGGGTGGTCCTTCGAAATTAATCTAATTAATCTAATTAACCTGGGCTATGGCAGGAATGTTTGGGAAGAGTCGAAACTTGATTATTTCAAACCAGTCCACTTTGCTCGACTCCCCATCCACTCTCTTTGTCTATCTCTCTCTCATTGTCTATCTCTCTCTCTTTGTCTATCTCTCTCTCATTGTCTATCTCTCTCTCATTGTTTATCTCTCTCTTTGTCTATCTCTCTCTCTCTTTGTCAATATCTCTCTCTTTGTCAATATCTCTCTCTTTGTCAATATCTCTCTCTTTGTCAATATCTCTCTCTTTGTCAATATCTCTCTCTTTGTCAATATCTCTCTCTTTGTCAATATCTCTCTCTTTGTCAATATCTCTCTCTCTTTGTCTATCTCTCTCTCTTTGTCTGTCTCTCTCTCTTTGTCTGTCTCTCTCTCTTTGTCTGTCTATCTCTCTCTCTTTGTCTGTCTATCTCTCTCTCTTTGTCTGTCTATCTCTCTCTCTTTGTCTGTCTATCTCTCTCTCTTTGTCTGTCTATCTCTCTCTCTCTTTGTCTGTCTATCTCTCTCTCTCTTTGTCTGTCTATCTCTCTCTCTCTTTGTCTGTCTATCTCTCTCTCTCTTTGTCTGTCTATCTCTCTCTCTCTTTGTCTGTCTATCTCTCTCTCTCTTTGTCTGTCTATCTCTCTCTCTCTTTGTCTGTCTATCTCTCTCTCTCTTTGTCTGTCTATCTCTCTCTCTCTTTGTCTGTCTATCTCTCTCTCTTTGTCTGTCTATCTCTCTCTCTTTGTCTGTCTATCTCTCTCTCTTTGTCTGTCTATCTCTCTCTTTGTCTGTCTATCTCTCTCTTTGTCTGTCTATCTCTCTCTCTTTGTCTGTCTATCTCTCTCTCTTTGTCTGTCTATCTCTCTCTCTCTTTGTCTATCTCTCTCTTTCTTTGTCTATATCTCTCTCTCTTTGTCTATATTTCTCTCTCTCTTTGCCTATATCTCTCTCTTTGTCTATATCTCTCTCTTTGTCTATATCTCTTTCTCTTTGTCTATCTCTCTCTCTCTTTGTCTATCTTTCTCTTTGTCTGTCTCTCTCTTTGTCTGTCTCTCTCTGCCTATCTCTCTTTGTCTCTCTCTCTTTGTCTACCTCTCTCTCTTTGCCTATCTCTCTCTTTGTCTATCTCTCTCTTTGTCTATCTTTTTTCTCTTTTTCTCTGTCTTTCTCTCTTTCTCTGTTTTTCTCTCTCTTTCTCTTTCTCTCTCTTTCTCTTTCTCTCTCTTTCTCTCTCTTTCTCTTTCTCTCTCTTTCTCTTTCTCTCTCTTTCTCTTTCTCTCTCTTTCTCTTTCTCTCTCTTTCTCTCTCTCTCTCTCTCTACTTCCTCTAATTCTCAATCCTTGTTATTTATTCCAACGATATACCGCCATGTGAAAACATTCTTTCCTGGCTGGGATCTTCAAACTATTTTTATCAATGTGTTCTCCATATGGTGGCTTGTGTATATTGATTTTACATATGTAATTTTTCGGTTTAAATTCTATTTTTTTTTAAATATTGTATATATTTGTTTTGATTTTTAACTCCAGCCTCCAGATAGGAATAATAATTTCCAAAACGATGCTATTTATGAATTACACATTTTAACAAATTGCAAATACATTTTATGTATTTATTCTATGTAAAACTGTTATTCAAAATACAATTTTCTGTCTATAAAATGAAGGCCAAATACAGTCTGACAAAGAACGTAGACAAGAAGGAAGAGGAAGGAAAGATCGTGCGCGGCCCGTGGCTCGTTTGTTAGAGTACTGCTCCGGCATTCGCCCAGCGGTGGTCGGACAAACCAAAGAAAACTACCGATCGGAGCGAAGGAACCGTCTTCGAATTAGCCTAGTTATGTAGCCAATAACAAAAATTCTGCCGCCGCCGGGACTCCAACACTAGGGCCTTCCCAGTCAGAGGAACTGCAGTGCTATCAGTTGATTCTCTGTGCCACCTAAACCAGATGGCATTAATTGAGATGCATTCATTATGACAGGGTTTGGAGAGCAGATTAATATGGTTCCGACTGCGAATACGACAGATCCGTCGCCTACATTTGTAATTGTTCAGGCGGGGAAATAGTCAAAGAAAAGTTGGGAGAGCATTTTTGATGGAAATGGCAATGGAACATCGCCTCTTCTATCACAGTAGTTTTTGTCAGACAAGAGTGTTCTGGAAAAGAGATGACACACAATTGACAAGGATTGTTACTTGGAGAAAGAATTAACGAGTATTGAAGAAGTTGTCACAGTTACCTCTGTCCAAACGAAAACTGACCCTTTCCTTACGAATTCCGTGGCCTTTACCTACGTGTTTCTACGACATCCAGTGCCTGGCACACTCTGGGTCGAACTTTGAAGACGTTCAAAACGCTTTTACTCAGCTTTCCGCATTAGCTTGTCGTAACAAGGCGAGCAGGCGTCTGCGATAGAAAACTCATTTCGACAATGCCAATTTTTAGCGGGAATTTTTAGCTATTCAGGAGCTGGTGCGATCTTCTGGTGACGCTCCGAACTAATAGAAAGAAGTTGATAATCGACTCCAAGGACTTTGCATGAAGAAATGAATGTTTGGTCGGCAGAGAAGAAATACGCGCGGCTTTTTGGAGAAAATTAAGACTATCTCGGAGGCGCCAAGTTTAAAATGTATAATCTTTTCCTTTGAAACGCCTTCAAAGAACATCAAACGCCCTGTTAAAGAAGACAAGGCGCCAAATTCGAAGTAATTTGGCCGGCAATGTGTCAACAGTAATCTTTCTTTAAAAGGCTCCCTACAGAAGGACTCAATCAGGAGCCACGGAAGCCCGTCCACCAACTGGACCTGACAACGAATTCTCTCGATCCCCTCGTCAACGTGAGATCGTGAAGGGCATTGGCCATGCCAGCGCCTCAGTGAATAAACGATGCGTGCTTCTCTGCTACTTGTCGCGGACTGGGGCTTTGCGTCAAACGGAATCAGGAATCTGCTTAAAACGTCTCGCGGACGTCGGTAAGCGGTATGCGTTGGCCTGCGACAGGTTTTGCAAGCGATTCGCACGACGGATTAGCGTCAATGCTGTATGAATGAGAATTCAAATTGTTTCTGTTTGTAAAATGTGTTCATTTTTACCGAACGTCATACCCTGATAGCATGCAATGAACTCGTTGTTTGCACATTTCCACTGTAGCTCTGAATGTCAAAGTATTTTGATACACAACTATCTACGACATTTATGCCGACAAAAAACTATTTAGTGCCTAATTTCCCATTTCAGTTATAGGACGCGGTGACATTACTATCTTTGAAACATGATAGAAACATTATGAACATCCACGTCATGAAACGTATCTTTTATTTGTAAAGAGAGTCAAAGTTTAATCGTCTCTGAACAAGAACACGTTAATTTTTTACCCTTACAAGACAACCGCGCACGAGTCGAATTAAATAATCATCTATGTAGCCCAGATTCCGCAACTTATCTGAGAACATACACACATAGGAAAGCATGCCCTCCAAAAGACGTTATATAAATTACAATAAGCATTTCAAATATTATACTGTCTTTACAAAACGCATTTATTTTCCGTTCTAAAACAAAATAGTTAGTGTAACAATACCAAACTGAACTTAATAATTGCTACCATTTCTTTTATCGATTATGCATTTAAAATAATAATAATACAGGAAGCAATGACAACATATGAATTGTTACATACATATATATTGGTGAATTTTATTCAATACTCTTTTTCAGATTTATTGTGAATATTTACCTTTTTTATTTGCTTACAATGAACTATTTCGTTATCGTAACGAATAGTTCATTTGTTCATCCTGCCCCTATAACATGCCCTGCTTCCCTCCTTGTTCATAAATAATCCAATGCTCCTTCGCTAATTAAAATTGTGTCATAATTACACAATTATTTTAATCGCATTATGATTTGTTTGAATATTATTCATTCATTACACTCTCTGAAGTTTCATATACCGTTCGTAATTGAATAAGAGCACTTCGTCATCAACGTCTTTTTGATGCTATTACAAATGCTATTTCAAATGGCACAGTCAACATGTCACATGACCTCAAGATAGGACTGTCAAAAGACAGGCCACGACCCAAGGGTATTTAATTTTGTAGAAATTAATATGCCTACACTATTCACGCCCTCGCAGTTTAGCTCATTGGGCAACGCGCCCGCTTTCCATGACGCTGCCTCGAGTTTGATTCCCGGTCGGTCAAGATTATAACGTGCGTTTTCCTTGCAATGTTCCAGTTTATGTTGCTGTGTGATTCACTTCTCAGGTTGAGAAGACCAGATTACGGCATAGGGACGTCTTCATGCAACACACATGTACCTCTTCACATGGCCGTCTGATCGGGACGCTACTGGTAGGCAATTACCCCTACGCGGAATGTCGCGCTCAGTAGAGACAGACAACATATGTAGTACATAACAACGGCCTCTAAACAACTGTAAAATAAATGAAAAATGTTTTTAGCTAGATAGTAATCAAATGAACAAAACTTCTTGACCCGAAAAACGAAACGCGATAATACATTTATCTTTAAATGTGATAAAGTTACACATTTTAATGAGATCGCAAAATTGAAGAACAAAAAAACAACAGGAATAGAGACACTAGAGACCGTACAATTGAAATATGCAAAGAAAGAATAATATTTTAGTAGTGCGACCACAAGAAATCCAATCAAATGGATACACTAACGGTTTTAAATTTGCACTGCAACTCAACGGTTTTAAATTTTTGTGGCAGGTTTTGATATGCGTTAAATGCTATTTATTAGCCATTTAACTTTCTGAATACATGCTATATTTACATATTACAATTATGCAAAACAGCAAGCATTTAATGAAATAAATCTGAGTATGAAACAGTAAGAGTGTGATTTGAATCTGTATTGACATCCACTCTTTTCTCTCTAATAAAAATAATTCGTATTATTATATCATACTTTATTTTCTTCCACCCATCTTTTAGCGCTGTGTCTTCTGAATTCTATTTGACAACCGCAGCTGTCGCACGTCTCAACGCATGAACACCACGTCTGTCTCAACCGATTGTTTTCATCATTGAAAACGACAGGGAGAAGCGATAATTGGTATGTCCTTCCATCTTGCCACCCTTGCATGCTAGCTTGCCGTTTTAATTAAAATCTCTCCCTGAGCGTCGCACAGCGCCGAGGGGGCAAGATAAAAGGACGAGCGCGCGTTAGGTCGCTGCGGTCATCGGGCGTGACTTCTGTCACACACCGTATAATGACGCTTTCCGGCCTGTAATTAAATTTTTGGATAGATCAAACGTAACAATTTAAACGTTGCGGAATTTTATTAGATAAAATTCGGGAAAGGCTAGATGATGACTACAACTACACACACACACAAATATATATATACATATATATATATATATATATATATATATATATATATATAACGTGATTGTGATAAATTCACGGGGAACGCCGGGTTTTTACGTTCCATTAACAATTATATGAAATGATATATTACCAGTTTTGTAAAGTCCAAGCATTCTAATTCTACATCTGTAGATAATTTTACCCAAAATTGAAACATGAAAGGCAAGCTGAACCGAAAAGGTTTCTTCTCTTATTCTTTTGAAAGGAAACATTTGAAAATTATATTGTTTCGGAGGAATGTTCTGGGACATAGCAGATGGTAGCATGGACATAGCAGCCGAACCCTCTGATCTCATCTCCATTGGCAATATCAAAGTGAAACGTTTTTTCCGTATCAGCTCTTTTAGTTAAGAAGCAATACTTTCCCATTTATTACAAAGTAAACTCTTTTTTCTTAACTGAATTTGTTATCTAAAATAAGTAGCTTAAATTATGCCTGGCAATATTTTACCTTTCCGTTAAAACCCTCCATTCCATCGAAGTCAGGTAAATGAGCTTTGTGAATCATAGGTGGAAGGGGGGACAGTGAGATCGTTTGTCAAGTCTGACGAGGGTTCGTACTACATCCACTATTGCAGGTTACGAAGAGCTGTTGAACTTAACGAGTTTTGGCATTTTTCATTTGTAGCATACACACAACTATGAACAATGTGTGTGTGTGTGTGTGTGAGAGAGAGAGAGAGGGAGAGAAGGGGAGAGGGATGGAGGGAGGGAGGAAGGGAGAGGGAGGGAGTGAGAGGGAGGGAGTGAGAGGGAGGGAGTGAGAGGGAGGGAGAGGGAGGGAGGGAGAGAAAGGGACAGAGAGGGAGGGGCAGAGAGGGAGGGGCAGAGAGGGAGGGGCAGAGAGGGAGGGGCAGAGAGGAAGGGAGAGAGAGAGGGAGAGGCAGAGAGGGAGGGGCAGAGAGGAAGGGAGAGAGAGAGGGAGAGGCAGAGAGGGAGGGGCAGAGAGGAAGGGAGAGAGAGGGAGAGGGAGGGAGAGAGTGGGAGAGAGTGGGAGGAAGAGAGGGAGAGAGAGGGAGAGGGAGGGAGAGGGAGAGAGGGAGAGGGAGAGAGAGGGAGAGAGAGGGAGAGGGAGGGAGGGGGAGAGAGAGGGAGAGAGAGGGAGGGAGAGAGAGGGAGGGAGAGAGAGGGAGGGAGAGAGAGGGAGAGAGAGGGAGGGAGAGGGAGGGAGAGGGAGGGAGAGTCCTATGGACTGGAAAAAGGGTGATCGGCATACCACATACGTTCCAGCTCGCGTACTTTGGGGCTAAGAGGCAGTTTTACAATTTTTTGGCCAGACTTTTGAAATCTGGTGTTCAGAGAGTATTTAGTAAACGTCGTCGCCACTCAGCTACACTAATACACTTCCTCTTCCAGATGTGTATCAAGTTAGGATTCAAAACATATTCATTTTTCTGGGCAATGAATGAGCACTCACATCCATTAATTCAGACATGGTGTAAAGCATTTTACCTGTTTTTCGGAAACCCAAAAAGGATTTTATCATCAATTGTGTAGGAGTGTGTCTTGGAGGGATAATTATTTTAATGAAAAAAAAAAACGCGTTTCAACAATAACATTTAATTATTAGGTTGTTGCAGTATAAAGCACATCTATTTCCCCCATAAACCCCTACCACATACATAACTCTCTTTTCCGCTGGTCAAGTCTCAAGCAACCCCATAATTGTGACTTGGAACTTTGGACTGACTGTAATTCCTTTCCTCTAAGCGACATATACCCGCGTGATTGGTTAAAGTTTCTTGGCGCTATAACTGCTAAGGAGATTAGTTCCGTGAGTGTTTCACTTGTTTTTATCGCGGGAGGTGACGGTAATTTTCGCCACTGGTTGGAAATATACGGTGTTGACCTACACATCTCCTTGTGGTACTTTAATAATGTAATCCACGCTTGGTCCTGCTTGACGAGAATGGCCAAGAAGCTAAAACACACGTGAAACCTCAACCTCCCCCCGGTTCCATCTCGGGAATCACCAGCAGAGAGAATTACGGCTGTCGAGCCCTGACTTGATATTAGATCTGTTAATTACTGGCACTTTGCGAGCTATTTGGCGCCGCTGTTCCGTGCCAAACTCGTCGAGTTCGTTCTCCCTCCGCCGCGGCGCTCGCGTCGCCTCACAAAAGCGCTTTGTTGCCATCGTGGCGCCGGCAACGAATGTTCCTTTTGTTCGGGAAAACTTACGTAACTGCGACAAAGAGGTTGCTGTCAGCGCCGCCGCCGCCGCCGCCGCCCCGCTCGCCAGGCAAAGCACGCCCCCCTAGCAGCGACGGCGCTTCGAACGGCGGCCATCCGGGGCGCCGAGCAACAAAACAGCGACGAAAGGCACCCTTTGGCTACTCCAAGGGGGAGAGAGAGAGAGAGAGAGAGAGGGGGGGGAGGGAGAGAGAGAGAGTAGGCGAGCTGACGGCGCCGATGAAGATAAGGGGCATGGTGGGATGAAAATGAGATGGAAAATATATACATAGGAAACGAACTATATACATAGGCCATTTTCTTGTCTTAGTATTTGTAACATATTGTAATTTAAATCTGAGATTGAGCAGATTTAAATTGTATTAAGATACGGAAACTAGAAGAAAGTGAAAGAAGAAAAGCATTGTTGTCCCTGCAAAACTAGAGTAATACCAATCGCGTAAATATTGTGATAAAAACTCATTGTAATAGAAACTGATAAAAACATTGCAATTCATTAATAGGATGGTTTGATTGTACTGGCTAACAATATTTATATATAAGAATATCCCAACTGGAAGATTATTGGAAGTAAGACAATATAACATTTATTTCACCACCAATTGTACCCAAGTTAGTGACATACTCGAGATGATTGCAATCACGAGAAAAAAGGTTTAATGTAGCCTTAACAATCGCATGTCAATATAAGGAGAGAGTGCAACGAGTATTGTGGAGTAGTTTTTTTTACTGTGTTCATTTAGGTAAGGATTTACTGTTTTATTGTAATACACTTCTAATTTTAGAACCTGTCCCAACCCAAAGTGATATTTTCGTCCGTGGATATTTGCAAAACAATTGGAAATCATCGCGATACTTATCATCTCATGGAAACTTCCATGTTTTCTTACAGCCAAGTCTGTTCATAAAAACGTATTTTAGTATCTGTCAACGTGGATTAGAGATGTACAATCGAAGCAACATATTCAATGTTGAACTACGTAGTTTTTCAAAAAGAAGTGGCCGTCTATTTCTCCACGGAAAGAGTTTCATAAAAAGAAAATTATGATTAGGTGAAAAAAAATCTTTCGAAGCCCGGAGCTTCAAATTTTGAAGAGAAAGCAAAAAGTTTCGAAGTTCCGGAAATCGATTTTTTTTCACAACATTGATAGTTGAACACTTTACAGACGTCACAGAGTTTACGTACAACGACATTTTACGCTTAGAGAGTTGAATTTGTGTTTTGAGAACAGTTTCCCACCGTTAACTTAAAATCGGCTAAATGTGACATCCAAACTTTTTGTTTGAACAGATTCACATATGACTCTCCTTAAGTCAATAAATGAAAATATTGTAATACAATATTGCGAAAAATGATTTTAATGCATAGGTAAACACATATAGCACTAGATTTACAAATATAAAAGTTTCCGTTAATTATACTGCAGTGGATTTTGCGCTCTCCCTTGATTCCTCTCACTTTTTTTTATATTTCCCAGAAACCAGAAAAAGAGTACCATTGGTTCACGATTTGTAAAACAATATTACCAAAATATTAAGCCATATTAACCTAACAATCTGATTCACCATTACGAAGACAGGGTTCAATGGTCATGGTTTTCTCAATTTAATTTTAACAAATAAAATAAATGTTTCTAAAGATTTTAGTGATGTCTTAAGATGTGTTTTATTGCTACATTATTTAACTAATCATACAAACACACCACCTCTTATTTAATGGAAATATGGATGGAAAAAGAGATGCAAAAATAAAGGTGTCAGATTTACTGAGGTAAAATAAATCTTAGGTTTTGAACACTGATGAAATATTTCAATAATATTTCGATGAGTTTGTTATTTGATTCTAAGTGTACATAAATGATTTTGAGTATAATACTATGCATTTTTCAAATATGATATTAATATTATTCGTGTATTAATGATAGTGATATTAGTGTACATTGGCAGGCTTTAGTTACCTTATTTTCCTCTTTATTCGGCCTATCTATAGTGGTCACATATCACACTCCATCCTGTAAACTAGTGGTGCACAGATTTCTAGTATTAGTTTTCTATTTTCTTGCCAATAAAAAGCGATATAAAAGTTATTTTACAGCAATATTTGCTTCAAATTCATTATACTTCAAACTCTTCTTTTTCTTTTCCTCTAAGTCTTCTAAATTATTGTTTTATTGCTTTCTGTTTATTAAATATACCTCTACGCCGGAAAGTTTCTCATGATATTTCTTCAACTGCTCATAAAGATCAGTAAATTTAGTTTGCTGTGTCTTCATATTAAATTTTGATCTTGAAAATGTACGACCTATTCTTTAGTTTATCTTTTATGCAAAATTCCTAAAATTAACACTTAATGTGAAACATTTACTGAATTGTACTCAACACTTGTTCTCTATTTAAATCGAGAACATTTCAATTATCTTTAGATCTTCGCAATATGTTGAAGGCTTTTTACGCTTTAAGACTTCTTCTGCACTGAATCAATTTAAAACCAAAATAAATTAGAGAACACATGAAAGTACTGCACCAGATTTTAATTCAACTTTATTCTAGAACATGAACTTCTTTGTCTTCAATGGTAAACTTTTCAGTATTAATTATCATTCATTTGAAAACATCGCCAATCACAGATAACATAGTGCTCTGAACTTTATTTTTGTTCTACGAACAGCTCTGACCTACTTTGGGAATGTTTTCTTCACCTTGAGAGGTTTACTTTAGCCTAAGAAAACTTCATGTAATACGACAATATGTAAGTAATTATTTTTGCAAAGAAAATATTTATTTATCCTCGTTTAATTCAGTCTCTCTAAGATTCTCACAAATATTCTTTAACCTTATTTGAAAATAAAGAAGGATTAAAAATTAACAAACACAATTAAAAGATGAAATCTGAGGGTCATTTTTAATTTTGATTAAAAGGTTTCTGGAGAAACGTGCGCTTATTTGATTTCAAACAATTTTCAGCCAAAATAAAAATCTTAGATGTGATGTAATATGTGGCAGCGCGAGGTAAGTAAACGGCAGAACGCGGGGAGCGCGTGGCGGCGGCGGCGGCTGGGATCCCCCGCGGGAGGGCGTCGAGTTAGCGCTAAGCTCTTTAGGTGGCGGAGCAGCGTCACCGACGCGAAGCGGGGCGGGGAGGGGAGGGGAGAGGCGGGGCGGAGCGGGGCGGGGCAAGCCGGAGCGAGGCGTGGCGAAGCGGGGGGGCGGGGGGCGGGGAGGGGAGGGGCAGGACGGAGAAGGTAGGGGAGGGGAGTTGAGGGGATGGGAGGATCGGGTGGTGTGTAAAGGGGAGGGCCTGGGAGGAGCGGGGCGGAGAGAGGAGGGGCGGGGCGAAGCGGATCAGGGCGGGGTGGGGCGGGGAGGGAGGGTTGGGGGGAGCTGGGCGAGGCGAGTCTGGGCGGGGAGGGGAGAGGTGGGGAGAAGCGGGGAGGGGTGGGGTGGAGCGGGGCGGGGCGGGGTGGGGCGTGGCGGGGCGAGGTGGGGCAGGACGGGACGGAGCGGAGAGGGTAGGACTTAACGAAGTCGAGGCGAAACGGTGGATCTCGCTCGCGAGACGGGGGCGTGGCGGAGGTGCTCGCTGCAGGCCACGCGGTGATTATGGCGGATGACGACGTCACCTAACGCTGCTTCTGTGGGAGAGTGTCTAGGGCACAGTAGAGATGCGACATCCATGTCGATGTTTTTCAAAACATCGATGTTTCTACAAAACTATCGATGCTGTAAACATCGATGTATTGAAGCTGGTGTTATTTGAACATCGATGTTTTGGGTTCGATGTTTTTACGTTAGAGATGGTTCGATTTTGCATCAAAAATGTCCATAATCACTATCATGTGAGAGTTAAAACATGTAATAGTAACTGAGTTTGTGTTCCAACCAACCGAACGCGTTTTGTATTACTTTCGAGTAGACTACTCCTCGCCCGAGATAATCCAGGTGCCGAAGTATATCGATCATTTTTCCTCGTATTTTGCTCATCAAGGAAAAAAGCGGTTTTAACTTTGTTTTCTGTTCAATGTTAATTTTAAATTAATATGGCAGCAACTGTCAAATTTAATTTTGGAGATCATGAATTTAGTGTTAGATGTTACTATTCCAAAAACAATTTACATCATCGATGTCTAAAAACATCGATGGATTTTAGTCGATATTTTATTAACATTGATGTGATTTTGGACATCGATGTTTTGTTGCTGATGTCGCATCACTATTGTAGAGTACAACAAGACAGTGTCTAAAAAAAATTAAGTAGTATATCTGACTACATTATCACCATCTGGAGTTCGTAATGTCCTTCTGTTCACGGAATTTTTCTTTTATATTCCATGTTTCTCTTTTACTGAATTATTTGATAAAATATTTTTTTCATTTAACCTTTGTGATAACAATGCTAATCCATGATGTGATAATAATTTGCTTTTTGAAACTCAGTGATACATTTGCTACTGGCAAGAAACAACTCATGAAATTGCATGTACTCAATAAAATGCGTATTTCATTAACAGATTCTCAGCAATTTTCGTGTAAAAACTGGCAGAATGAAAAGTTGGTTACTTTGATTTTCTCTTAATTTCGTCAAAAAAACAGTAAAAAAAACTTAAAGGCGACGTATGGGGAAGAAGTGAAATTCACACACACACACATACTCGGTGGGACGAATGTAAAATGACTGGAGTTTTTATTTTTATAGCAGTCATTCAATACATTTAAGAAACATATTAATATTTACTTAGACCTAAAGGGTGCAGCCTAACATTGAATTTGCTTCGAGAGCTTTCCCCATACTTGTTTTAGCAACATAGAAGTTAATGTATTCATAATACTCATTGACCCGCAACTTTAAGTACTTTTCTAAGCAACACTTCGAACGTTTACCCAAAGTAGGAGCAGACATTTATTTTTATGGGTGAAACTGTATCAAAGAAACATGTCAACGGAACACACAGTTCTGACGAACATTGAAACTCTTACACATAGTATTACACCAGATGCACCCAAAACAAGAAATATCACAAATCCAACGTATGTAATTATATTCTATTTAACTCGGAATGTTCACTTAAGGATTCTTGGAAGAGAGGTTGGGGGTGGGAGTGAGGTAATGAAGAATCTAAAGGGAATGAGAGAGAAAAGGGACGAGGACACACGCAGTGTATTCAGTCAGTATTCATCGTCGGGTGGAGTCTTACCTAAGAAACAGTGTCAGAGGCGCGAAAGAATAGTTAAAATGGGCAGACTACGACTAAGACCAGTGAATGCTCATTGCATTTACAGATGTTTGTTTTAAAAAAAGAAAGAATGAATTAGGATTTAATATAAGTAAATATTGAGGAAAATACGCGCATGAAGTATGGCGCTTGCCACGCCATCTTCTCCCTCAACCAGAATTCATATATCATCTTCTATAACCGGTTACTCTACAGAGGCCGTGTAATTGGGGAGAAGGATGCCAAAAGGCAAGAGACAGGAGTTCTAACCTCCTGTACATCGAAGAAAGCGTTCCCACAGTACAAATGGTTAAAAGAAGAATGATTTAGAGGATAACTTTTTTCTCTCTTTCCTCGTGTTGTATAGTTTGTCTTACGTCTGTTCATAATATGTTTATAAGAAAAATTATATCTACTAATTATTTTTCTAATTGTTTAAAGGATCATTTGGTTCTTGTTCAACAACACAGTATTGCAAACTTTACAAAAACACATCCTAAATACAGTGAGGTTAGTGATTGATCAAATTTATCATTCAGTTATGTGATCAAGGAAAAAACAAGAAATTTCGAAACAATAATATAATATAAAAACGAATCCTTACGCTTAATATTCAGTTCGAAAATATAAATTATTTTAGTAAAATCAATCGTACTACGTGAATAATTGAAACCATTTTTATTCTGTACCTCTCACAACCACTATCACTGAATCAGTTCGATGAACTGTTGTTCATCAGTACTGGTTATATCTTCATGATCTCAGCTTGGATCAATTCAGAGCAACAGATGATCATCTCCGCAAATTATATATCCACGTTCAAACGAGACTCAAGCAGTCGCCTATGAAGTTTTCTTCCCCGTACAAAACATGGGCTATAAATTATTACTTTCTTTTGTTATATATCTTGCTTCACAAATCCACTGCAAGTAGTCGAAGTCAAAAATTTGAACCTTTATGCATTTTCCGTACATAACCAGGACATGCTAGCAGTTAAGGATGCTAGCAGTTAAGGATTACGGAATAATACAGAGAGGCAGAAGCAGCTATTTCGAGTGAGTAATTATGGCATCCTGAAATATCAGATACGCTAGAATATTAGTGATGTAAGAAAATGCGATGACAAGAACAAAAACAAACTCTTTGGTCATCGCTCTGAAAACGCATTAGACAGAAGTTGCTTATTCAACGCAAAGGACACAATGATATCGGTCGGGACCGAGAAGGTACTGGTCGCGGGAAGGCAGGGTGGATGAGCGCGTTGCAGTTCGGGGTGAGAACATTACATCAGGGTTGTCCAACTGGCGGTCCGTGGTGCCCTTTTTTGTGGTCCGCGAAAGGTTATTAGCGGAACGAGAAAGTCCCTTTTATACATATTGAGCATAGCGAATCGGTTAACACACCTTAATGTAAAAATAGTTTAAGTTTAGATTGAAGACTTCTGTTTCTAGTAAATTCAAAAATTCAAAACATCCAATGTGTTTACTGCGTTATGAGAGACTGATAACATGCATTGTTTCATCCCCTCCACCGTTGCAAAGCAGCCGGGCAATCTGCCAGATCAACAATATGTGGATCATGCGAGCAATGAAAATATGGCCCGCCACCACATTAAAGGTTTTAGTTTTGGCCCTTGAAACCTTACAAGTTGGACATCCCTGCACTAAATGATTGTGATTAATAAATACCCGGACAACGTAGGGTATTTTAACTAATTATATAATAAAAAAGTTATTTTTGTTTCCACATATTTTGTGCTTTGCACTCGCAACAATTTTCACAATAAAAACGGAAAATATTTTAAAAGACATTATAATAATTGATTTTACCCCTTAATTATTGCTTCTTTTTAGAAGCAGATAAAGAAAAATGGATCTCAGGGCACTTAAGTAATGTAATGAAAATAGTTTATGAAAAGTATTTGCGATACTAGCATTTTAACTAAATAAATACCTTAAGAAGACCATACATGGTGATATTATTCTATTCGCATTTAAAAGACAACCATTCGTTAGCAAAACAATATTAATTTCATTTTTGAGCTCATATTTTCGAAAGTTCATCCAATTCATCGCCGGCTAAACAGGAATTGCATGTTGATAATTTGTTGAATCAATTGTAATCGCGTTTAAACAATTATGCATGTCAAAAAGATAAAAATAATTATTTTCCCTCATATGTCAATAAAAAATAAAAAATATTTTTTAAGACATGAGGCGAAATAGTTTTAATCAAATTGTTCAAAATAGAGAGCGAGGAAAAAGTAATTATTTGTAAAGATAATTGAAAATGGGTAGAAATATTATTAAGAACTTGGTAAAAAATTGAACTAACAATGGTATACGACATCAAATTTTTTTTGAGTAAAAAAGTACCCCAATGTTTATCATATTCAAACCAAAGGCGAGTTAAATAATATCATCGGGTAATCATTACTAAAGTCTAGAGTGGATAGTGACTTTTGGTTCATCAGTGTATCAACTCTTTCATGAACCTTTTCTCCTTTTCTTTCCTTTTTTCTTCTTGTTCCCGTCCATTTCACCCCGTTCCGAGGTGACATCTGGCTCGCGCCGCAGAATTGCAGCCCCGCGCCGAAGCCTTAATGCGCTGGCGGCGCGCGGGACAGGGCGGGGACGAAGCGGAATGACGACAGACGGCTGGTCTCCGCGCAGAGGAAGCCGCGCCCGCCGGGAGGAAATAGAGAAATTAACGCGGCGGATCCCTGGCAGGCGCGTCCCGGCGCTCGTTTCCACCGCGACGCACGGGCAACTTGCGGGGGAAATTGAGGCGGTGACTTCCACTCTCTCCCCTCGCCCACCCTCTCCCCCAGGGCACCCCCACTCCTTCCCCTTCCTCACCTTCGACCTCTGCCCCGTATTGTCTCCCCCAGCCACCCGCTTCTCCAGATACCTTATCTCGTCCCCTTCTCCCCATCTTCCCTCTCCCTCAACATCCCTCTCCCTCAACATCCCTCTCCCTCAACATCCCTCTCCCTCAACATCCCTCTCCCTCAACATCCCTCTCCCTCAACATCCCTCTCCCTCAACATCCCTCTCCCTCAACATCCCTCTCCCTCAACATCCCTCTCCCTCAACATCCCTCTCCCTCAACATCCCTCTCCCTCAACATCCCTCTCCCTCAACATCCCTCTCCCTCAACATCCCTCTCCCTCAACATCCCTCTCCCCCAACATCCCTCTCCCTTTGCTCCATCCTCCCCTCTCTCCTCCATCCTCCCCCTCTCCTCCATCCTCCCCCCTCTCCTCCATCCCCCCCTCTCCTCCATCCCCCCCCTCTCCTCCATCCTCCCCCTCTCCTCCATCCTCCCCCTCTCCTTCATCCTCCCCCTCTCCTTCATCCTCCCCCTCTCCTCCCCCTCCCCCTCTCCTCCATCCTCCTCCCTCTCCTCCATCCTCCTCCCTCTCCTCCATCCTCCTCCCTCTCCTCCATCCTCCTCCCTCTCCTCCATCCTCCTCCCTCTCCTCCATCCTCCTCCCTCTCCTCCATCCTCCTCCCTCTCCTCCATCCTCCTCCCTCTCCTCCATCCTCCTCCCTCTCCTCCATCCTCCTCCCTCTCCTCCATCCTCCTCCCTCTCCTCCATCCTCCTCCCTCTCCTCCATCCTCCTCCCTCTCCTCCATCCTCCTCCCTCTCCTCCATCCTCCTCCCTCTCCTCCATCCTCCTCCCTCTCCTCCATCCTCCTCCCTCTCCTCCATCCTTCTCCCTCTCCTCCATCCTCCTCCCTCTCCTCCATCCTCCTCCCTCTCCTCCATCCTCCTCCCTCTCCTCCATCCTCCCTCTCCTCCATCCTCCCTCTCCTCCATCCTCCCTCTCCTCCATCCTCCCTCTCCTCCATCCTCCCTCTCCTCCATTCTCCCTCTCCTCCATCCTCCCTCTCCTCCATCCTCCCTCTCCTCCATCCTCCCTCTCCTCCATCCTCCCTCTCCTCCATCCTCCCTTTCCTCCATCCTCCCTTTCCTCCATCCTCCCTCTCTTCCATCCTCCCTCTCCTCCATCCTCCCTCTCCTCCATCCTCCCTCTCCTCCATCCTCCCTCTCCTCCATCCTCCCTCTCCTCCATCCTCCCTCTCCTCCATCCTCCCTCTCCTCCATCCTCCCTCTCCTCCATCCTCCCTCTCCACCATCTTCCCTCTCCTCCATCTTCCCACTCCTCCATCCTACCTCTCCTCCATCCTACCTCTCCGCATCTACCCTATTCCTATCCTCCTGTCACATCCTTTCGATCACCTACCCTCCCTCTCGCCCGTTCAACGCTTCCCAATGAACCATCCCACGTCACTGTACCCTCTGCATGATCCGACTGCTATGTAGACGTTCATATTGTCACACATGTAGTCCCGTCTCTCAGCGCAGTGAAACTCAGCACTAGAACGTTGGTTCTAATTAAATTTGCGATTATACCCTATTATTAACCGTACGTATACCCCGTTTTCGGTGTTTCCTATGCTCTTACTCACACCATTATTATCTCCTTCCACATTACAATTAGAATCATCGCCGTCGTGGCAGTCTACTTTATTTCTGCCGCGTTATTGTCATCGCGCTTTCACCTTTAATTTCTTCGTTGATCGTTGATGGCAAATTTAATTTTTCCGTCATCGCCACGCACAACACTGGTTTTACGCAGCCATTCCTTGCAGCACCAAATTCCCATCCCTGAGTCAGTCATTTTCAGCATTCTCGCATTTCGCCAGTGCCTTCTGTACATTATGTCGTTCTTATCCAACAGCCACAACTATGTCTAAACTTGGTCTCGGTGTTAATGATAATTCAGTGTTGATACTCAACTTCGGTAGTGTTGAATTCCCGCCGTAAAGACTGTTGTGCGACATTACCCATTGCAAACTTTCTGCCGTCTTTCAAGGCTAATTCACTTACACCTCACTACACCAAAATCTCATTATCACCCGGTCGTTACCATTGTCTCCATTCTGCGGGGGTTTAGTAATGGCTCGGTCCCCTTCCTGATCCAGGTTTCGAACTTCGTGTAGTTCTGGTACACAAAAGTACATCACGGCGAAACAGGTCGAAACATTTTAGGGGTTAGGAAATCATTATTCGAACACGCTTAATGAACAAATTAGAAACGTATTCAGCAATATGTGGATTTTTTAATTCGCTTTATTTATGAAGGGCGCATTAACATTGAGGTCATTAGCGACTGTTATTTACTGTAGAAGTTTACATAGCAAGTAATATAACATAATTTTACACAATAAGTAACATAAAATAGCAAATAAATTTACACGAGGTCAATATACATGTTCATATCTTTTAAAAACTGCATTACTTTAATAATTTCAATATTATCTTGCATTAACTTTTATATCAGACATAACCTACTCTATTCTCAGATTATTATATAATGGACACTGAAATAGTATAATTTCATCTTTCTCTCAATCCATACATTGTGAGGATAAAATACATTTCCTTCCCTAGAGTAACCTCCACTATCATTTACTGAACTTTTCATTGTGAAAGGATCGCTTTTCCAAAAACTGATCTGAAAATAAATTGCCCACAATTATTTGTCGTAACAATGTCATTCCTTAAAAATCTTTCAAATGAGAGAATACATTCAAAAATGTATTCTCAACAAAAACATTTACCTTCCACGTGGTAGTTACTGTATAGCTCAATTGATAATCAACATGAATTGAATACTTCACATAGTTTTTATTTGATACTCCTGGCAGAGATATCGCAGTTGCGGGCGAGGGGAATAAAGTGAACTTAATTTTCTTTCACTTAAAGAGATAGTTCAATGCACGATCAAAAGTTAGAGCAGATATCTTAGCTAAAATACATGTTAAGATAATGTTAGTTGTATATAGTAGTAAATTCTTTATTCCAGAGTCTGTAACATTAATATTAAAAATAAAGGCTTGTAATAAGAATAATTTCCCCAAGAAACGTGAACCAAGTTTTCTTCTCTTGGAAACTCAGATGTAAGTGCTCCTATTCCCGTGAATTAAAGCAGGTGTAGCGCTCTGAAGATGGCGGGGGGAATAATATGAGAGAAATTAAACAATTCCAAAGTTTCTTCGCTTGCAAAAATTTAGCCTCTATTAAGGTCCTGAACTTTATTAGAGAAAATCCAACTAGGTCAGCTCACAAAGAAATTTAATTTGAGTGCGCGTGAGCTGTGGCTATAAATGTAAAGCATCGTTCCTGCGGTCGTAAAATGTACCATTTTTCCAGCCCGCACCACGACTACGAAAGCAGCGAACATGTTAATGTGTTGTAGTTCGTCGCAGTTAGCCATTACGGAGCAGGAAAGCTGCGTTACATACCCTTTACCGCATGCACGAATACATGAATCTCACATCTTGCAAACATTTCGACGCAATGTAAACTCTCATAAGACCAACAGCACGGAAACACAAAGCGAAACGTGCTTACGAGCTATAAATATCCTGTGTGAAAACACCGTATAAAGAAACCATCTAAAAATTATAATTTTAGATTTGTATTAACATATAATTACATTTTTTTTCTTTCGTTAATCGGCCGACTAGGACCACGCATGCAAGCATCCTGCATTTACCGTGGCTCAGTTTTTATTTATTATCGCGGTGGCAGGTGCTTGCAACAACTTTTGGGGGGGACCAGCATTTTAGCTGGATCCGATTTTTATCCCCCACGGTTGTTAGCCCTGGGGGTATGGAAGATGAAATGATGATATGATGATAATGGGGGTGAAAGGACAACACATACATACACAAATACACCCATGACCGAGGCGGGACTCGAACCCGCGATCTTCTGGTCCGAAACCACTGGCGATCTCGACCATCTGATCGGCATAATTACATTATTATTATTATTATTTATAATTATTAATTATTATTTTTAAATAGATACAAGAGTGCTTTTAAAATTACCGGCAAATGTGCGAGCAGCATAAAGTGAACTTAAGTGGAAATTTGTAAAAGCTTTTGATGTGACGACGCTAATTGCAAATAACTTGAGAGTAAGGTATCTATAGATTGACTGCAGCTTTGTGCACTTGCCAGCCTTAAAACGAGATTATTCACTTTTCGTCTGGTAAGTTTTCACGTTAACACCTCATGTTCGCTAGAGTTGTTGTGACATGAACATGGCTGCACCACTCTCCGTTTGCACAAAAAAAAAAAACGAGCGTTTGTAATCCGTTCTTTGTGATCTGAATGTGAACCAAAAGCTGAACGTTCTTAGCAGCCTTTAAGCACAATGTGAGTAGTATTTTTCGGGTCGAAGACTTTATTAGTAGATTTAACAATTCAAAAACGGTCAAACAAGCAAGCAGGATGAGAAAAGAGCTTGGTACCCATTCTCATATACTACTGAACCAAAATTGAACACGCCCGTGCCGTCATTCTGAATAACAAATGAATGACGAGGCGGATCATTAAGCGGAAACCATACGTACGTCAGTTAGTCAAGTTCTGCATATGAGAACTAAGAGGTGTATGATCCAAAGATGTTATTTTATTGTAATAAAAGGCAAATCCACATACAGCTACTCAAGCTCTTCAAATTTTGTAGTTCAAAATGTCAAAGTATCCCTGGCACAAAGCATTCCGTTTGTCTTCTCGTGCAAATGGAACTACATCATGCAGCGTCTCATGCACCGAATCTTCTATCTTCTTCACTCTTGCCAATCAATGTATCTTGCCTTCTTTGATGTGACAATCTTTCATTGTCTGTCGTACACCATCATACTATGCACGTGTTGGTCTACCTCTCTATCTGTGCATTGGCACCTGTCAACTCCAAATTTTATTGGACATTTTTCCTCCGTCATTTTTGTAAAATGTATTTTCTTGGGGCGACAGCCTGTTAACGGGCTCAGGCCTACCGGCGACGTCCCTGCCTCGCGACCATGGGTTAAGGGGGTACGTGAGGTTAGCACGTAGACATCCCCATGCCGTATGCTGGTCTTCTCAACCTGAAGTGAAATTTGGTCATCGTCTCACAGCAACTTATTCTGGGACATTGCAAGGAAAACGCACACTATAGTCTTGGCTCGAACGGGAATCGAACCCGGGACCGCTTAATTCTTCTAAGATGCTGTACCTATTTATCCTTCTCCCTTCTACAGTGTCCATTATATCCGAAATGACACCCTTTTGCTGCTTTATATTTTCATTTATGATTCATTCCATTAACATTGCACTACAGCTGCCTCTCGAAAACTCCATTTCCATAACCTTTAACTTTTTCTCATTGTTTTCTGAGATCTCTTTTCCTGTCATGTCGAATTATCACGGGAAGATCATTCCGTACTTGTCATTTATAATTGTCTTTTTCCATGTAGTCCAATTAAAGATCCTTTCCCTCGCATCTGCCGGTGTTGAATCTGTGCAAATATGGCTCACTGCTTAATCAAAAATTATTTTTCTATCGAATAAATATCGTATAAATGGTGCTATGATACTCACAGCATGATGAATATGTTGAAAAATTGTTTCACTATATATTCTGTACCGTTGTAATATATTATAAATATGTAGTGCATATACTTTCTGGCTTACCATCACCATTTAAAAAGAGTAATTTTCTACGTATTGTAGTAAGTTGCTTTGCAAAATTATATGACCCACAGTTTTGTACTATTTTCATTTATTGAAAATTACCGTTACTATACAGGCAGTTTTTTCTGTTTACACGTATTATTTTAATCAAACATTAGCATAATTACAGGCTCCTCATTCAGGGAATCCTTTGATAAAGAAAAATAGAAAAAAGCCATTATTGGTGAAAATATGAAACTGGTAATATATGAGTGGTGTGTTGTAGGTATAAATATACACACAGAAAGCATTTTGAGCTCGATCCTGTAACACTGACATAGAGAATCAAAAGAAAAAAAGAATGCATGGATATATTATTTGTGTGTAACCAGAGCCTTTGGTCTATAGCATAGCTAAATAGAACTTTGGTTCGTCGATTTTCATTTAACATCACTAATCTTCCGCAGCCGATCACGTCTTAGCAGAGAAATGTCTTACACATCTCACCACTATGACTTTTAACCATCGCCGACTGGTTGGATACTGTTTAAGTTTCTATCATTTGATGTGCCTGGCACTGATGACACGTGTCAAATTTCAGTTGATGAAAATGAAATTACATAATCAAAATACTGTTTTTGTATGCATATCGATTTTCTTTATCTAACTGAAAATACTCCTGGAGTAAGTGGTACGAAGACGTGACCTCACAAAATTGAAAACCATCGCATGAAGTATGTCTGATACCTCTGAAAAAACGAAAGGCAGTTATCTTGTATTAATAGGAAAATCACAGAAAACTAGCAATTTAAATAACCGGTCGCAATACTTATCCTGCAACCAGCGAAAAATTCGACTTAGGTATGTAGCTGATGTCAAAAATTCACCACCGTCGGGAGTCGAACCTAAAACCTCCCAGTCAGAGACCCTGCAATGGCAACAGTTAATGCCGTGAAATTGTGTCGGTTTTAAGCATGTTAAATCTTAGTAGATAGAAAATAATAAAATTGCATGTCTATCGGGGACTTGAAAATAACAGTCTTCACCACACATTGTAATGTACACAATATAAAATCATTTAATTTTTTTTAAATTTTGAACCGTCTATATGCTCGGAGGAACCTCAAAAAACTTAACTGACTTCAACAGACTTTTACTGAAAGGTTTTGTTGAAATTTTGTTGGGTGCAATTTATGCTTTTCTATTGCAGCTCATTTTTTTTATTACATAACGAAGAATATTTGTTTCCTTATTTTTTAATATTAATCTACAGTTTAATTCATATGTTATGAAATGTTGCGTACATAACTTTCAAAACAAGAGGGACATAACTTCTAACATGAAATTTTTATGAAGCATCTCTCGTTTTCTCATCTCAAAGCAGAATTTCAACGTCCTATATTAATTGTTGTGCGATTATTTCGAAAACATTGAAAAATTTGGTCAAGTGCAGCTGTCGTTTCTGAACGCTCGCAAAATTCCCTACTAAACAAAATTTGATAGAATAGCGTAATCAGACTTACTGCAATTCTATATCGAATTTGAATATGAGTTCTGAAAGGGGGCACGCCAGAGGAGGACAAAATGTTCGGAGCGTGATGTGCGGAGCAGGACGATGATGGGTGGAGGAGGAGGAGGAGGAGGAGGAAGAGGAGGAGGAGGAGGAGGAGGGGGAGGGGGAGGGGGAGGGGGAGGCGGAACGGAACGGACAGACGCGCAATAGGAAAGAAAATAAAGTTACTTCTATTTCGATATTTTCGAATGACAAGGGTCCAACTAACTTTTCAGTCGGTTCGAATAAATTGTTATCAAAGTTTCAGTAACTTAATATTCAGTCGTTTCTCCATCTACGTAGTGATTTGTACAGTAGTCATTTGTCCACATATTGCAGCACAAGTATATTCTACGTGGAGAAGAAGTTGGATAGAACTTAACCTATTAACAAATAACTTTCTTCAATTTTGTGAGTTAGAACCTCGCTGTTTCAAAGAGTCAATTTCATAGTGTACATTGCACTATTTTTTTTTCAAAGCTAATACGTGTTTGTCATAAATGTATAGGCAAGTTCAGGTGACACCTACTAATTATACCAAATATACAAAGCTTCCAACCCGGGTCTGGAGAGTTAACTCCAGTTGCTTTAACCTCTAAGCTACCGCGATGACCAAACCAAGTTGAATACTGGATTCAACGCACACAAACATCATTATGAAACTGGCGCCCGTGAGTTGCCGTAGCTGAGCGTGCATTAGAGGAGAAGCGGTCGGGTGCACGCCGATGGTTCCGAGATGAGAGCCGCCATTAACGGAACCGAACATGCAAAGGAGTAGTTTCCCGCACCAGGAACCCATCAGGCGGATGGATGCCATGTTGCGTGCAACGCGCGCCATGTAGCACGCGAGCGCGGCAGGCCCGACAACGCAACATGCTGCCCTCGCCTTTTTAAACCAGTGGCGTCCGCGCATCACCAGACTTTCTAAAAGGTCACAAAACAAGCCTGTGAAGTACAGGGGGATGCATAAGTAGGTGTACAGAACTATTTTTTTCTGTTCGAAGAAGGTTTTCCTTTTCTTCTTTTTTTTAGATATTCAGATAATCATGGCTGGTAATTTAAGCATTTAACAACGAAAGTAAAGATAATTAAACATTATTGGAAGACAGAGAATGCTGAACAGGTTCGATGGAAATAGAAGATTTCAATGCACCTCCAACAAGTAGATTATCTATTACCAGATAGCGCAACAAATTTGATCAAACTGGATCTATCTGTAATGCGCCTAAGAGTAATCGACTAGTGAGTGTCACTACCCATAAAATTGGAATGGTAGTTGCTCAGTCATTTTTGAATTGAATAGAATTTGCCTTATTTTACGTGACGAGACTCGGGTCATCAGGCCCGCTCTTCCGTCTGACCACGCAAATTTCGCTACGACCCTTTCAACAACTAGCGGAGAAAGAAGGTATTTCTTTGGTGACTGAACAGACGATTTGAATTTAGCTCAGAGGCTTCATTTAGGCTTGAGGATCTTTTACGTGCAGTAAATCTGCTAGCATGAAACATCCGGTTTTACTTCTCCTCCGAAAGATGGCGTACGAAGGATTTTTCCCCCTAAAAATCCTTCGTACGCCTTCTTTCGGAGGAGAAGTAAAGCCGGCTGTCATTTACCTGAAGCCCAAAGAAATCCAAAAGGAAAATCTGTGCATATGTTGAGCACTTGAGAGTATGCATTGAGCACTCGAGACATTGCACTTATTTAAAATTTGTATGTCATCCCTACTGCGACTTAATAAATACGTTTTCTAAAATAAATAAGTTTTTATTTGATATTTCATTATCATTTCTTTATCGAACCGTTTTCTATAATAATAATAATTCCGAATGTATACCTACTTATGCACCATCCGGTATATAACATAATGGATATAGGACGATTCTTATCACATGTTTCTTTACTGGAGATTTGAATCATAGGCAATTTGCCAGATTCATAACATGCAATGTTGGTGACTTGAACTAACTTTAAAAAATGTCTCTTCTCTTTGTTATTTTGTTCAAGTCAACGTCTTTCTTCTTTCCGTTGCAAGAAACTATATCGCATTTCAAAGAGACATATTATGTTCACGCTAATTTCTACCGTCTCTCTGATGAATCCTGGAAGATGATGTAGAGAAAAGGTGCTCTCTCTGCCCATTAAAATATTAAGTTTCCTACGCCAACCTACAGACGAGCGTTTTAAGTCACTATTTACCTTCGTGCGTCAGAGCGACCTCCACAGCTATCTCGCGTGACCTCCCTGGCTTCTAGCAACCCTCCGGCCCGTGGCTCCTTTTTTAAGTCCTTGACGGGTTGAGAGAAGAAACCCCATTACCCGACCTGGTTGTCTGAGGAAGCCCATAAACCCATCTTAATTATTGTAAACCAAGTGTGGAGTCCGATGTTAGATCAATGGTTGTTGGTGATGTAATTTACTCATGGAGGTATGAGAAGGCCGCCATGCCACGAATATATGTATATCGATGGATATGTATATTGAATCCATGTATAGCGATGGCTTAGTGCTCACATATTTAAGTCCAGAGCTCGTAGTTTGCACAAAACCAATTTGAAAGATTGTGAAAGTGCAATTATTTGTAGAGCAACAATGTTTGCCCTCTGGTATTAGCATGATCTCTGTTATATTATCAAATAATCATTACCCACGAGGTAGATATGAACGAGAGTTCTCCAGAAATGATATTAACTCAAAAGTGTCCATTAGTAGGACTTCGTACAATGTTTGTGCACTCGGCCATCGTCTTAGTCGGACCTCCAGCTATATTTTGACGCGTACTAGGTCGCACTTGGAACCAAACTCTTGGACCCAAACAAACCGACTTCACGTGATTTTTCTTGTAAATGCATTTGGATTGATTGTAGCAATGGCATATGCTCGGTTGGAAAGAGAATGTGTCTCCCCTGGCTACCGCGTGGTGTACAAATGGAAGCAGCCGTTATTCACCCACCTGCTGCATATGGTCAAATCACATCGACTTCAAGTACCAATGCCAAGTGAACGAGATATGAAATTGAGCTTGATTTATTCTTTGCTCATGTAATTTACACTGATTCCTTCATACGGAAGACTATGTTTGAACAAAGCTCGAGCGGCATAAAAGCGACTAATCATTGACCGAGAGAATTATATCTTATAACACCGAAAACTGCATATTTATTTATTAAAAGTGGAACAATGTATATTCTTCAAGAGAATCGCCACTGTAATCTACAAGTATTAAGAAATTTCCTATGAGGAATCGGTCAAAGATACAAAACACACTAATTTAATAACACTGAGTAACAATAATAATAGTAATACTAATATCCAGTACCCGTGGCCTAAGCAATTGCGGCAGCCATCGTCATCGTCTGCAGGTTTGAATTCTGCGTAGGTGATAAGACACAAATCGGGGACGTATTTCTGATTATTACTTCAACCCTCATAGAGCATTTTCACACCACACAGAGCACAATTCAAGGCCGAGAACCTCGACTGAACAATAGATACCAACCAAAAAGGCGAGTAAACACACGTTAATGACTCTAGGATAAATAAGACTGGCCCTCGGAGAGTAACTTGGTGCGTGATTTGAGATGAGTGATATTCATATTCAAAATAATAATAATAATAATAATAATAATAATAATAATAATAATAATAATAATATTAATAATAATAATAATAATAATAATAATAATAATAATAATATTAATAATAATAATAATAATAATAATAATAATAATAATAATAATAATAATAATAATAATAATAATAATAATAATAATAATAATAATAATAATAATAATAATAATAATAAAAGTGAAATTACTAATTAAATCATAAACATGTTTGGAACAACCAGAAAAAATCCAACAACATAGCATGGAATTTAATATACCACTCTAGGAGAAAATAGATTTCTTAAGAAAAATCTGTTCCATACTTCCATATCACTGGTGAACAGTTGTGTTAGGGCTTGGAGCTGCGTTGGTCCAGGAGCCACGGGCAAGATCAAACGCGGCCGACGAAAGACGTGAGCATTAGGGGGTTTTGCTCATGCGCAGATCGAGATTCGTATCACTTTTGTGCATTCGCAGAATATCGAGATTGCAGTACGCAATGCCGTGCAAAACTGCGTAATACTCACGTCCTTCATCGGCCGCTTTCAATATTGCCCTTGCCTTCGGAACCAAGCCATAGCGCTGCAGGCGCTGTTCGTGCCAAAATTCCTTATTTACCCCCGGCGTGATTCCTCTGTCGCCATGAATAAAGCAATGTTACAGTAAAAGTTAATCACATTGTATTCATGTTATTTAGTTTTTCCATTACTGCATTAATATTATAATTTTTATAGATATGCTTATTATTACTAACACGTTTTCCTACTTATTGTATTTAATTTATTTAGTTTTCCGATTATATCAATGTCATCGAGTTTGAGCCACCAGTCAATTTTTTTTATTTAATTTTTTATTTTTAGGATTGATTTACTAAGTTCAGTTTACACGTTTTAAAATTTACTTCTTTTGTATCGTTTGCTTAATTAGAATTACCTATTGTTTCTATGCCAGTGATGGGTGTTGAATTTTGTTCAAAATAGGCGATAGTGTTTTTAATGAGTATGATGACTTTACCGCCTGGAGAGTTGGTCCTATCCATTCTTACTGAGCTGAAACCTGGTAGTTTGAAGGTTGCTGGAGGTTTTAAATTAGATTCTCTGATGCATGCAATTGTTTCGAGATACAAATGGAGTTCATTTCATTATTGCTGATTCCACATGCGTTTCGGTTCAATAGGATGAATTTATGATTTAAATTAGTTTGTGCCATTGGGGGAACTAAAATGAGAAGTAATTACTTGTTGCATGTTTTGAATAATAGTTGGAATGATATAATTTATGGTGTTCATGCTGTAAGTTATTATATGATTGATAATATTATGGATAAAACGATTACTCAGAATGTTGTTTTGGCGGAGACTGTTTTGTGGGTTGTGAGTTGGGACGTAAGGTGGGATATTATTTTGTGGGCGATTAAATGCTGATTCATGGGTAAAACTAGGTATGTTAGCTGTTCTATGAAGTCTAAGGAAATGGTGGATGTTTTGAGGCGGGGATGGAGCTGCACGTGGGGTTGATTTATTATTTCTCATATTTGTAGAGGAGTTTTGGGACATTCTAGTTTTATTTTCTGATAATTTTCTAAAATATTGACATTCGTTAGTACGAATATCTGCCCGGTGCATACATTATCGCAGTTTATACATTTCGGAGAATTATCCTTACTGAGTAATGATTCTCGGCACATTGTATACAAGATATTTGTTTGTAACAGTTACTTTTATAATGTCGAAACTCTAGGCAACGGAGGCACTGAATTATTCCGTTTGTTTTTCGTCTTCTTTCAACTTTGACTTTTAAGTTGCAGATTTGACTAGCCCGGAGAATTCATTCAAACGATTGTTGGCCCGAAAACTGTACCGCTACCACTCAGATGGGCTGATTATTTTTGTGTAACCTGGTGAGACTATTAAGGGAGGAGAATTGTTCCTTCAGGTCGTTATATATTTCCGCTTGCGTGATGGAGTGATGATTTTTTTTAAAATCACGGAAAACCTTTTGTTGTTAGGGGTCTTATACGTATGAATTTGTTTTTCACTTTTTGCGAAATACTGAATTGCTTTTCTGAAGTTTTCTATATTTTGGAAGTTAACTTTGGCCTTGTTATTGTTTTAAGTTACTGTAAATTGCGCACTGATTTGGGTTTTAACTTCCTGATTTACTTCAATAATGTTTGCAATATTATTGATGTGGATGGGAGGGATTCTAATATTTTCAGGTATAATGGAGTCTGTGGCGTCATCAAGAAGGTCAGCGAGTCTGCTGAAGCTATTCTTAATAGGAAAACCGCAATTAGTATCAGTGTTGGTAACTACTACTTTTTTTGAATTGATTTGGGTTTTGGAAATGATCATTATTTCAACGTTTGTCACTATTCACTTGGAAAATTGGAACGAAGTTTTCATTAATAATATCAGCACACCTTGAAGCAGAGGTTGCGCCTTCGGCTGGCACGTAATGACTGACCTGATTTTGTTGATTATTATTTTGCATATGTGGCTGCATACTTGTAGTCTGCATTGGATACACTGGCGGTGCTGTTTGATGAAACAACAGCGCTTGTTGTGATGATGTTTGTAGATACGCTGGTGCGAATGGAGCTGGAAAATCACGGCTATCGCCTTCAACGACCTCCATTTGGCCGTCGGTTGGATAAACCGGGGCTAAGGCATCGGCTATGCACTGGCTCAGGCCAGCGTTGTTGAATGATGATGTAGAGTTAATCACTTATTAAAACACTGCACTTTATATTGAAGTGGCGCACTGTGTAGACTTCACCTTTTCGCTTCTGCACTTTACGCTACGAATTGTAAACTGCTACTGAGAGTAGCGCTGCGTAAAGACTTCCGCACAGGTCGACTGCTCGGAGCGGAAAGTGAGCCACCAGTCTATTTGGCGTTTTCTGGATTTACTCAATTGCACAAGGTATACGCCGAGATGTCTCTTAGGGTGCATTCCCAAAAGTATAAGTGAAGTTCTGCCTTCCACTACCTTTGTTATAAAATTTAATGTGATGTGATTATTTAATTCCGGGGTCCAGCTAATCATTATCATTATCATTATTATTATTATTATTATTATTATTATTATTTCGCGAATAGGCTGGCTAGGACCACGCATGCATGCACCCTACATTTACCTTGGCTGAGTATCATTATTGCGGTGGCAGGTTCATGTAACTTTTTAATTGTGGATCTGCATTTAGCTGAGTCCAATTTTTATTCCCCATGGTTGCCAGCCCTGGGAGAGTGGAAGATGAAATGATGATGATAATGAGGGATGAAAGGACGACACACTCATACAGACATACACAAATTTACCCATGCCCTGGGCGGAACTCGAGCCCGAGATCTTCTGGTCCGAAACCATTACGGACCTACTGCCTTAGAGATCTCGGTCATCTGATCGTCGGCATTATTATTATTATTATTATTATTATTATTATTATTATTATTATTATTATTATTATTATTATTTTCGTTAATCGGCCGACTAGGACCACGCAAGCAAGCATCCTGCATTTACCGTGGCTCAGTTTTTATTTATTATCGCGGTGGCAGGTGCTTGCAACAATTCTTAGGGGGGGACCAGCATTTAGCTGGACCCGATTTTTATCCCCCATGGTTGTTAGCCCGGGGGTATGGAAGATGAAAGATGATAGGAATGGATTAGGAGGCGATAGGTGATCGTGGACTTTTGGAACCATCCCAGCATTCGCCTTTATGACCGAGGGAAACCACGAAAACCCCGGTCAGGATGGCCGGCCCAGGAATCGAACCCGGACCTCCCGATTACGAAGTCAGTGCGCTACGAACTGAGCCACTTTGCTCGGTATTATTATTATTATTATTATTATTATTATTATTATTATTATTATTATTATTTTATTAATTATTATTGTTGTTATTAATCTAATCCATCTACAATCTCTCATCATTATTCTCCGCTCATAATCACCTCTTCCATTAACCATCCAGTGGAACGCAATGGCAGACCACTATTGTGTTCATATGTCTAGAAAAAGGAAAGTCACAAAAACACAAGGCTCCTCTATCACTTGCCAGGAGGCCCCACCAACTGGCGGGTTGAGGTTATCATCAATATTATTTATATGATTCTGTATCAATCTCATCGAAGCATAATGTATAACATTTAGGTTTTCTTCTATATATGCCTCTGGTTCAACACGTGTATCTCACGAACTACATTGCACGTTTGCGGCCAAGTGCAGCGAACCGACTATCATTGTGAGTTATGAAATTAATCGTTCGATCGTAAACAGTTGAATCTGAAATTTTGAATGGAACCGATAATAAGGCCATTAATAAACGAATTGACATTTTAGAATCTAAAACTGAAACACGCATTTTAGACTCTGTAAATTTATTTTTTATAGTATCTTACAGTCATGGGGTACGTTTACAATTAATTTAAAGTGTATGTGCGAAAATAGCATAAAAGGTATTTGCTTATAAATTAGGGGTCTGGTCATCTGTTTCTGAAAGGCGTTGTCTAATTATCTGTTTCTGAAAGACCTTTTTATCTCACCGCAAACAAATGGAAAGAGAAATTTGTAACTGTGAATCATTATAAGAAATTAATAATCAAATTTTGAGGATTACATAGATCATTCAGTAAATGTTGCAATCCAGAAAACGACCCAATTGAAGACTCGAAAAGTAAAATATCAGAATTAATTTTTCATATTTTCATAAAATATGATAGCAAATAATAATCCAATGTTTTTAAAACGACAGTTTATAAGAAATTTTGCATTGAATAAAAATAAATATGAAATAGAATAGAAGTGGGAATCAGTTTTATGTCAATTGATACGTCTTATGTTGTATTTACTACTGAAAATAAGATTTACAATACCTGCTGTTATATTTTAGCGCACTCGAGAAATTCAAATCCACGTTATTATCAAAACAATATTTTATTATTTTATAATGTTTGTAATAAACTTAAGGCTCCTTTTTCGATATGCAGATTCAGTAGCATAGATTGTATACTACTTTACTTTTGCATATTTCAAAATGAAGATGGTGTAAAATATTAGCCACAACATAAATATCGCGTATAAAATTTTAATCTTCTTAGCGAAACTTCGCTTGGTAATATTAGGCGGGCTGTTTTACTTATGATTAAGAGTAGAAGTTCAGAACTTACCATCAGCTTTAATGGAAGAGAGGTGAGTTGTTATTTTTGGAAGACTTCAAGAATAGAGTTGAAAGCATCAATTTAATTAAATGAATTCCCTTAATTGAGCTTTTTGTTTCCAGCTATTGCTTAAAACCATACATGCTCTCCAGGTAAAAAAATCACCCGTAAAAAACACACAATGGGATTTGAAATAAGCCTTGGCATATTTACACATGTTATATATTTTCCTATGCCACTAAGTATTTTTATAACTTTGCGTATAATAACTTTGTGTAATGAGTATAGATCGTGGACTTTTTTATAAACACAATTTTTTGATGAAAATATAATATGTGCAATTAGCAAGAAAATAATATTTTTACAATCGTTTACATAATTTAATTTAGTTTGTTGCCGTTAGTTTAAGACATGGGTACGAGGTGCACTTTTCCTAGCTGCACAGTAGAGCGTCGGTCATTAGTCTAAAGGTGTTCTGCTGTAAAACGCACCCCTACAATTTCAGATTACTTTCCCAAGTATGGACTGAAACATCCGGAATTTTCTTTCCATTCCATCAAATTTAAATTCAATAGAAATATTACCATATTACATTACATATTCTACCTAAAATGCAATAAAATGAATTTTTAAATTTATTAAACTTTTTTTAAATTGCAATAAAACTAATACAGCGCGATCTAAACATGCTTTCTCCTAAAATGTTAGAAAAATAATTGATATTGGTTTTTGATTGATTGATTAGAGATTTCAGGAGCGTATTTAAGGAGCTCAGGTCATTAGACTCATAAGTGTAGTGCAAGTTGTTTGCAAGAGATGGCGGTAATCTTCTTACACTGGGTGGAGAGATACGGCGTCGACCTACAAGTCGGTTAATGAGGTTTCCCTAACCATGTATCACCCACCAGTGGGGCGCGCCTCAATCAGGACAAGCTCTTAGCTCCCGATATATGTGGTAGTGTAGTATATGTAAGTGTGTGTGTGTGTGTGTGTGTGTAAGTAAAGAGTGAGGTTGGAACAAGAAGAAGAAGGAATGATGGAACGCGATACGTGTCCCGTTTGTTACGGTACTACTCCAGCATTCGCCCGGTATTGATCGGAGAAACGACGGAAAACTACCGATCAGAGCAGCCGGCCGCAAGAATTGTCCTCCCGACAGCGAGCGGCTGAATTCGACCAGACTAAGTAGCTAGTGTCGAAAATCCTTCCACCGTCGGGAGTGGAACCCTAGGATCTCCAGGTCAGAGGCGCTGCAGTTAAATCAATAGATGCCCTGAGGCACCTAAGCTGATTTGACATTGGTAATCGCCCATGAAGAACAATTTAAATCGAGTAGAAATAAATAAAAAGACCTTTAGTTGATTCAGTCGACAAGAGTCGGTTCCTGTTAATTTTTCTTCATTATTTAGAGCTTCATCACCCAACTACTCCCGCCATTATCGAAGGCTACTCGCGTTCGACGGAGAAAATCCGTAGCGGATCAGGGCAGAACGCTATTTCTCACTCTAGGGATTGCTGTCAGAGCGGGATGGGGAATATCAGTTGTTTCTGTGATACTACGGTATACGAAAATGACTAGTGACAGCTCTCGGATGCAGAAATGCAAATCCCTTCGTCCCTGCATTCGCATGAAGAGAAAAATATCTAGTATACGTGTTTCAATAGAACCCGATATATTGCTCGTACCACGGAGCGAAGTAACCCGGAAAAACAGAACCACCCAAAATGTACGATAATCTCAAGTAGGTCAAAGTCAAAATGTAATAGAATATCTCAGTTTGTAGATTTTGATGTGAAGAACATAACTAGCTCTCCGGCAAAAGTATAGGTTTGAATACTTTAAGACTCACCGTTTTAGATTGTTGTTAAATCGGTGCCAAAACACAGACATGGAAATTTAATTCTTCTGGATATACCCACTTCATATATTACGTAGTCAGGTACGTGTACAAACCAGAAATATATGCAAAATAAAATCGAGTAAACAATATAAATAATCTACCTTGTTTATTTTGAGACTGCCTAATTTAGACGCGATTTGTCAACAGGTTACAATTTATTAACTGTTTTAAATATGCAAAATAGTTTTATTGTGAATCCTAACTTCGAATGGGCTACCTCCGAACTTTGCGTTACAGCATTACAGGGACGGTACTTTGCGAGAGTAACCATCATAATATGTGTGTGTAATAAGTGTTGAAACTAATTGCACAAAAAATCAAATATTCTCTTTTATTTAATCAAAAATATTAATTATATGATTTTTTCAAATTTTGCATATATTTCTGGTTTGTATCTGAGTACCTAATATGTGGATCAGGTATACCCAGAAGAATTAAATTTCCAAAAATGTAACAGAAAGTTCAAAATTAATTCTTTTTTTAGAAATCCGCTTAAGAAACTTAATTAAGGCTCTTAAATTTCCCCCACTTCTCCTTGCTTGTTTCAGTTTCCCGATTGCCCTTACCATCCAAAACTCTTGCCTCACAAAACTCAATTTTCGCAAAACTGTAGTACTTTTTGGAAACGAAAAGTTAGTTTTACGAGTCTTGGTCTCATTGTCTCCGAGTGACGAGCGATTTTAATGTGTTTTGCAATACTGTGTTTTGTATGCCATAATCTGCAAACTTTTATTTTTGGCCTGATTTCTGATTTATGCAGGACTGGTGAGTAATTCCCTAGCTACCAGTAGCGCACTTATGAGGTTTTGTGTCGACGTAGGTTTTCGTACTTTCTTCAAAGCCATAATCTACCTTTAACGTATTCGATAGGATAAAGAGAAAGTGCAATTTATCACATCTCAGTAAAATTCAATTTGTTAATACTGATGAGGTGTTCAAGCCGAAAATATATTTAAACTGCAGATATCAAAAACAAAAGTCATAACCGCCCCACAGAAGAAACCTACTTGCACGGACAGTAGCCAGCTTCAAGAAAGAATATCGACTATTTTAGATCCATCTCTTTTGACCTCTAAATAAAAATACTCTTGGCCAAGATTCACATTTCAAACCTCCATATTTTTAGAGTACTAGGCATACAGTTCTTGTAGTCCTCCACCCAACCACCTCTGGCACTTCGGCCTGTGAAAGAGGTCAGTGGAACAGAAATGGCCCTTGAATATCACTATTCGATTATTTCGGAGAATACCGTTAGTTCTCAGTCACATGCCATAACAATATTATGCAGCGAAAATCTCCGCGTATCTTTATACGAAAATCATAATTGATACTCGACAGCAAGAATAAAAGACCGCTTCTAGGACCTTCAATGTCAATCACATACTGGCAGTGAACATGGCATTGGCACTGTGCTGCTGCGATGAACATCTCCCCATTGTGTGTTAAAAATGTTCAAGGTCAAAAGAGGTTCTGTTTATCGAAGTCACAAGCATAAAAATGGTTCTTTCATATGCTACGGAAGATATTTCATCAATAACAAGAATCCATTCGCAAATTAGTGGGGGCAACATCAGCACATATTTCCTCGTAATATTAATAACAGTTATGAAATATTAAAATGTGACAGTTTCTGTGTTACTTACACTTCAGCTATAATTTGGCAAATATATTTTTATTCAAACTGTTGACAGGAAATAAAATTTAACACGCCGTAAGCGAAACGCAATGCGTATAAACAAAAACGTCGTTTCGTGATGTTTCGTACACTGTGAAAAAATTAGCTGTTTCGCATACAAACAACAAGCACCAGAAATGGCGTTTGCGCACGGCGTGTTAAAACTTTTTCCCCTGTCAACAGTTTTAATGAGAATATCTTTCTGCATTAAATTCTGTGAATTCAGGTATTCACGTACATAAATCAATCGATAATTGAAGGTGTATATTCTACCCTTAAATAAAATTATTGACTACTAATGGGTGGCGACGGTCACTATTGCTTTTACTGTCATCACAACGTTGTCAAATCTACTGGAGCTGTTTGAACAGTACATACTTTCTCACATTACTTGCAACTTTTAAAATTTTCGAAAGTTCAGGGAATTGAATGCAAATCAGTCTTGTGCCATTTTCTTAAGCGTCCTTTGCTTCATTCGAGATAATAATTAAATAAACAATTTGCGGTTTTGCATAACCATGTTTTTAAAATTGTCTGTATTTAACGAACAATTACGTCAACACTCTTCATGTTTTTGCAACATTGTACGTGATCTTATTTAAAGACCTTGAAACTTTGAAGATAATATTTTATTTTAAAAACTACCCTTTCTACAATATTTTAGTTGTAGGAAGACGACGTATGACGTTGAAATTTTGCAAATTTCAAAACTTCGGGTTCAAACGAAAATGAAACACGCAGCAATTTTATAAGCGCGCGTTTAAAGGAAATTACAGAAAAATTAAAGAACAATGTTTAGATGTTTTTTGTAAATTAAAATGTCGATGAGCCTTCATGTAAAGTATCTCCAAAAATCGAAATATCAATTTCAAATTTCCAAGGCCTTGAGTTCGGCCACATCCATCGAGAAATATCAAGTATGGATACACTTATCTAAACGTTTTATGTACAACTGCTGACCACGTACTGACAGACGTTTTGCGTAAACAAGGTACATTTTTCGATAACAAGGACTCACAAAATGTGAATTGAACCTTCCAACATGTTAGAGAATGTTATTTAGTGCATGTAGGAACACTAACTTTATCCGTAAACCCACAAACGAGTTTATCTGCAAAAAACTCACCCTTAGTTTCCCTGCAGCATTCTAATACTTTCAGTACACTACTTGAGACGTATGTGTGAAAGTAAAATTTGAACTTTAACAAGAGTTTCATTTCAGTTAAAACTAAATGTAGTTGTGTCCACCTGCTCTTTTTTACTTGTTTTAGAACACTTTCGTGAATCAGAGAGTGTACAATAAAGTACTTATCAGAAATCAATAAGATGTAACTTTTAATGAATGGGCCAAACGTTCTTATATTTTCCGCATAAAACTCAAGTTGTGTCTTAAATGAACCAACTATTTCTACTATTACTAAATAATTTACAGTTTGATACTTCTTCAAATTTTACCATGAAAGAAAAGAGCTTCATTAAAGTAATTTATTTTCATCATAATTATCTTCATTATTATTAAGTAGTACAAAAGTAGGACTAGAAATGAAATACCTGCAGTTTTCTTGATTAGAGCAACAGTGAAATACTTGACCTAATAAATTTCTCTGTAGTATTCTAGATATTACAAATCAGGAGAAATATATTTCTTGAATGATAAAAAAGAACAATTAAATAAAGTCACAATTGTTTCAATGCTTGTGAGGTGGTAAAAATGGCAAAACACTTGTTCCATTAACTTTAACGTGCATGATAATATTACATGAACAGTAGGTAGTTGTGTTCTGTAATAGAATGTCTGAACCTTCTTTTACGTCATCTAAATGAATCATATCACCGCAGAAGACTAAGCATTCATTACAAGGCTATAAAGAACCTAATTAACGTAGTCGCTGTTAACTAGACATTCCTTCACACGCCCACCCAGCGACGAAGAGAGGAAGGGGAAATATAAAGCGCTATGGATGAGTCGATGCCTCTGTTACGTAAACGGTGCAGGTAAAAGCAGCCACTTGTTCCCACGAGCGCACGGAAGTAAAGAAGTGGAATGTCGACAGGTTAATGTCTGGAGAAGACCAGTGACTAATCATTTATTTCAAAGTGGCTGATTTTCGTAAAATGGTTACAATATTCTTATTATCCTCCTCTATCTTCTATATAATATTTATTGCCAATTACCAGTATTACTAGTTTATTTGTAATTGCCCAGTCAAATCCATGTAAGATGATTGTTGTGTTGTGATTCCCCATTTAGGTAACGATTAAGAAATGTTGATAGAACCTGGGCTGACGTATTTTACTTGACTAAGACAGAAGTAGTATTCACTACAAGGAAACCAATGTGTAGACAGCCAGTACGACTATATTAGTTTTTGGACACTCGTGCAATGCTATTCTATTTTGTTTAAAGATAAGGATTCTTTGGATATGTACAATCGGTTATGAAGGTTCAATGTGTTGTAATGTACTATGGTAACAGATTTTTCACGCCCTACCCTGATCCAGGCTGTCCTCACCATTCTCTTCTTTTTGGTGGAAACATTTGCAACAAACTGCAAAGTGAAGACTTACAAAATTCCAAAAGAATAGGCATTGATATAGAAGTGACCTTTAATATCAATTGCGACGGTGCAAAGAACTAGAAGTTATGAGAGTTGGTGCAAAGAACTAGAAGTTATGAGAAGAAGAATATATATGAAAGTAAAATACAAACGTTTCTCTGTACATAATTTCTAGAGTTTATTATAACAATGATAATCATTCACATTCACAAACCAATTAAAAGTATCATAATTGGCTTTAGTATTGCTATATTTTTATCTCAGCCTGTCAGGTGGACATATAACATTGTTTCATTTATTTACTGTGTTTATTGTTCATACTCATAAACACGGATTTATCCCCATAGTAACGAGTCATCTAAACATCAAATATAGAGCAGCGTCTGATAAAAATCGCAGCGGAAGTTTACGTATCCATCTAGGTTAAATACGTTTTTACTCATAGGGCGAAGTCTGTCTACGCCAATTTCAAAAATAATAGTACGTCTTTTCGTAAGTAACATTAAAGGGGAGCTTGCCATTTCTGCTTCCTGATGCACATAATCAGGAATGAAAATTATCTTTTGTTTCAAACACATTTTGTACAAAAGTATGATAACTCAGACATTATTGTGAATAATTTGATTGGCAATATACGAGTGTCAGGTTTTATAAATTGTAGGTAAACAATACCATGAAAGTAGCAGACGGCAAGAAACGACGATGTAAGAATGCTTCTAATTCATGTCAACATATTACTGTATTTTCACTTTATATTTTGGTATCAGAAACAGTGTCTATCACATGCCCTCTAAGTATTTTAAGGACTCGGTCAACTAACTATTCGGCTTGTCTATCTCCAAACCTATTAGTCAACCTTACGGCCTTGTCCCTTAGAGGACTAGGTACATACAACTAACTAAAGTTTCTGCAACATCAAGACTTAACTTCTGTTCTGTATCTTCGAAGAGTACGAGTACGAAAACATATTCATATTTTATATAATAAGAATGCAAATTTAATTCTCACATTTCCAAATAACTATATTTCAGTAAATTAGCATCGTCCCAATGTTTAATACTTAAACGCATTAAAGTTTTTGTTTTACGACGTTCGTTTAATATTTCATTACTCTAGCAAAGAAGAAGATTTATATTGAATAATTCGCAGTAATATTTCCTTTCCCCCTTGTATTAATGGTTACTTAAAAACGGTCCTTGAAATACATCAACTTTTAGACACCTGAAAGAAAAACAAACTATGCCCAGAATGTTGGACATAAATATGCAGCACGTTTCAAGAACCCGCGAGATAATACCTGCTAACGGATACAGCCGTGACCTCCAACTCACAATACTACCAAAACGGCTCGCGGATTAAGAGCCAAACAGTCGCGGGAAGGCTCCTAAACGACGCTTCCTTGCAGCCAGTGAATCACAATGCGAACGCGTGCTTTGGGATCTGTGAGTAATATTAGCCCGTCGCAGATCCCACGCTCCGTGCCTGAGTGGCGGGCCCGGCGCTGCCATTGAGTCAGGACCCGTGAGAAGCCGCCATTGTCGTCACTTCCGCCTCGAAACTTGCCGCGCCGCAATTACGCCCGAGTACACGCCACGCCATTACGCCCAAGTGCGCAAGCTACGCGTTTCTGTGGCCCCTGCCACTATCACGTTATTCACTCCGTCTTTAGAAGCGTGTTCTCGAATGGGTTAAAGCTCACTTGTATTCATATTTTCGTGAAACATCAAACGGACTCCAGTGGATCTTATAAAAATTCTACCATTCAATTTCTTTTATCAACGACAACTTTTATCACGAGTTGCTTCTTACCTGCAGGTGTTTTTTTGTTTGAAGTCATCAAAACATTTTGTGAAGCTTTCATATTTTGTTGAGAACAATGTTGATGAATTTTAATTATCTACAAAATCGCTCACATCTATCTTTTTAATAACATCAAAAATATTCGAATATGGCAATATAATGTCGTGTATTGGCACCATTAAATCCCGAGAGACAAGTTTTCAACCGAAATTATAACACAGTCACCCGTTCATTGGACCCTCATTCGTTAACTTTTCAACAAAATTATATGTTGAAGTAATCGGCAAATTCGGACAATCAATTCAAAATACCCAATACTAACATACTGATTTTGTTTCCGTATTTCTTACTTTCAAGAATTTTAATAAAACAATGTTTCGTTCTCATGGTCATGCACTGGCTTTGCCGCCCAAGGCAATCCTGTGCCTGTGGGCACTCCGCCATTGAAAATACACCACAATAGACCACAGCCGTTCACACCGAAGAATAATTTTAAATATTTTAATACTTCTGGGGTGTTCCAAAGAAAGTAGTGATTGAATATAAAAAAAAGTAATTTAATCATTACCATAACGAAAACAGCCGTTACTAAAGAGTGCTTGTAACAATGACAGTAAAATTAAAATTACTATATGTATGGGTCTTTGGTAAATTGTTCTAGAAATAAAAGTTATATTGTCTATGACTATATACGTGGATATCCCTCACTACTACAAGCAAGTCATACTCGTCCTTTAGAGTTAAAACGTTTATCATGCAAATGGCAATAATGCTAACTATTATGTGGAGGTCGTTTGGTGTATTCATGAAGAGTATGAGCAATCGCTTTGACTTGTTAAACCTAACCGCATTTTAAAATAAAGTATTTTAAAATAATACAAACGCAGTGTCGGTGAAGAAAAGGAATTTCCAATTCACCAATAAATTACTAAATAAATGTGGCAAATTTAAATAAAGAAAATGTGAATCAATACTGTTATAAAAACCTACCTGGCTCTCATTGGTAGTGTTTTTTTTCATTACAATTCTCTTATAATTGCATTTTGGCGACCCAGAAACGAGCACATCGTATTTCCTGTTTTTGCTTTGTGAGAATAGATACTAGGTCTTCTCCAAATATGTTCACAGTAGGAAACGAATTTACAGGTGTGGGTACTGCGCGCCGTTCTATTTGTGTCGTCAGCAATGTGTCTATCTATCAACACCCTTAGCTCTCTATACTAAAAAAAATCTTTTTTTTCACGTTTTCAAGAAATTCTAATTAAAATTAATAGAAAACAATATTAAGGAAATTCAAAGGAAAATCTTTCGTCGATTTTATTAAACATCATCAAACCAAACCAAGTAACATATCTGCTACCATTACAAAATTTTCAGTGAAGATTGTTAATGTCCCACTACAAAATGCAGACGAATGCCATAGGCGAATGACATTAATACTTTTCTCGGTATGTAACCGTTATGATATGCAAATTTAACAGTTTGGGGGGAATAGGTGCTTTCTTACGTCAAAACCTGCAATATACATTAACAGGAATAACAGATTTGAAGACTGCGATACCCTTTTTAACTTTCAACATATTTTAACTCAATGTCCTATGTTTCAGTACAGCCGACACACATACCTTTAAGGAGAGCAAAACCCTGACTTGATGCTATCATCCAATGAATACCCAAATAAAATATTAAAATTCTGTAAAGACTGTATTCTGTATTCTCAAAGAAATCTAATTGTAAAAGGCATATTAGTATGGATACTGGAAACGTATACAGTAACAAAAAAAATTACATATAATGTCTGTCTCCACATATTTATATATACTCTAATATAGTGTAAAGTTACCATATTAATATTGTTAAGTTGTATTTAAAGTAGTCGCTAATGCCCTCAGTTGTTGATGCGACTAAACTAAAAAACAAAAATCGAAGAATGTCTACTGATGTTGCGTTCTGCTGGAGAGTGAAGTGCTGAGTGGAAACTAATCACCTTGTTAAAGGCCTACCCTAAAAGCCTCAACTTAGTGCTACGCATCTTGCTTTCTATGTTGCAGCGCAACCTTGCTGATAATGTATACTGTCATGTGGATATTGATTATTCCTGTAACGAGATGTCTGTGGTAACATGAGTGATTCCCAGCAGAACGTCTAACACACTAAATGGGGTGTTTGGAGGTAAGAAATAAACATATATTAGCTTCTCCAGAAATTTCAAAAATCAGCATATTTAACATTATGTTGGTAATTAACATTTTTTAAATTATATAAAAATTACAACAGATTCAGGACTAAAAGCAGTGATACATGTGAATCTTTTAGGCTTCTTATTTTTCTTCTCGGGTTCAATTCCGTATGATAGTTCCAATCTTCTGTCAGAGCATCTGCTCTTGTCACGTGTGCGTGTGCAGAAGGTCTGTGACTAATTGAACTAATTTGGCATTTCAGACCTGTGCTACATATTCGTGAAGTGTTTTAGTACTCTTTGTCAACGTGTTTTAAAACATATTTCAGATTCAGTAGTGACAAAAAGGATTTTTTGGTAGGTACACTCAGTTTGTTTCCTAATTGTGAAGTAATTCTGAAAATACTGCTAGCAAGAACAAAAAATTCATCCAATCTTCGGACAACTGGTACTGTAATTTTCCGTGATTTTATGGAACAAGATCATTGTAATAATTTTGATCTTTGCCTTTGATCTTCGTTTTGCCCGTGCTATGACAAACGAAAGACGGAATTACCCATTTTCCAAATGCAATGTGTGTTTCGAAAGTTATGCAAAGAATATGAAATCGAATATAATAAAAAATTAGAGTATGATTTGTACTTGGTGACAACACCTTCCCCAATTTCGACCCGCGAGCATCCATTGTAAAAGTGTATTATACTTTATCTGAAAGTCTAGCCTTCAGAATTGAAATTTTGAAGAGCAGAAAGAGTAGAATTTTCCCTACAAAGTTGATAAAGTAAGCCATTGAAAATTCAGTATCCGCGTAGATAGAAACCTTGACAATTATTCATTCAGTAACCTTTTGCTCTAGCAATAAGACGAATAAATTAATTCGGAAGGTTTCGCAATACTCCAATATATTCGGTTAGCGTGGAAAGCACTGATACATTCAAGCAATACATTCCCAAGTCTTTGGCTTGATCATTGCTTGCTCTCAATTCGATATTCATTGGGTCCGAATCTCGACGAGAAGAGATGGACTTATAGAAAGGAAATTCTCTAGACACCATGTAACGTATTTCCATCATGTAAGTCATCAATATTCTGAGAAACGCGGTAAAATCAATTCTCCAACAATTCTCCTCTTAATGAGATCGTGTTCCCGATATCCAGATCCCGTTTCCTTAAGCGGTAATGCTTCGCATTAATCAGTTCCAATTGAAGACACTAATATGTTATTTCTTAATGAATCTCCTGAAAAATTTGTTTCAGTTTTAAATTTACCAAAAAATAACCGAATTCAAGCAATGATATCAAAGTATGCCCTGAACAAAATCTTCGTAGACTCTTCAAAAGCCATAAAAATGTCCCTTGTAACTGCAGCGCACGAAACCGAAATCGTATCCACGAGCATGTCTCTCGCTCTCGGCGCAATTACCGCCTTAAAACTTCTCAGCGCGACCGACGCAGGCTTTCCGCGAAAGGGACCACCGCCGCAAAGAGAAACAGCGAGAAAATAGAAAGAGAGAAAGAGATATGGAAGTGTTAGGGAGCGGGAAGCCCTGGGGATTACGCTGGAAGCTCGTCGTCGCAGCGAGGGACAACACACGCGCAGAAGGCACCGTAGTAATTGAAACCGAAATTATTGAAATGTGTCCTTGTTCAAATGTTTCACGCGATTCTCCTTTTTGTTTCTTCGTCTCCTTTTATTTCATCCTCTCCTCCTTTTCTTTTTGCCATCTATTCCCCTCTTCCATTTTCATGTTTTGCTTCTTCAATCTTCTTTTCTATCTTCTGTTTGAAACAAGAACTTGAACTTTACTCTCAATTAAATCTGTGGAAATAATTTTCGCCGTCTAATTTTCCTTGTTCCCTATATAATACTTCAAATATAATACTTTTTAACTGTTTCAATTCTTTATTTTTTCTCTTCCGATTCCTCTACTTCTCCGTTTGTTTCTTCTCTCCTCTTTCTTAACCTGCTTGTAATTGTTATTCTTCCTCCATTTTTTCTCTACTTCTTCCACTGTCTCTCCTTCTTCGTTTTCATCTCATTCAGTTCTTGAAAATATACTGATTGTTAATGGCTGGCAAGGAGAAAGGGTATTACATTTTAATATCAACATATTCTAAGGACACACGGATACATTAATGATTTCCCAGAAATAAACTCTCTGGGCACGTTCTGCCCGTATCTTAAGAACATTAGAATTGTTTGGAGTGTTTTGGAGATGTTAGACGTCATATTTACGTGCGTAAATAATATTTTGGCTCACAAGGAAAGTAGTGAGTGACAGTGGAGTCTGTTTCCGCGAGAGTAAACTAATGAATTCAATAGCAGTGCATTTTATTTTTCAGGGAGGTGAGATTGTGTTCTTCCCCCGTTGGGCATAAGATACGGTGCCGAACTATATGTCGACTTGCGGGTTTTCGGGAGATACCTTCAGGGATCTCCCTGACCAGGGCACCACCTCCTCAACCGGAAGCTGAAAGTCCGTGACAATCCTCCCAACATTTTTGGCAATATGGTGCATGTGTGTCTGTAAGGGGCATGGAGGTGACGAAGATGATAGAAAGATCACCCGCGTTCTGTAGCCCTTTTTTACGACACCGTTCCAACATTGGCTTGGTACAGATCGGGGAAACCACGGAAAACTCCCAAACAGCCGGCCGCTATAATTCTCCTCCAGACTGTGTCTGAATTTGACCCAGATTTGTAACAAGTGTCGGAATTCCACTAGCGTCGGAATATGCATCCTATACTCCAATTCAAATAATGGCACTTCAAGGACACGAGCTGGTAGAAGAGCCACATTGTCATCCAATAAGGAACTCCGATACCACACATTTCAATTGTAACGAAGCTCCCAAATGGATGACAGTGTTCCCTCCTCTCCGCCCAGCTTCCGATCTTCAAGTGACATTAAAATCCCACTGTCCCGCTATGTCCCACTATCAAAAAAATATAAATTGAAACACTCATCAAAATATTCCATTTAAAAAAGAAAGACTCATTAAGTCCCACTAAGTGCCACTATGTGCCACTAAATACCACTAATTACCACTAAGGTCCATTATGCACCACTAAGTGCCATTATGCACCACTAAGTGCCCCTACGTACCACTAAGTGCCACTACGTACCACTAAGTGCCACTACGTACCACTAAGTGCCACTACGTACCACTAAGTGCCACTACGTACCCCTAAGTACCAGTTAAATTGGTATATCCCACCTCCACGTTAACCATACAGCATACGCAACAACCCTGCCCCTGAACTATCGCGGTCGTTGAAGGAAACGCGAGGCTCATCTCTCGCTGCCGGGAACCTCTGCGCATGCTTTGGCGTCGGAGGCGGAAGTTTCGCCCGGGACGCGGGGGCTTCGGCAGCCGGAGCACCTTCCGGCGACGCGCGCGGGGCGGCTCGTTACCGAAGAGGGAGGGGTGGGGAGAGGGGAGAGAGGGGGAGGAGGAGGCTCAATGGCGCCGCTCACCTGCGAAGAGGGCGTGGCCGATCGCTAACGTGACGAGGAAGAGCACACGGCCGCCTTCTTTGCCGGCCTCTGCCGCCGCTGGCCTAATGTTTGTTGACAGCCTGGTTGTGTGCGGCCTGTACCCGAATGGAAAAGGTTCAAAGTCCTGTGACACACGCCCTGAGGATTCTCATTGGCCGCTACGCAGTCGGCGCCTGTCTCGGTGGCACAGTGGGTTTGAGACAGCGTCCGAGTTGGAAGTCCCTTTCGGCAAGTGGTCAGATTGACAAACCGGAGACTTCATACCAGGTTTTCAGTGGTCGGGCCGAAGATCGTTTCATCGTCTCAGTGTCCCCGTAGAAGACAATTGACTAGTAGCAACGTCATTTTGTGATAACTAGCGACCCCATATTCATCATCTATTGCGTTTGGTAGCCCGGTAGGTTCTTAAGTCGATGAACACAGTCTGTCTACACTGCTCAATTGTGTCCATGCTTTCCTCCGATCAATTTTAGTCCGATGCTGTGCAAACTCTTAAAGAAACAAGTATCAGACCATTCACGAACATCCCTTCCTCAAGATTTAGAATCTCTTAACTGGCTCCGGTCGTAGCCGACATGCTGCTAGACTCAAGACATTGCGTGAACCAAAATTAAGAAATAAAGAAAGAGTATTACAATGTACTGTAAATATATAATTATAAGTACATTACAAGAAAAATAGAAAGTAATTATTGAATATATTTCTTTTATAATGTATTGATCGAATTGAACACGAAGTAACATTTTGCACTATATTAATCACCATTTTAAAAGTATTAATAGCTTGACTGCGAAACCCAATACCGAAAGTTTCTAACATGTACCCTTAAAAAATGAAAAAAGGCGTCATAAAGAGGCTCTAGATTTAGAACGCACCATTTCCAAGTTGTGACTATGGTAAAGTGTGTCGTAAGTTTCATATACACCTGTTATTTCTCTTTCATCATTTTCTGCGAATTTCTACAATTCTTGTCTTGGTGTAGGTCTGGGAAGGTATTCCCAATTCAGCAGTACAAAACTTTCAAAATTTTGTGTCAATTGGAGTATTGTAAATTATATAAAACCGTCACCTGTATTTAGCGTATTATAGAAGGAATGATTCACCACTATTAATATCTCCAATAGAGGCGCATGTGGAAGTATTTTTTTTGCAAATTTAGAATTTAGTTACAATCCTGATTTGAAAATTTAAGTAGACTTAAGCGAGCTGAGTCTGAACTACCGCTGTGCGTGAATGTCAGTAGGTTCCCTTCAAAACCGCCAGGCAGCTGTCCTCTTTAAAGGCTTCCATTTTCCTTTACGCATACAGGGATTCGGAAAGGATCAAAAACACTTTACATCAAGTTCACATACACGCAAGCTTCTTGTTCTTTACTCCAGCTACCTATTCGGTGTTTTTAATTGTCAAAAAAATACACTTCCCATTCGAGAGATGGATGCAGGCATGGGAAGGTGGATTTTCGAAGAGAAAAAGAAAATCAATAGGCGACTTGCGTCATAAACAATATTCGTGGCAGGGCCCCGGTAAAATTAAACCCTCCCTCGATTCTCGTCCTAACGAAATCCCGTTCGTGAGCTAGGTACGCTGCAGTTCTAAACAAGCCGAATCTCCGTCAGCGCAGCAATTTGCGATGATGAGTGGAACGTGAAAATTTCGCAAGCACAGGGTCCAGTGCGCCTCGTGGGTATAGATGCGAATGTTATGAATGTTTTGGAAGCCCTCGTGTTCCGGTGATATTAATGGAACATCGTCAACTGCATTTCCAACAAATTGACATTTCACGACCTCCGGACGGACAAGTATACTTCCAACTTTCCAACAAACAAAAACTTTCATTTGTGGTCAGTGTAGTAAATTATAATGTAGCCTGTCATGATGGGAAATATGAGAGCCAGTTAAATTAAAAGCCAGTTTTTCTTCGACGGCAGTGTAATCGAGCTTAAGTTTTGCTGAAGTGTCCTGGTTGTATTCAGATTGATAAAAACTTCATTTTTTAACTATCATATTTTTTAATTATTGAAATTTTACGAGTAAATTGTGAAGAAAATTTAAATGCACTTAAATAAGAAAAAGAAATGAAACATTGATGTGATAGTATTAAAGATGAGCCAAATACGAACAAAATGTAAATAAAATGAATAAAAAATACACTTTACATATTCATCGTATGGCTCCATTGCGAGGAGACTACCAAAAAACGGCATTCACTCAGCAGTATGTCACGGGAGATGGAAGCTAGGGTAATGTGAGACGACTCCTACAAAAGATGATGGCACCATGATGATGATGATGATGATGAAGATATGGTAAAATTAAAGGCTGATAAAATGAAAGAATTGCGAGAAAACCTGTCTCGATTCCACATTGTTCGCACATTGTGAGATTCACAATTGTGAGATCACAATTAAAACCCTAGTACCTAAAAATGAAAGATGGGTGATCTCTAAGTCTCCCAAGGTAACACTTGCATATATTGAAGAATATTACAATATCATAAATGTTCATATTATGAACGAAATATGAGGGAATGTGGGAGAATTATCCCTATTATCAAGGATTATCCCCATTTTAATTTCCTTTCTTACCAGAACATTCGCCATTCTCACCCAGGCTGCTCTCTTTGACACTTTTTCTCATTAAAAATTCTCTAAACTCTCGCCAGGTCCCTGTGCACATATCATTAGAGTCAGCGAGCTCATATTGTTTCCAACGTTACTTTATTTCAATCTAAAAAGACTAATGTGGTGCTCGTATTCAAATCTCTCGCAGTAATCAAACTCAGACTCTGGCTAATAGCGATGACTGGCGTGACAGACAATACTAAATTTCAGCATTTTCCCAGCATTTTAAAATTTGAAATTCAAATCAATTAAATTGGATGAAATTAATTTGATGTCTCGTTGACATATCTAACCATTAAAACACGACATTTTTAGAACAGTTTTCATGAATATTCGATCAAATCGTCATACGTACTACCTTTGTTTATCATATGTATCATACATACAAATTCTTTGTTTATTCTGTTATAATTAGTTCATTTTCTAAGAAGTTTTATCGAAAGTGTACCAATGTTACTATTGTATAAACTGGCACTTAAAAAAACAATTTTTAAACAAATGACCATCTAACTGACCGACCTCTCTGGCAGAGGTGGCTAAGAGGAACCATATCTCATGTTTCATGTTTTTGTCACTGTTTATTCTTTGATTAGTGATCCTAAGTTCGACAAAAATAGTATACATCAAGTTCTGACATTTCACTACTGCAGAAAAAGTCTTTCAAATTGCAAATATGTGACAATTATGGCGACTCCAAATAATTAAAAACCAAACAAGAGGTTCTCGAATGATTATCATTTATTGTGTTGTCTATTAATTAAAATATTTCTTTATAAAATATGGTGACAAAATAGCAATAGGGAAAATTACATCCAAATCCAACTGTGTTTGAGTTAATCTCTTTTTTAAAATGAATTTTATTTACCGATAAGCGCTGACGCCTGACAATCAGCCGTCTAGGCCAGGTGCTCAGTTTTCTACGTATTGTGGCGTCTTTGCCGGGGCAAATAATTACAGACGTGAACGGCTTGTAAATATTTAGTATTTATTAGAAATAAGATATTCCGACACCATAACACTATATACAATATTTACAATTGAAGTTAACCGTTACAAGAAGGAACTTTCCCTGGTTACCACCACCGCTGGCCCGATAATTAATTACCATCCCCGGTGTGATGCACCAGTACCTTACGCGAGCATACATGCGAGTATGCCGCACCTGCTGTCACGACGTAGCACGCCGGCTTCGATTCCCTGCCTCGGTAGCCTATGCATTACCATGCAACGCCGCGCACAACCCTCACGACGCCCTACCGACGCGCTCACCTCTGAAGAATCACAAGAATAGAAGGCTGCTTTCAAGTCGAATTCTGCTTATATACCCTGTGGCAGGTTGACGGAAGCGCGTCACCCGCAGTGCCCGCCAGCGCTCCTCCGCCGGCTTTGGGGTTCCCAAACCTGCATTCACGACACGGCATTCCTTGTGCAGCCCCACGTCACTTCCGCCAGCGCTGTCCACATGGCTGCTATAGTACGTTTGTACTGGCGACAGATATGACGCCACAGTATCATCTGTTCGGTTTTCATATTTCAGCTTTAAAGAGGTTGTTTTATTGCACTTTATTTTTCATCTTTCGTTTCAATGCCACTTTTATTTTAGCCTTTCAATCTCATGCATCCTTGTATTTATTCTTTACACTACGCTTTGCTACGGAATCAGCGCTTCGGTCCGAAGGGTCGTGAATTCGAGTCCCACCTTGGACCTGATTGTTATCCCTTGTCTCTCGAGAATGTGATGATGCGGAGGGCCTCGCGTTCTACGGATCAGAGGAGCCCGCAAGTGTGTTGGTGTCCAGTGACAGGTCGAATATGCTTCCCATCGGGGATCAGTAACCGGCTGTTTGCTAGAAAAAGTTCTAGGAAAAAAAAGGTTATTTTCGAACTTATTTAGTTTTTACCTTAACATCTAACGTTCTATAACTTTCTTTTGCTCATGAGCTCTTACGAAGTCCTCTAAGTAAGTTTAAACGAACGACTTGTGAACTCCACAGGCGACGTCGAGCGGGAGCCTTGGTTACATTTTCAAAAAAATTTAATCCGAATTTACTGCTTGGTCTTTCAGCTCCAGCAAAGAACTTGTGCTGTCTATGAGGATATGTAGAGTCAAAGGTATAAACTACATAAGTTTGAAAATAACCTTTAAATAAAGTTATAAGCATATTTGCTCTAATAAACGTCTGTCGCATTTTGAATAGTAGAGCTGATATAATTACGCAAAAGTTGAATTTGAAAACATGTAAATTGAAACATGTAAACACGAAAAGATGAAACAGATTTCATAAACATTAACATATTTATTGGGAGCTAAAGAAATACATGCATTTGTTTACAAATAACTAGTGCAGAAATAAACAATAAATTGAGCTGCCTAATTTTTTAAAATCTTATTTAGTCTGCTTTGCCGCGAGTTCCAATTGTCCCAAGTGTCGTGCAGGAAAAGTAGTCAGTTAGACGTACTAGAACTTTACAAAAGTGCCTACGTAATCCTTTGTCTTGTATCTGTTGCCCATTACAAAATGGAAATGGACGATTGGGAAAATAGAATTACAGGAGCAAAACATCCGTTGCGCAGAAAATTTCAATTTGTACTTTTAATCCAATCAATAATATTTGCTTGCGTGTAAGAAAGAAGTCAGGGTAGGACAAGAAAGAGGAAGGAAAGACGGTGTGCAGTTCGTCGCCCGTTTGTTTTCCTCCCTCATTCTCTTGGTGTTGATCGGAGAAATCGCGGAAAACTCCCGATCAGAGCAGCCGACCGCTACAATCTCCCTCCAGATAGCGACTGAATTCGAATTATACTGCGATTTTCGCAACTCTGCCCTTGACAAGAATCAGCTGTTGGCAGTTTCATCCAATCGGGAGCTTAAACGTCACCAAGAGACGTCACTTTGGTGACGTTTCAGCTCCCGATTGGATGAAACCGTCATCAGCTGATTCCTACCAGGAGGAAAATTGAATAAATCGCAGTAAAGGTATGTAGTAGCTAGTGCCGAAAACCCACTCGTACCTTACGACCACTTGGTTGACGGTACTACAATGGCAACAATACTGCCGCTAAACTATCGCAATAGGTACATTTTTGGCTACCTGTTTTTGCTACATATTTTTGTGGTTGAATTGCAGGCACTTTTTTCTTGTTTTTAATGTATACATACTTTTATTTTTTGCCAAAATTAGGCTGACTAAATATATGTCGGTTTACGAGATTTACTTCTACACTGACATCTAGCACCTTTCAATTTAATTTAATACAATTAACAAAATAATTTTCTTTTGATAATAAAACATAATATAGTTTCTCCTTATTATTTCATTTTTCTCCATCATCATATTAATATTGGATAACCCCCCCCCCGCAGAATGGCAGGCACTGCATTGTCAGCGTCAACGCTGGCCCTGTGCTACACCCCCCCCCGCTCCGCTGAAATGCTTTCTGTGAAGGCGGCGAGGGGGCGTGGCCCGCGCGCCTGTCGGCGGTTGCGCGTCGCTCGGCGCGCGAGGGCTGCGATGCGGGGCGGTCGCGGGCGAGCGCGCGGGTGAGGGCTGGGCGAGCAGGCAGCCGCGTGTGGCGGAGGGACCTCCCCGCGCCTGCGCCTCCTCCTCTGGCTGCTGCTTGCGGCTGGCGCCGGACAAAAGACACGCGCGCCCCGCCCCGCCCCGCCCGGCCCCATCCCTCCCCGCCCGGTCCGGTCCGGTCCCGCCCCGCCCCGTCCCGTCCCGTCCCGTCCCATCCCGCCCCGCCCCGCCCCGCCCCGCCCCGCCCCGCCCCGCCCCGCCCCGTCCCGTCCCGCCCCGCCCCGTCCCGCCCCGCTCCGCCCCGCCTCGCCCTGCCACGCCTCGCCGCCCCGCCCTCCGATGCACTTGTCCTCGCGCTCACCGCTTCCTTGCGTTGGATTTCCCCTCTCGCAATTGCGTCCCTGAATGAGAGTCGGCGGGTCGGAGATTAAAACCACGTCCATGGCATGGCTCACGAGTTCTTGTTGTTTGTTTTTGTTTTTTTTATTTATTTAAGGTCGCATCAACTTCTACGTCATTAGCGACCACTATTGCATTGAACGGTATGGTAGCTGTGAAGATATGATACACTGATGATAGGGGGTGAAAGGACGAACACAAATACAACCGTATCCGAGGCGGGACTCCAACCCGCGGTCCAAAATCGTTACGGCACTACTGTCCTAACGATTTCGGCCATCCGGGCCGTCTCTCACAAGTTTATTATTAAATTGTTTCGAAAAATAAAATAACTGTTAAAATATCTCCATGATATCATTTCTATCCAATGAAAGCCCATTCCAGCAACGCCAGCCGTTAAGAGAATATATTTATATCTTAAACAAATACAGATTCTGGAGGAGCTGAATTACGTTAACCACAAATGTAAAGTTATACAGTAAATGTCATATATGTTTTTATTTTGTTCCTCTGAAACCACAAAGTGTAAGTAATCAGTGCTTAACAGTAAATAAAATTCATTATAAAAAAAGAGATTAACTCAGAAACGGTGCATTTCAATGTAATTCTCACTATTTCTATATTATCTCCATATTTTATATTAAGAGATATTTTAATCAATAGACAATCAAATAAATGATAATGATTGGGAAACATCATTCGTCTTGTTTGGTTTTTAATTATTTTTAACCGCCATAGTTGTCACATATTTGCAATTTGAAAGACTTTTTCTGCAGTAGTGAAATGTCAGAACTTGATGTATACTATTTTTGTCGAACTCAGGATCCAATGTTAAGAGTGCTGATTGTGACAAATTTGCACTCGAGTGCAATAGTTAAGAGGGTGTGACTATTCTACTATCTTCTAGAATTGCACTTTCCTTCCTGCACGTATGATAAGTTACTCTTATCAAGACCAACATGTTACTATATTATTATTATTACTATTATTATTATTATTATTACTATTATTATTATCATCATCACTGTGTCAACGAAACCTGAGATGTTGCTCTGCCTCCCTCTTCATTTTCTGGTCTTATCAATTCCATTTTAATTTTTTCATCCATTATATTACCATGTCAAAGTATTTTATTCCAGTTTTTCACACCTACTTCAACCACACCATTTCATCTGTATACATTGTTCCGAACGAACTTTGATATTTGCTCGCTAGTGTCTAGCGTCTTGTGGTCTGCGCTCGTCGGCGTCTCACCCTTCTCCCTCAATTCCCACTCCGTTTCTGTCTTCGATTCTCATCCATATTTCATGTTTTTCTGTCACTGTTTATTCTTTGATTAGTGATCCTAAGTTCGACAAAAATAGTATACATCAAGTTCTGACATTTCACTACTGCAGAAAAAGTCTTTCGAATTCCAAATATGTGACAATTATGGCGGATCCAAATTATTAAAAACCAAACAAGAGGTTCTCGAATGATTATCATTAATTGTGTTGTCTATTAATTAAAATATTTATTTAAAAAATATGGTGATAAAATAGCAAGAGGGAAAATTACATCCAAATCCAACTGCGTTTGAGTTAATAATTTTTTTTAAATGAATTTTATTTACCGATAAGCACTGACGCCTGACAATCAGCCGTCTAGCTCAGGTGCTCAGTTTTCTACGTATCACCTGTTCGCTTTTCATATTTCAGCTTTAAAGACGTTGTTTTGTTGCACTTTATTTTTCATCTTTCGTTTCAATGCCAATTTTATTTTAGCCTTTCAATCTCATGCATCCTTGTATTTATTCTTTGCACTATATCTTTTTTTCATTATTTGCACTGAGCTGCGCGTGGTCGTTGCGCTGTTTATTCCAGGGCCCTGGGCATTCCCTCCGTTTCGTTCACCTTCGCTGTCGCCAGTTTCACAAGGGCGGAGCCCTAAGTCGCTGCGACGTTTCCTTTCGGAAACGCTTTCAGATGCCTTCTCGAAAGAAAGACACTTTCCTCTCCTTATCTGCTCTCCCGAAACGCCCCGCTCTCTTCAACAATATTCAACATGAAATGTGGACAAACATTCCCGTCTCACAAAACGTCAATATTGTTTCAAGCCCTGCAGAATTCGAAAAGAGAAATAGGAGGAGTTGCCAAAAGGAATATTTTCCGGATCCAAAATGTGTCTTGAAAAAATAAAATGTATTTCGGGTAGACATGCGCGGACATTTCTGTTTATGACGATTGTTCTCTAATTATCGGCATTAAAAGTAATGAACACTTCTGAAAAATTAGGTAAGAGTGAACAATTCTAATGAGCATCCAAAGCCTCCTGTCCGTTCAGATCAATCAGAGAATATCTATTTCGAATAAAATCTGCTGAATAGTTTAGACACTAGCGTTGACAACAGACGGAAGACAGACGGACAGACGCACGTTTTGCCGTCAATCGATTTTTTGGTATCGAGAACCAACAAAACATGGATTCTGGCTACACTATGTGTTTTTAGTGGAAGTTCTTCTAAATTTAGCATTATGATTTATCCCCTTTTTCGTTACCAAAGTCCGGAAATAAGAGTTTCTTTTGCCGGAGAGAGCCGTTTTCTGGCGCACTATTACATAACTTTCTCTTCTTACCAAGAATTCGTAAAATCTGTGAAAAGTCATCGTTTACTGTCAGAAAAATATGGTGGACAAACTCCATCAATTCGAACAAGTGAGACGTGATTTCGACAATTTAAACCTGATGATTTCCATGCGAAAGCGCGCGCTCTGGTAAACCACAGAAGTGCGAAGAATAGCAACTTCAGGCATCATTGGATGATGACCCAGCTCAAACTCAACAGTAATTGGTAAACGCATAAAATGTATCACAAGAAACAATCAGCAGCCGTTTGTCAGCATTGGGGAAGATCAATAAACTCGGTAAATGAGTTCCACACGACTTGAACAAACGGCAAATGCACGACAATGCCCCACCCCACACAGCAAGACCAGTGAAAAACGCCTTGAAATTGCTTGAATGAGACCTCCTCGCGCATGCGCTCTACTCCCGACCGGTTGCCATTTGACTGTCACCTCTTGCCGCTTGCTGCAAAAGACAAGCAGTTTTTCTGGTATAGTATTTACATCGTACCTGAAAGACGGGTAAATTGTGAATAAGCCGATGGCCAATATAAAAAAAAAAAAAAAAGTGGAATTTCCCCTAAATATTTCACGTGTTTTATTTTCCTCAAAGAAAAAGTAAAAACTTATTCATACAGCTGGTAGTCTTTGGGGGATTTGTTTTTACAGATGTAAATGAAGCGCTTGTAGAATTGAGAGGATTTTCTGATAAACCGAAAGGACGGATTGTTATTTTTTTTACTTACTTAAGGTCACTTTTAAACGACTTAGGTCTTCTAGCGACCACTGTAACATTTGAAATGATGGTAATAGTATACTGACACACAAAGATCCGTGCCGCGAGAGGAATTCAAACCCGCGACCCTTCAGGCTACTAGGTAGCTGAGGCTATCAACCTCAGCGACCGCGGCTATCCAGTCCGATTCCGACTTTTTTTTATTTTACGAAATTATTTCTCACGACATTTGCATTACAAATTAGGGTGATGGAGAGTATGAGCATTGAGAGTAGTATTACGAGTATTATTTTCAAGTGTTTCCAGACAGTCAACTCCTTCGGGTCCTTGGATATACAGCATTGACTTTCATACGTCAACTCTCAGGACAAGTTTGGTTAATGACAATAGAAGCTGCACGAAAGAAAATTGGAGAATTAAAAAAAGAAAAATTTACTAACGAACAACTGAGATATGAAAGATGGAAAATCATTAAGGTTAATTACAAAAGGCTTCTGCGTTCCTGTAATTAGAAATATACTCTAGAACACAATTATAAAGAAGATTAATCAATTGAACAATCAGAATGTCCTGAACTTCTTTATTTGATTCTTTTGATGCATCTCATTCTTCTGCTCCTCCTCCTCTTTCTTTCCCCCCCTGCTGCTTTTCCTTGTTCCATTTTTCCTCTCGTTTGTGGATTTGGCGCCTAGCAGGTTTCGATTGGATGTTCGTTAATTTGTTCTAACATGTTCTTTAATTTCTTTGTCCAGTTTATAGCTTTTCTTCATTTTTAACATTATTATGTGTTCTGATCGTTCTTCTCTCCCCCGCTCCGTCTCTCACTCCATCTTGCTCTCTCTCTCTCTCTCTCTCCCTCTTTCTCTCTTCCATTATTAAGCCTCTTAATTTTTTCCAAGACATTTCACGTTCAAAATGTAGTCCATTCAAGTCGCCTTACCGTATTTTATTGGTTACCTTCTTACACTCTCATTCTACTGTACTTCGTACTAAGAACCTTCGTACTACGTACTTCGTACCTGTGTCCTACTATACAATTATATTTTTTTTAAATTTAGAAAGCTGGGTTGCTGAAAGATTCCGTACTTTCCACTACACGACAATCGATTTTTCGTCTTTCAGCAAAGCACATACGCAAGGAGCAATTGAAGAGCACGATCAACAGTATCCTTAAATGACAGCTATTGTGCAGTTGAGGCTACAAATGTAAGGTACACGGATAGTAGGGTTACAAATATATAAGCGATATTCGAATTATAATGATATACATTAATTACCTTAGTTCTCAAGTGGTTTCACAAAGCGGTCTCACACCGAAGGAAAGAAAGAAGATTCACATAATAGGGGTGGGAGAGTACTGACACCCATGCCTTGCTGCACAAGTCTCTTCACGCAATTTATGAACAATAAATGGGAATGTTACGACCAAGCAACCGTCAAATATTTGCAACAACAACCCTTTAGGAAACTATAACTCCTGAGGGGCACCTGTAAGTGTCAAGTTTATAGATTGTACAAATGTAGACTAAATGTAGTACGTTCTCTCAAATGTTACCATTCCAGGTAATATCAACGCACTACCGAGGTACACCTTTCTGAACGCCGCACACGAGTCTGAATGTATCTCCTAATGAGTAACGTGTGGAATGCTTACGCCACCATTTATTGATACGTCAATGATCAGATAATGGCTTTTTTCCTCTACAAAATGATAACAATGTCGAAAGGCAGGTAAAAAGTACGGTTGCAAAGATATAAGCGAAACTAGTATTACGTGTTTTTCTTACACGCTGCTTTACCAGGTCGATTACTTGATTTATCAGTGTTTTCGAGCTCAAAATTGCTAATATCGTCAACCCCATAAGTTTAGTGCATGTTTTTATCGCGGGATGTGGCGGTGATCTTCCAGCCCTGGTTGGCCTGATCCGGCGCCGGGTTACACGTCGGCTGGCCGCGTTTTCCCTAAAAGCAGGTATCTCCCCCTGTGTGACAGCGCCCCAGCCTTGGACAAGCTCTAAGCTCCCAACTGGTCTCCCTTTATGTACGGCCATGTAGTGTGTGTAAGTGGTAGTGTGTGAGTGTGTGTCTGTGCAAGCGGTGAGGATAGGACAAGAAAGAGGTAGAAAATATCGCGCGCGGTACGTGGCCCATTTGTTAAGGTTCTGCTCCAGCGTTCTTTTGGAGTCGATTGGAGAAACCACGCAAAACAACCGATCAGAGCAGCTGACCGCTAGAGTTATTCTCAAGACAGCGTCTGCTTTACCCAGCGATGTCTGGAGGAGAATTGTAGTGGCCGGCTGTTTTGATCGGTAGTTTTCCTTGGTTTCTCCGATCTATACCAGGCGAATGCTGGAGCAGTATCCCAACAAACGAGCCACGGGCCACGGACCGCACGGACCTTTCTCGTCCTTGCCCTATCCTCACCCCTCACACACACACACACACACACACACACATATATATATATATATATATATATATATATATATATATATATATATATATATATATATATATATACTAACACGCACTACCACACATGCCGGGAGACCTGTCAGGAGCTACGAGCTAGTCTCGGCTGTTGAGGTGCCCCGCTAGTGGGAAATACCTGGTAGCGGAGTCTCCGCTTGCCGACGGTAGGTCGGCGCCGGATCCGGCCATACAGCGGGGAATAGATCACCGCCACCTTCCGAGCAAAAAACATGCATTACACTTACGGGACTAATGACCCTGCTAGTTGACGTGCCAAGAATCACTGAACAATCAATCAATCAACCAAGCGATCTCCGGCTACCGCCCGAAATAGAAGGCGTTCACACCAAAACCCCTTGCAACATGTCTCGCCCCTTAGGCAAATGCGCCGCCCTCGGTTGCCGCGTCGCGTGGCGTCGCGTGGCGTGGCGTGGCGTGCGCTCCGGTGGGGCAACGCGTAGGGCGGGGGGCGTCGCCCGCCGCGGCCTCGTGCGTTTCCGGTAATCTGTGCGACGGCGGCGGCGGCGGCGGCGGCGGCGGCGGCGGCGGCGGCGTCCGTGAAGACGGCGGCGCCGAAGATTCCTTTGTTCCGCGGTGACTAAGTCGCCCGGCGCCGCCCCCTCCTCGCTTGCGTCAGGGGCGCCCGCTATATATCGCGCGCCGCACGCGCCAGCCCACGCATTGCTTCTCGCGACGACGGAGACTCTACACGTGGACATGTGTCGCCCTCTGCAGGTGAGTGCTCCGCCACGCCCACTGAGCGCGGACTCCGGAAACCTACTCGCTAGTCCCGTAAGTGTGGTGAATGTTGTGTGCTGGGATGTCGCGGGTGTTTCTTATCGCTGGTACGAGAGACCGGTGCCGTCGTAAGGGTGGGGTTGTAGGGTTTCCCTTTCGAGATATCTCCCCGGAAAAGCACTGGGACAAGTTCTCTACGATCCCGGTTGGTCTCTCGATGTGTGTAGTCCAGTAAGTGTGTGTGTGTGGATTAGGGGAGAGAAAGGAACGCGGATGAGGTCTGAACGATCACCCGCGGTCCGCGGCCCGTTTCTTAGGTACCGCTCCGGCATTCGTTTATTATTGCTCGGAAAAATCATGAAAAACAAGCCAACGTTAGAATTCTTCTCGAGATAGTGTGTGAAGATATCTAGTTGGTGTCGAAAGCTCGCTTTTGTTCAGATTCGAACTCCAGAACCTCCCAGTCAACGCCTATAATGGGATGAGTGGGAAGGTTTGGAGCGGAGTTTCTGGAATGGTGGCCGTATACCAACGAGGTGGCTCTTAAGTATGGCACACGGCGTTCATTACAAAGCTACACAAAAAAAATTGTTTGTGTCTTGGGATCAGACCATATTTTTTATACAATTTTGGGGTCTATAAATCCGAATTTAGTGTCCATTTTTCTCCGTCACATCAGGATTTTGACATAACCACAATAAATATAAAAAAATGAAAGTATTTTCAACCGAGGGATCGGACCATTTTACCTCAATGTTTTTTGGGTCACTGAAACCGAATCTGAAGTTAATATAACTCAAAAAAAATTAAAAACTTAATTTGTTGAGCAAGAAGGCTATTGATCTGGCACCATCGATGTACGTGTACAATAATGGGATGAGTGTTCTCCCGTCAGGGGCCAATGCTACCTTCTCTATGAATTATAATTGATCTGAAATAAAAAATCTGATGTCATGAAGTTAAACGGATTTCAGGTTCGATTTCAGTGACCCCAAATACATAAAGGTAACATGGTCTGACCCCCCAGTTATGTCAATAACCTAATGGGTAGAATAGACGCCGGATTCATATTTAGCGACCCCCAAAACATATAGAAAACATGGCCTGATTCCCACACATTAACATTTTTTTGTCTGTGTTATTTATTGTCATGTTCGCCGCTGCTATCTGCTCCGGATTTATAACCGGCGGCGCTAGGTTTTCAGTCTACGTGAGCCTGGTCACACTCGCCCTTGGAAAGGTCTCTTAGCAGGGTTGTGTTCTATCCACTACTTTTACTAGACACATGAAACCGTCCGCTAATTTTCACTTTTAAGTCCTCGATTTGAGTCGAAAGAATATAGCCTAATAAGGGGGTAAAAAGTACCACCAAATTAAATCAATAATCATAATACTCATAAAAAATACCGCTTATTCCCAAAAATATCAGCCTCGTAGAGCAATCTGTTGCAGAGATGAAACGAGAAACGTGTTTTTCATATTTATTTTTCTCGTCTTCTGTATCATGTATCAGGCTGAAAAAAAACGATAAGGGAAAAATAGTTGAATTTGAAGATATTTTTGTCAACCAATTTTGACGCCAAATTCAAATTGAAAAAAAATTCATAATTGATTTTCGATGTGATAACTTTGGAGTATTCTCCCAGCTTTTTCGCTAGAACGTGTCTAATAATATTCTACAACATGTCTTTTTCTTAGATTTTTAAACAATGTGGACGATAGTGTAAACAAATTAAAAACAATTTCATCCGCTTAAAAATTTGAAAATCACGCCAAAATGTCATTGAATTTTTTTCAACAATGTTTACACCATTTCTATTTAAAAGTCTCTCTAATCATCATTATTTACAACTTTCTGCTGATAAATGATTTTTTTATAGTGGAAAGTATATTATCTAAATAAAATATATAAACACTTTCGTTTGTAGATTTACTTATTGTTTATGATCTATGAATTTAATATAATTCAAATTACTCGGGTTTGGGTATTCATGTTTATAATATTAATCAAATTGCTCTGATGTTTGTTGGTATATTAACGGTTAACAATTAGACAGTCATACACAATTAATTATTGTCACTCCCTTTCTTCAATAACTGAGATACGCGTATGTTCAGAGTCTTCCTAAAATATCTGACGGTTTAACAATTTTGCCGAGTAACGAGCGTGTGTCAAATAATAAATGAACGAAGCTATGTTGGAGCAGCATCCCTGAGTGCCACTTCCGTTCGCACGTTCACAATAATATCGTTTCATTCCTCATGTTTGCATTGGAGAGATATGTATGGGCTCCTCCTGTGCACCTATTTTTGATCTTTTTGCGCAACACCAGATTGCGTCAGGTACCACGTGACCACAACACGGGCACTTCGTTCGAAAAGCGAGACCAGACGTTGACTGTCACGTAGCATGGAGAGTGAAATGTGTTGAGAAACATTTTTGAAAGTGGTATAAAATGACAATTTTCAACGGTGACCAGCCAAAAATAACACAATGAAGGCGTAACTCAATTTAAAGATTCAATATTTAAAAACAGTGCAAATCTGTTTCTGTTTAAATAGGATGTGTTGATTTTGTGATGTTGTTTTTGTGATGATTTTGGCATTTAAAATTCCTGCTAGTATCATGACGCCTGAAGCCCAGCTGATGCCTGAAGCTCATTGACTGAAGTCGGATACGCAAGAGCCAAAACCAATTTCTTTCCACCATGGATATTCCAATTGAGTTTGGTATACAAACGATGTAACACAAGGTGTTGAGTCCATATGTCGTGATTGAGTATGTATTTAAATATTAGTAAAAATATTTTTTCAATGACATTTTGGACCGAATTTCACTTTTTAATCTGATACAAGTAGTTTTATTGTTTCTATCTTTCACATTGCTTAAAAATCTGAAAAAAAATATGTCATAGGATGTTATGAGACACATTTTACGGTAAAATCTGAGACAGCATTCCAATGTTACAACGTTGAAAATCAAGTTTCAAATTCTTTTTTTCTATTTGAATTGTTGTCAAAATTGGTTGACAAATTAAAGAGTGAAAGCTAAGAAAAAATAAATCATGAAAAATAATACTTTCTCGTTGCATCTTTGCAACAGATTGCGCTAGGAGGTTGATTTTTTGGAAATGAACAGCATTTTTTATACTCTTTCATATATGAATATCACAATTATCGATTTGAATTGAGGGCACTTTTCGCCCTCTTATTCGCTATACCCTTTAATCTTGTTACTGTCCTGCACCCTTCATATGTGTGAACAAATCATATACACAAAAAATATAAATCACACTTTTGAACATATCATTTATTACTATTTATGAATAGCGGGAGTTTGCTGAGGCTAGTGTGGTTGTTACTGCACCAACCCCTTCCTATTTTCCGATCTCTTGACGTATGTAAGGAGATAGTATGTGTTTCATTGCGACGAAGAAAGCTTGTTTATCAATAAATAGGATTGTCGGGTATATCTGTATTCTTTTCTTGATACAGCTGAAAGAATGTTAATTTTATAATTCAGATATGCAGAAAAACAGCGAAAAAATTTATTTAAACACTGAAAAAGTTATAAAAATATAAAAACTACTTTTATATTAAGCAATATACGATATAACTGTTGTATTATTATTGATAGCTTGACAGACATCAAACAACGTATACATTGTTCCCATAATATCTGAGATTCAAGTCAGCCTATATAAGCGTATTCGACATCGGTCTGATAGTTTGCTGATATCTCATAGAGTTGTCTTCTTTAACTCATGGAGTTATAATTTTAGTATTATGATATAATCAATAAATTTGCCGATTATTGGTGATCAGATTGGGTGAAATATTTAGTGTCCACCAGCTGTTCTGACCGAAGAGTCGCGGATTTTAATCTGGTTTTTGAGATACACATTTTTGTGCCTTGTTTGACGTGCAAATCGGGTTATGGAGGATATCTAGTTATGTGGAGTCGCGCCTGAGTAGCTCATATACGTGTCAAGTAAAGTTTGAGAAACACTATTATAAAAGTGACAATGTATTTTGTATTATATTCGAGAAACAATTGTAAAAGTGACATTTAATTTTGTGAGTAAGTAATACACCAGGTTGATTAGCCAACTGACACATTTCTACGAGTAAATAAAATAATTTTTACTACGACACATGTCATACATAATTTTTACATTGCCTCAGTGACTTTAATACTTATTTTAATTCATATCACTTATGGTACATGAAGATCCGTAGTCCCGTATGCGGTCAGATAAAAGTATTTTTAGTTTCTTCATTGAACTCATAGATTCATCTGAACACAATTCTTATTCAACGCATCGTGTCGCTTTTAGCACTAACGCCAAAAATTGAACTTTTAGCACGCTATTAATACCGAACCATACCGCTATCCAAACGCTACCATACTCTGAAAGAATCGTTTTACTAGTAGCTCTCCATAAAATACATTTTGAAAGAACAGATGACATTCGAAAGTTTAAAAAAATATTATTGTGATTTGAAAGCGCTAAAATGAAGTTTTGGAGCATGAAAAAAATAACTGGGAATTATTTTCCGAGATTACATGTGTTTCTTAAAACGCAGGTTTCTGAAAACGGAGAGAAAGAAAATATGATTTTTCTACAAATGTATAAAAAGGTGGATTTTTGGCATTTCTATCTGCATGTGAAGTAGGTTACTTTTTAATATACATTAAAAAATCTTTTGCTCAGACAACTGTCTTGTTACCATAAGAAAAAGTACCTCGTGCGTGAAAATTTAACGAAGTAAACAGACTCCTTAGTAGCGCTTCCACATTCATGGCCGTAAATAATATCCTGTTAGTAATATAATAGCTTTATATTATACGTCTAGTGAAATTTAAACACATTCCTATATAAAATAAATAACTTTTTCAAATATTTTCATTTGGATAGAGCTGCAGAAAAAATGTTCATATTTCGTGAGAGAAGGGATTGTTTCTTGGTCTCGATTGATTCATTTGCCTGGACCTACAGTATCTCTAATAGTTTCACAATCAACCATGCAAAAACTGCGCTTAATATGAAAATAATTATTAGAACATCACGATCAGGGTAATTGATATTTTGTTTAGGCGCATCGCAGGTGCAGTAGCAAGATATAATTATTTTTATATTTGTAATTTAATTAAATTTCTGAATGTGAAATTGAAAAGCTTATGGCAAAATATTAGCAATTTTCCTCGTAAAGAGAACCAGAATTTTAAATGATAACGTTAAATATTTTGGGCGAGAAAATATAATTCAGAATCGGTCAAAAACCCTCGAGCGTCTGGATGTTTCCTCGAGACAAAAAACACAAAATGAGGAAAGTTACGAGAAACTCGTCAGTTGCAGTAATTCGAAATGCTACTGAAGCGAGAAGTTTGCACACTCGAAAGTGTTTCACATAATTTGCCTGCAGTCAATTTCGAAACGAAGTTGTGGACTAAAAAACAAACCTAACTGCAATGAACAGAAAGACGAGAATCGTGTTTGCAGAAGATCGCTTGCTCAACGACTTAATAGATGGGATGAGTCATTATTGCGTAAGAGCAAATTTAATATGTAAGTTTGAGTAATTTAGATGGCGGCTGTGTTTCTTGTTGTAAAAAAAGAAGAGAATGTATCAGGCCATGTTTGCAAGTTAGAGAACAATGCTGAGTATCAAGAACTGTAAGGAATATCATTCTTATAACTGGAGGTAATTTTTGTTTATATTAAACTAAAAAACAGTAAAATTCGAATTTCAAAAACCCAAGAACTTGCTGGACAACAAAGTGAAATAATAAATGTCATGTCGTTTCCAGGTGCTTCTTATTTTATTTTTTGCTAAACATCCTCGAACACGAGTGCAGAAATAAATTATTTGTGATTGTGAAACCGTGCACGAAGCGGAATTAATATTGTACTCTCGAATTTTCAATTAACTCGTCAGTGTTGTTTCCTGTTTGCTTTACAATCAGCGGCATTGCGGCGATCTGATATCATTACTCGAATTGAAAGTAAAATTGGCAATTCAGGAATAATGAAATGAATAAAATACTACTCTAGTGTACTCTCTAGAGGGATCTCTAACTACATTAATTCGTTTATTCCAAACACAGTCTGCATCAATCAACTTAATAAATGCCACCATTTATTGCCGCAAATAAAGTAATCGCTCAACTGATTAATAGAGAAATTAATTACCTTCATTCACTGCTTAATTGACAATACTTTCCAACATTGAACTAGCCACGCAGGCTCTGTATTTGTCATCATACGTCGAAGGCATTTCCTATCAGCTCAGCTTCATTCATAAATACATAAAATACGATTTTATTGTAAATAGATAAACATTGTGAAAATATTAAAATTTCAATTCAATTTGCAAAGCAGTCGGTTTGTTGGAAATCATCAAATAATTATTTACGGATGTCATGAATGTAAAAAATTCAACATTTCGAAAAGTTTTCACTGCTCATGAAATACATCATTAACACAACTTAGTTACACCAGAAAACAAAAATACCTTGATTGATATTGAGTAGAGTGTAACACTCTGAACCTATTCTGAACCTTTTCCCAAATGCTAAACAGAAAATTACGTTGAGCATGTAAAAACGGAGCGCGTAAATGCGGACGTTCAAACGTGAGGCGCTACTCCCAATGAATGTAGAGCGGTTAAGTTACGTATTACCTTGTTAATAACCTTAAACAAAGAAAACGTTAATTTTATATTTTGAAGAAAGACAATTAGTTTTCAAGGTTTTTCCATATATTGAAGAAAAATACAATTTGCATTTCGTGTAATTTCAAAAATATCTTAGAAAATGACCGAGGAAAAGCTATGTCAAGTGAAAACTTCAAATCAGACACGATAAAAGTATTTGTTGAAAGAATGACACAGAAAATTACTTTTTAAATCGAATGCAATGTGCAGTCACATTAATCGTTCATATGCAAGAAGTAATGTAATAACATAATAATCAATTTCATTTTCAAGATTCGTGTACTTTCGTGTACAGACCGAGATTGAGAAAAATATATACACATGAGAAAATGAGGAACGTACGAAAAAGTATGGCTACACGAAAACGTAATTCACTATCAATCTTAGAGTCAATCAAATAGAGTTACTAAGAGCTCAAAATTCAATAAAAAAATCATCTTTCTGAGTATTTTCGATATTAGGTCACACTACTAATTTTTGTCATGCATATATTGGCGTGGCTCATAACTGTACTAAAAATTCTAAATAAGTAAACACTTTTAAATCAGGTACACGACTTTGAATTCACAAAACCTTAAATACATTATTGTCGTTTCTGCTCTTTTCCAGTAAATTAGACTTTACTGTAGGCTCTAACATAAGCCCTCTACTCACACCGTTTGAATACACCAGAATCAAAAAGTAAGTCTCCGCTATCGTGTAGTGGACGAAATTCCTTCGTAGGTCGAGAAAGTAAAATATTACGTAACCTGATCACCCTTCACTCTAACTCACTTTTCACATCTGTATATTCACATTTCTAGCCTATGAAAAAATGATCCGAATTTTTGTGGGCAAAATGGTAAACAACTGTCACCTCACTCTCGTCTGAATCTCTTTCCCAACGGTTTTTCTTCAGTTTCGAAAAGTGATACACGTCACAGGGTGCCCAATCTAAGCTGTAGTGTGAATGGTCCCACTCCTTAAATCCACAGACCTTCACGACATTTTTTGTAGTGTGAGGAGTCCGCTGAGGTGCGTTGTCGTGAAGCTAAACATCATGAGAATTCATTCACCGTCGCCCAGCTCACGTACGTATCTCTCTCCACGAAATTGAGTGAGATTTCGGCTGCAAACTTACATCATTACAATTAAAGACTATATACCGCTCAGGTTTGCTCATAGATGAGCGTTACGTTGGTCAGACCGGAAACATAAGGAAGCACCTATGTACACGGTTGGGGAATACCCCGAGAGCCAACGTAACACCCCGAGAGCCAACGTAGCACCCCGAGAGCCAATGTAACACCCCGAGAGCCAACGTAACACCCCGAGAGCCAACGTAACACCCCGAGAGCCAACGTAACACCCCGAGAACCAACGTAACACCCCGAGAGCCAACGTAACACCCCGAGAGCCAACGTAACACCCCGAGAGCCAACGTAACACCCCGAGAGCCAACGTGACACCCCGAGAGCCAACGTAACACCCCGAGAGCCAACGTAACACCCCGAGAGCCAACGTAACACCCCGAGAGCCAACGTAACACCCCGAGAGCCAACGTAACACCCCGAGAGCAAACGTAACGTAACACCCCGAGAGCCAACGTAAGTCGGCACGGGATGTGGCCATCCAGCGGGGGAAGATCACCACCACCTCCCTAAAAAAACAACAACAAAACATTGTGGGAGTAATGACGTTTTTAGAAGTTGACGCGCACTGAATCAGCAATCACGCACTCATATTCCTTGCGCTGTGCTGTTCCGCAGATCGTATGTCTGTGCGCGGCGCTGGCGTTGGCGGCGGCCGCCTCCACGAGGGAGGAGGCGGTGAAAGCGGCCGAGGCGGCGGCGGCGGAGGCGGCGGCGGCGGCGGACGCCACAGCGACGCCGCTTTCCCGGAGTGACACCGAGAGCGGTGCTGACGGGCAGCGCAGCGGGGGTGAGGGCGCCGGCAGCGACCTCAAGACTGACGCCAGCGGGCGGCGTGAGTAACCTTGAGCCTGCGACCTTTGCCTAGCGGCGCTGGGAATGTCGACCGAGGGGGTGGGGTGGGGGTGGGGTGGGGCTGGGAGCACCAAGCCGTTCACGCGATGACGCAACCCGCGTTAACGGCTCCCAGAAACGACGATGTTCAGCTTTCTTCAGGAAACGGGTTAAAAGACGCTTTCTCGTTAATTTTAGTGTAGGCGTAATTCAGTTTAATGCGTGCTTTACGAGAGCCATAATTATTATACGTGTCCTATTACGAAAAATAGAATTATGCAAAAAATAAGTAACCAAAATGTACATCTTCAAAATATTTTTAAAACGTGAATTTTTCTGCATCATGTGGATTAAGGTGTACTTGTTACATACTTGAACTATTAGTATATTTTATTGTCAAGAAATATAAAATAAATTATCCATTAAAATCAAGTGTCACAGAAACTAGGTAATAAACGTGTTTAGTACCGAATGTTTAAGAGTGTGAATCCAAATTTCAGAAACATAAACAAGCGCAATATTTTATTGAAAGAAATTTTCAGTTGATTTGAGGTTTTTGATTAAGTGATACACTAAATCGCCGAATCTTTCAGTAATCTCCTATTTTATCTTCACAATTATCAAACGCTAGGCTCATCTCCACAAATTAAAGGTTTAAAGCTGATTCACTTCTTTGTCGCAAATTTTGAATGTTTTGTTACTAATCTACAAAATCCTAAATGATCATTCTCACTGAAGATTTAAAATATTAATGATAACTTTCATGAATTGATAAATTGTACTAACTTTGACAATTCGTTTTAACGAATATGCTAAGGAAATATATGTTTCCTTAAATTAAACTGAGTTGATAAATTAAACAGGGAATAAATAACAAAGAAAGTAATAATTAGAGAAGACAGAGATGCAATACAAATTTAAAAGCGACATATACTTGTATTTTTCTGACATAAGATCACACACTATCGTTGTGGTTCATTGTATTTCATTTATTTTTATCATTCATGTTGGTCTGATAACCAATGTCTATGGAATAACTCCTGTTATGTTAATCGACGCATATAATTTAATTTGTTGCATATTTCATTTTCTGTAGTTTATGCAATTGAAATATTTCCTTCTCTTCAGAAATATGAACAATCAGCTCCTGTACTGCCTGCTATTCTTCAAATTCATGCAAAAAATAACCTAGCCCAAATAGATTCAACTTGAGAGTTTACGATGTCAGTACGAAAATCAAATAGCCTTTGCATCTTTTTTCTTTCCCTTAGAAACATATATTAATTGCAAACAATAGTTGAGCTACGTACGAAAACGGCCAAGTGTTCACGTATGAACACAGTCGAGAAATTAAACAACAAATAAAATCATAAAATTTCTGTGAAATGCCTGAAAAACCCTCCAGTACATATTTTCAAATATTAGAAGACAATATAAATAAATATTTTTAAACTATTTTTAAAATCCATTTTCCATTATTCATTGACAATCACTATTGTTATCATAATGTTTTCTTACAGAAATACTGAAAAATTCAGTGACTCAATTTTTTCTCAGTACACCCTTCGATTATTAACAGTGTTCCCAGCTTGCAAAGCTCCTAGTGTAAAAGCTCTCGTGTGCGTCTCAAACATTGGGAAATCTTTGTCTCTTTGGGTAAGCGAGTGCAACGGCTCGTTTAGATAAACCGAAATACCACAAATGGTATCGCCTTGCAGCTATTAATTTAAGTAAGCTCTCGGCAATTGTTTAGGTTGTTTTCTGGAAACATTCATTTATAATTATCCATCTTCCTTGACGAGATGAATGTAGAAAATGCGAAATGTAACTTGAGAATTCTCATTCGAGTAAATAAAATCACGGACACTAGCCACTTATGCGCCAAGGATAATTTGTTAGAAAATATTTTAAATGATAAAATTAAATCACAAATGACAGCAGTAATAATACAAACGGCTTTCTGGGATAGGCATTGGAGCACATGGAGTTTCAGTCGCCCCCCTCTTTTCCGAAATAGATGGCACATATTCCCAAATGAAGTTTTTAGTAACTGCAATAGTAGAAAAACTCATTCAATATCTCACTCGCATAACGTATAAATAACGGTAAATTGACAAATCAGAAAATGTTTTACACTGAGCAAAAATACATTTTTTTGGAAAACACCATGTCGGATAAACATTACACATGAACCGCTTCCCCTTCCGTCAAGGAAAATCCAGGTTACAGGATTGAATATTACTAAAATAAACATAACTGAAAACATGTTACATGAAGTAAAGACATTACATAAGGCTTTGTATGTTAAATCATTTCGTCTTCAAACCTTTAGTATGTTCATCTTTAATCTTCTCTCCCCAAAATGTAAGCCACAAGTGCATACCCTTGAAAAGCTCTTCGATAATGTTCGGTACAGTTGGCAGTCGTAAACACCACTGGGGGATAGGCATTTGCAATTCATTATGCGTTCCCATTTTCATATCACTGTGTTATTCCATTTATTTCATATTGCGATAACGGAAATTACAAAATAATTTACGCGATTACGGAAAATATGAATATTTAGAAGGTTATGGAGTCCGTCCGTTTCCCATCGGATTTATTAGTGGTTTTAAGATGTATTTGCACTATTTTCCACAGGAGTGAAGAAAATTCTCTCGGCTTTGACAATAACGAAATTTTCCATAGCGATGATTCTCTTTAATCCATATAAGCTCACGATACATTAGCGCTTGCAGTTCATTTCCATCATCCCAATGTATCTAACGCTAGCGTGTATTATCTTAGTTTTGATATCCCATACCATTCCTCACTTCGTAACCGTCTCCTATTCCATATCTTGTAGAAATTAGGTATCCTCGTAACTCCTCTTCCAACACTACATCCCTTCAACCTTTAAAAGTCTAGTTCACCTCCAAATTAGAACACGGAACTCTATTTAACAGAAAGAAGTTAATAAGGTTCCTTCTTCGAAAAAATAATCAATAAAATATAATAAAATCCGGTTCTGCAAATGAAGATCCAAGTTGCATTTTTTGTCATTGTCAATAGCAGTTGCAGCAACTTGCTGAATAACACTGCACAAGGCAGATTATACATCCTAACGATATAATTCAAAAATATAAAAATCAAAAATATAATTTCACTTATACCAAGAAATGAAACGAATTGCGATATTATTGCGAATGAACATTTTCATCTATGGCGCGTCGGAGGTTAAGTTTTAAGTACGGTCTCTTATGGCGGAATTGATGCACATGTGGCACTTTCTACTGTACCGTAATAAGTACGAGTAACGCGCTCAATGAGTCGACGAATCTCGCAATGGCACTGAGCGCTTCTTAAGCGCTAAATTAGTCTGACTCGAACCTTTTCGAATATATAAAAGCGTATATCAACATTTGTTTACCTCAAATATAAAATTATTTTTTAAATTGAGGAGATCATTGTCACTGTTTACAGCCACAAGAATATTTTTTTGTTGGTGTAACATTCTTCATATAAAATGAATGTACTTTCCAGTGAATTGCACTTCACCCGATGTAGTTATATGCTGCTTCCCTATTATTAACACTAACTCATCGACTTTTCTTCTTTTTATTGGAAGTTGTAATTGGACCACTTGCAGTTCCCATAGTGAAGTGTCCTACAGCAGGCAGCGGGATCTTTGGAGAAGATCGGGTGGTAAGGATTCGACTTGAAGTTAAATCAACAAAAAAATCCTCTCTATGCGTGCATTACTCAGGAGAACAGCCATTTCTTTGTTTGAATGTGCTATTTCTTACATAACAAGCAATATTATACTGACCCTTCTCTTAACTCACCTTGTTTCGATGAATTTGAAACACAGAATTCACCCTTGCAAACGTTCTTCTAGAGCGCGCTGGAAACTGGCACCAGCCAGTGGCTTACGTGTGCTGCGGCCAAAGCACGAGCCTGCGCCGCCCGCGCGCGCTCTGCAGAGCCTCAAAAGGCGCCGCCCCGGATATTGCGCCAGCTCAGATGGCGCTGCGATCGGCCCGCGCACTTGATATTAGTTTCGTTTCGGGCCACATACCTCGAGCGCGGGCACAGGTCGCGTTTCGGGTCGTAATGAACACCGCCGAGCAGCCGTTTGGCTCGCTGGTTCTCGTTGGACGAGAGAGCAATACATGTGAGCGCGTGCTCGAAAGCTAGAGATGAAAAGAGAAGACAGAATTGGGGGTCTGGAAACCACATGTGATGTTGGAAATGGTAAAACGATTTAAAGCAATAGAATTTTTCACTCTTTGTGGGTTGTGGATAGGATCAAAAGAAAAGGGAAGCCAGTGTTGTCAAATGAAATAAGCGTCATGATTTGTCATATGTATCAAATAAATTTCATATTTTTTCTTTAAGTGAACATGTAATAATTGATGTATGTTATTTACTATACTGATTTTTCGATATTATGAGACGAGAATATTGAAGAGAAACATATGAAACAATATAATAAGAATAACACAAATTACATGCAATAACTTTTATGAATACCAGCAATTAAAATTCCCTAATGAGTGGATCTCCATCTCATTACGTTTGTACTAAATGAACATCGCGTCAGATAAATACTACAGTTTTAAGGCCTTCGTCATAGCCGCATAGTTTCAAGTAATGTAAAATATCGACGAAATATATAGCCTAAATAAAAAAATATTGATGGAATTTCGATTTGAACGAATTGAACGAATCGAACGAATCCAAATCTAAATATTTCCAGATCTGACGCAAACGGATTCACATTAAAGATATAAATTGATGTATGTAGTCACAGGCTTAAATTTGATATATTCACTGAGGCAAATAGTAAGGGTTCTTTGCTACTCTAGATTTATAAGTTGATTTTTATAGCCTGTCATCAACATTTAGAGCATCATCATTTAGGTCATTAGCGACCACTATCACAATTAACGGTATGGCAACTGTGAAGATGGCAATGGGGATGAAAGGGAGGGAAACTACGAGCGTATATACAACCATGCCCGAGGCGGGGCTCAAACCTGCGATCCTTCGATCTGAGATTGAATTGAATTGAATTGAATTTGCCTTATTTTACGTGGCGAGACTCGGGCCATCAGGCCCGCTCTTCCGTCTGACCACGCAAATTTCGCTACGCTCCTTTCACCAACTAGCAGAGAAGGGAGGTATTTGTTGGGCGAGAAAGAGGCGAGTTGAATTTAGCTCAAAGGCGTCATTTAGGCTTGAGGATCTTTTACATGCAAGTAAATCTACTATCATGGGACAGCCGGCTTTACTTCCCCTCCGAAGGAAGGCGTACGAAGGATTTTCTTAAAAATCCACGGCTTCGATCGGATTTGAACCCGCGAACTTGGGTACAACAGTCCGGTACGCTAACCGTTACACCATCGCCGCCGCTCGATCGCCATGGGATTACTGTTTTAACAAACTTGGTCATCCGGGCCGGCTCCTCCTAGCCTTGTTCGTCTCCTTCCTGTCCCGTTCCGTCCCATCCAGTCCACCCGGGCCCCACCCCGACCACATCTGTGTGTCCTGCATGGATGATACGACATCGTACATTGCGGATTGGATTAAAACTACATTTTTCAAAGGTTTTGTAACAGCTTAAAGATATTTGCCATGCTATATAGTATCAGGAAATGAATTAAATATTTTATTTTAAAAATGGTCTTTTGAAAATAAAAAAATTGCATTGGAAATAAAAAAAAACAAATTGATGATATTTTAACATGGCTTTTGTTAAATATCATGTTGACAATTTCATGTTACAGATGTATCAGTATTGAAAATTACATCAATAAATAAAGATATTTGTCCAAGCTATATAGTAACAGGAAATTAATTAAATATTTTATTTTGAAAATTGTCTTCTAAATAAAATATAAATTTTTCATTGCAAAAGAAAAACAAACAAACGAAAAAAAAAGCAAATTGATGATATTTTAATATGACTTTTGATAAATATCATTATTGACAATTACATCAATAACGGAATGAAGGTTGAAATAAGTTTGCAGAACATAGGACTACAAAAGGTTATAGATACATTGGTACATTAAAGTTGATAGATGTATTAGATAGTTGAGCAGCAAAAAAGCTTGAAAGTTTCCTTTCCAAATTCGATAGTGGAACAGATAAATAACTTGGAAGGGAGCTGTACTCTATATTTGAAGAATTCTTAGAGTATTCTACTTCTAAGAATTTATATCTCTATAGAATATGAATTATTGAATACAATACTCTAAGAATTCTACCCACCCGCAATTTTGCCAGTTTAATGGAGAGTTTAAAACTCATCTTTCCGGAGCAAGTTATGCTGAACTAAAAAAGAAGAGTGGGAAACTATTCTAGCAAAACTTTATGAGTTAGTAATGTGCGAGAGAGTTTATCGTGGAAATTATCAATAAAACTAAACAGTACAGAAACATCACTGAAATTGCGAGATATAAAACTCTTTAATTTGTTTGATTGATTTAATACATAGTACATTGGAAGAGCATTTACGAACCACAAAGTAATCAAATTAATCTGATTATCCTAATATATTAATTAAAATAGGCTTTTAATGATAACAGCAAGTAAAATAAGTAATTTTGTACAAAGATGTGCCAGTTTCTTTACGAGGAAAGAGTGAAGCCCAATCCTCAATCGTTTCTTCGCGTGACCGTCTGAACGGATGCAATGGAATGAGGAAAACTCCATCTGAAGCCAAGAGCACCTGAGTGATAATTATCATTTGCCCTTGTCAGCCTTCCTAGTGTCCCACTTTCAGAAAATCATTGCGATTGTTATTCAATATGTCTGCATTTTGGAAATTCTGAACGATTAACTATTATTAAATAACATAGTAACAACCAATATCTATTAAATAGAAAAAATGCTGTCTTTAAACAAAGATGCATTTATTGCAAAAAAATCTGTTTCCAAGTTGTACACATCTGGGAAGTCATTTGCCTTCCTTTATCTAGCAAGGTCGTTTAGTCAAAAGTATTAAATGTAATGTTTAATTGCGATAAGTGCAATATTCTCTGTGATATTGACATTATTTACCTATTTAAGCTGATTTTAATTACAGCCTGGATCTTCTTTTTAAGGCAAAAAATCTCACCCTACATCCCCAAAAATATTTCGTCAACAAGTGATTTATTTTTGTTGCACATTGTAAAGGAACAACTGGAATACGCCGAAGATGGTTTCAAGGCCGATGAAAGTACAGAGAGAGGGGGAAGAGAGAGAAAAGGAGAAGAAAATAATCGATTATGAGGATAGATAAAATTGACGGCGTAAGCAGCATCCATTAGTGAAAAACTCAAATTGAAGTAAGGAATGTTTGCATTTATTCCTGGAATTAATTACATTTGTGCTTCACTGAATGTCGGCTGAACTACTGACATCGAATCTGTGGCTCCAGGAACATTGATCCGTACATTCTATTAAAGCAATTTCACTTGGTTATAAAATAGAAAGAGTGAGAAGGACATATTAAAAAATTTCTGAATTGTGAAATACATCTCAGTTTATTACAAATAATATTTCAAAAAAACAGAACAAATCGTAATTCCATGTTCTAAGGAAATCTGAGTTAACTTATTGAATTTAGATATATTTTTAATCTTTCTTGTGTGTTTAAGATTAGTTGAAACGTTTAAATCACTTCTTTAAATCACTAAATATTCATGACTTAAGATGAGGAGTACTTTATTTCTCCCCAAAAATAAGTTCTATGTAAAAACATTGAAAAAGATAATATTTTTGAAAGCAGGTTTGAAAAGGAATTATCATTTCGATATTCCGACTTATATTCATTCTGCTCAAAAACGTTCCACGGAAACGGAATTTTTAAAAACCCTAAACGTAAAACATCCAATGCGCGGGCTGCTCTTTAAACATACATTTATGCATTACCGGCAATTAAAATGAGGCTTAAAAATATTGAGAGAGGTCGGAAGAGTTTTCAAATAACACTCCAAGTACCCAATCTATGTGGGAAATATGACATGAAATATTCATGTTTTGCTCATTAGTAACATTCCAATACGTACAAATCAGCGCACGAGTCAACTAGCAATTGGGAAGATGTCCTGAAAGGAACCGCATATGTAAATGTTCACGTCGTCGATATGACATAAAAATAAAATTGATTAATTAAGTAAATTTTTATTGCCTTTATTACCTACCATTTTCACAGTTTGGAAGCGCTTAAAAATAAATTACATGATCTAATTTTGTAATATGGCTTTATTCTCGATATGACAATTACTTATAAAAGGGTCAAATGTCAGTTTTTAACTATGGATGTTTCAATAATTTCGTGCAAAAAATTAATTAATAAACATTTCTTTCTCACTGAGTTCGTAACTAATTTTAATTCGCATTTCTCAGGATTGTTGGATTGGAATGAAAATTTCATCTTTATTCAAGAAATTCAAAAGTTCTTTCAAATAGTATATTATTTTATTCTTACGAAACATACGAAAGTCGATCTACCATTTTTGCCCCAACCTTCGCTTGCCATCGTTCTCTCTAACAATTACAAAACACGACTGCAGTGCCTCCAACTGAGAAGTCCTAGGGTTCAATGCAGGATTTTTGACACAATCTAAATAGCTAGAAGGATGACTTCAGCTGGGGTCTGCAGGGGAATTCGAGCAGCTAGTTTTGCGTAATTTCTCCAATCAACGTCTCGAGAATGCCGGAGCAGTACCCAAACAAACAGGCCACAGATCGTCGCGAAATCTTTTCTTCCTCTTTCCCCTTTCTTGACCTATCCTCACCCCTTACTTACACATACTTACACTTCCATGCACTACACTACCACACATGCCGGGAGACAGGGCGGGAATACATCTTGTCCCGGCATTACTGGTGGGAGATACATATTTGGAGAAAAGCGGCTAGCCGACAGGTAGGTCGGCGCCGGATCTCTCCACCCAACGCGATAAGACCACCGCCACGTCCCGCGATAAACATATAATCGTTCCGCGATAACATTCGCCACACTTACGGGACTAATGACCCTAGCAATTGATGTGACCGGAACCGCTAATCAATCAACGAATTCAAAACACGAGTAACACACCAATTCGAACAACATACAGCCAGCGGTCCCGACCACTGCCTTAAATAGAGAGACCGCGTTGCGCGATTTCCTTTCCTTTCGCCGCCGGTCGGAAATGAAAGACAGCAGACTGCGGGTCGGGGGGGGGGGGGGGCAAATGAGAGGGCGAAGGCCCCGCCGCGGGCCGGAAGCCCCGACCGGAAGCGCGTCTCAGGAGGCTGTTCACCTGGCGTGCGGTCCAGCGGAGCGGAAGGGCCGCACGTGGAGACGGGGCGGGGGCGGGGGCGGGGGCGGGGGCGGAGGCCACGCCGATGAAGGGCGCCGGGTCGTCACTGTCGCCGATGGAGGAGAAGAGGGGGGGCGTGGCCGGATGCGATGACAGGGTCGGAGGAGGAAGTGGGAGCGGAAGCGAAGGCGCTAGCGGTGGTGGAGGCGGGAACGGAGTCAGGATGCTCGACTAGGTCTGGGAGCGATTTTGCGTTTTGTGGGCTGTTGACGGGAGCCGCGGCGGTCAGGATTGGGGTCGGGGTCCGGGTCTAGGTGTGAGTGGGGTATGCGTCTGGTTGAAGTTTGAGTCAGAGAGGAGCAAAAACCTTAGATGTCTGGGTAGGGGGCAGGGGCGGGGTCTAAGTCTGGGATAGGGTATGTCTCTGGCTGGGGTTTTGTGTTTTGCTGGTGGTCGGAAGCTGGGGTATGGATTGGGGTCGAGGTCGGAGTCTAGGGCTAGGCGTGTGTCGGGTATTCGTCTGGTGGGAGTTTGAGTCAGAGAGGAGAGAGGCAGGAGCCTTAGCTATCAGGGTTGGGGGTAGGGACGGGGTCAAGTCTGGGATTAGGTATGTCTCTGAGTGGGGTTTTGCGCTTTGGTGGGGGGGGGGGGTTGGGAGCCGGGGCGGAGAGTATTGGGGTCGAGGTCGGGGTCCAGGTTTAGGTGTGGGAGGTGTGTGGGTCTTATTGGAGATTGAGTCAGAGCAGGGCAGGGGTGGTGTCTAAGTCTGGGATGGGGTATGTCTCTGGGTGAGGTTTTGCATCGGAGGGGTGAGGTCCTTGTCTAGGTCTGGAGTGGGGTATGCGTCTGGTTGAAGTTTGAGTCAGAGGGGAGGGGGCAGGAGCCTTAGCTGTCAGCTTGGGGGCAGGGGTGGAGTCTAAGTCTGGGATGGGGTTCTGCATCGGAGGCGTGTGCTCCTTGTCTACGTCGGGACTGGGAAATGCACCTGGTTGGGGTTGTGCCTCGTAGGAGGGAGCCGGGGCGGTCACGGTTGTGGTCGGGGCGGAGTCGAGGTCTGGGTTCAGGTGTGCAGTGGAGGGGTGGGAGCAGACGTGTTTGACTGGAGTCGAGGCATGGGCAAGGTAAGGGGTGAGAGGGGAGCATAGGGGTGATGATTGGCGAGGGCGAACGCTCCAGCCCGTCGCCTTAATTATCATGCAAACTTCCCTCCCTATCCAAACCTCATTTGACATGCGTGGTCAAACCCAGCATGGGATGCCACGGGCGCTGCTCTGTACACAGCGTGGGGCAGTGTAGCTGGTAGAGGATGTAACATTCGTAAATTGGGATGCTTCATTATACACGCTGTAAATGCGAAAGTTTCAATGAGTGACCACTGCGTCGTTTGAGTAATTTCAAGTATTTATTGTTGGCATTCTATATAAGAAATAAATTAATAGAAACTTTATTTTATCTTTTTATGTATATTAATAATCGTCGGGGAAAATCCAAAAGTAATGAAACGGTTTTGATTTTCATTGGAAAATGTAAATATTGTATTAAGGTCGCATCAACATTCATGTCATTACCGATCACTACTAGATTTAATGTCACGGTATCTATGAAAATGACATGATGCGGTGATGATAGGGGGTGAAAGGACGAACATAAATACAACCATGCCCCAGGCAGGACTCGAAGCCGCGATCCTTCAGTTTCAGATCGTTATGACACTACTGCCTTAACTATCTCGGCCATCAGGACGACTGTTTACATGCAACGTTGTGTGGCAGCGACATTTTTGATACGCTTACTTTTTAAACCACTGTTGTACTCTGCATATACTATATTATATTACTGCAATACTTGTAATAGGTGTGTAACACCTGTAAATGGTGTTTTGTTAAAATATTTTATTTGCAGTGTGACATCTATCAAAAACTCACCCAACACTGCGAGTAGTATATTGTGAAAATTCACTCAAACCAAAATCGTGCCAAGGAATACCCCAGAGTTAGGAAAAAAAAATCCAAGTCCAGTTCCAGTAGCCGCTCTCCATTCGACATTCCAAACGGTTGCTTGGTCACCACTATCAAAACGGAGCACAAAACAGTAGACGTATTTTGGTCAGCGTCACAGCGCAAACTCACTAAGCGTCCAACGTCTGTGAGCCTGCTCTTCGAGGCACCTGCTGGCCCCTTTTATAGCAGACGTCGCGCGATTTCGAGACTCGCTCCGCTGCCTCGGCGGTGCTGGACAGTGTCCCGCGCTTGCAGTTCCAGACACACCAACAGAGAGCGCGCATAGCCAGCCGCGCGCGCGGACTCAAATGTACGCCACCAGCACTACGCATTTCGAGTGATTGATTGATGATTCCGGGAGCGTCAGCTTCTAAGGTCCCGTATGTGTAGTGAATGTTTTATTTCGCTGTTTTTTTTCTACCTCCCGCTGCCGAAATTAGGCGTTGACCTACGTCGGTTTGCAGTGTTTCCCCACCCAGGTATCTCCCACGAGCGGGGCAGCGCCCTTGACGGGACAAGCTCTAAGCTCTCGACTGGTCTTCCGACATCTGTGGTAGTGAAGCGCATGTGAGAGCATAAGCGTGTGTAAGTAACGGGTGAGGAAAGGAGAAGAAAGAGGAAGGAAAGATCGCGCGTAGTTCCTGGACCGCTTGTAAGGATACTTTTCCGTTATACGCCTGGTGTTGATCGGAGAAACCACGGAAAGCTACCGACCAGAGCAGTTGTCCGTTAGACTTCTCCTTCAGTATTCGATCAAGCTGACAAGCCAGTGGCGAAAATCCTACCCCAGTCAGTATTCGAACCACAGGATCTGCCACTCAGAGGCACTGCAGTGGCATCAGTTGATGCCGCGAGCCACCTTTGTCGATGCAACATTACACAGTGTAATAAGTGAGAGTTTGATTTGAAGTTCATTAGCAGTCTGCGTGCAACGTTTTGGAAAACCCTTCTTGTGTATTTTAGCAGCATATTAGCTGATTCAGCTCACTGGAGTTTTAAATTTAAAAAAAGTAACAAAATGACAATTTTCTTTCTTTCTTTTTTTTTTGAATTCGAACTTTCTTAAATTAAATTTCATATACTCATTTTTACATTCATTTCACGTTATTCGTATTTTCTTTTCAAAATTCTGCAACATAACCGCCAAAACCGCCATTCAGCTGAATTCCGTCATTACCATCCTAACCTCCCGCGCCATCTGCGCAATGTCGTTCCGCCTCTCCTCCCGCCGTGCGTCCTCTGTCGCGCGAGTAGCTGAGTGAGTGTTGCGAGCCTGGCGGCGGTGGCCCCGCCCCCTTCCTCGTCCACGCGCCGCTGCGTTGCCTGACCCTGCCACCCACGCCGACTCCTCGCTCGCCGCCGCCGCCGCCGCCGCCCTCCTGCGTGAGCGAGCACGCACGCGACGAGGCGTGGCGGCGTAGGCCGCGCTGGCCCCAGTTGAAACGAAGGTTGGTGGCTGCGGTGGGGGCGGAGGCGACAGGGGTTGAAGGGGCGTCGGACGCGACGGAGGTGGATGTGATGGCAGTGGCGGTAGTAATGGTAGTGCAGGGGCAGTGTTGGGGTGGTGGTAGTGATGAGGCTGGCGGCTGGGGGGCACTGGGGGCAGTGGTAACGATGGCAGTGGTGGAGATTGTGGTAGTTGAGGATTGTGGTTTTGACGGTGGTGGTAGTGGAAAGGATGGTGGTAGTGTTGCTGTGGTGGCCATGGTGACAGTAGAGGTAGAGTGGTGCCACTATTGGTAGTGGTGTGGGTAGGGGAAGTAGTGGGAGTAAGGGGTGAGTTGGGTAGTTGTGGTTGTGGGGCGGGTGGTGGCGAGGTGTTGGTGAGGTGGTCATGGCGACAGTGCCAGGGTGGTGCCAGTATTGGCAGTGGTGGGAGTAGTGGATGGGGAAGTACTGGGAGTGGAGAGGGTGGTGGCGGCGTGATGGGGATGGTTTTGGGGTGGGGGTGGGGATGCTGGAAGTGGCGAAGAGGTGGGCTGGTGTCAGTGTTGGCAGGGGTGGAAGTGGTGGCGGTGATGGGTGTTGGAGCAGTTGTGGTGGTTGTGGGGGTGGCAGGGTAGTGCCAGTGTTGGCAGTGGTGGGGGTAGTGGGTGGGGAAGTAGTGGAGTGGAGGGGGTGGTGGCGGCGTGATGGGGTTGGTTTTGGGGTGGGGGTGGGGATGCTGGAAGTGGCGAAGAGGTGGGCTGGTGTCAGTGTTGGCAGGGGTGGAAGTGGTGGCGGTGATGGGTGTTGGAGCAGTTTCGGTGGTTGTGGGGGTGGCAGGGTAGTGCCAGTGTTGGCAGTGGTGGGGGTAGTGGATGGGGAAGTACTGGGAGTGGAGGGGGTGGTGGCGGCGTGATGGGGTTGGTTTTGGGGTGGGGGTGGGGATGCTGGAAGTGGCGAAGAGGTGGGCTGGTGTCAGTGTTGGCAGGGGTGGAAGTGGTGGCGGTGATGGGTGTTGGAGCAGTTTCGGTGGTTGTGGGGGTGGCAGGGTAGTGCCAGTGTTGGCAGTGGTGGGGGTAGTGGATGGGGAAGTACTGGGAGTGGAGGGGGTGGTGGCGGCGTGATGGGGTTGGTTTTGGGGTGGGGGTGGGGATGCTGGAAGTGGCGAAGAGGTGGGCTGGTGTCAGTGTTGGCAGGGGTGGAAGTGGTGGCGGTGATGGGTGTTGGAGCAGTTTCGGTGGTTGTGGGGGTGGCAGGGTAGTGCCAGTGTTGGCAGTGGTGGGGGTAGTGGATGGGGAAGTACTGGGAGTGGAGGGGGTGGTGGCGGCGTGATGGGGTTGGTTTTGGGGTGGGGGTGGGGATGCTGGAAGTGGCGAAGAGGTGGGCTGGTGTCAGTGTTGGCAGGGGTGGAAGTGGTGGCGGTGATGGGTGTTGGAGCAGTTTCGGTGGTTGTGGGGGTGGCAGGGTAGTGCCAGTGTTGGCAGTGGTGGGGATAGTGGATGGGGAAGTACTGGGAGTGGAGGGGGTGGTGGCGGCGTGATGGGGTTGGTTTTGGGGTGGGGGTGGGGATGCTGGAAGTGGCGAAGAGGTGGGCTGGTGTCAGTGTTGGCAGGGGTGGAAGTGGTGGCGGTGATGGGTGTTGGAGCAGTTGTGGTGGTTGTGGGGGTGACAGGGTAGTGCCAGTGTTGGCAGTGGTGGGGGTAGTGGGTGGGGAAGTAGTGGAGTGGAGGGGGTGGTGGCGGCGTGATGGGGTTGGTTTTGGGGTGGGGGTGAGGATGCTGGAAGTGGCGAAGAGGTGGGCTGGTGTCAGTGTTGGCAGGGGTGGAAGTGGTGGCGGTGATGGGTGTTGGAGCAGTTGCGGTGGTTGTGGGGGTGGCAGGGTAGTGCCAGTGTTGGCAGTGATGGGGGTAGTGGGTGGGGAAGTACTGGGAGTGGAGAGGGTGGTGGCGGCGTGATGGGGTTGGTTTTGGGGTGGGGGTGAGGATGCTGGAAGTGGCGAAGAGGTGGGCTGGTGTCAGTGTTGGCAGGGGTGGAAGTGGTGGCGTTGATGGATGTTGTGGCAGTTGTGGTGGTTGTGGGGGTGGCAGGGTAGTGCCAGTGTTGGCAGTGGAATTATCGGTTGCTGTGGTAGGGGCTTCGGATGTGTGGGAAGGGCGTGGGTGCTGGCAGAGGTGACATTCCAGGCGACCACGGAGAGCGTGGCGACGCGGAGAAACGCGTGCGAAAGTGCGAAACGCGCTGAGCGCTGACTTGACTTCGTGCGGGAGCCCTGCTTAACATTGAATGGGAATTAGAGGCAAATGCGCAGCTTCTGGATTACGGCCAGCTTTAGCGTGATGATTACGTGCTGAGAAGTACGCCGTATGTTCTGTATATACTCGAAATATGCAGATGTAACGGTGTTATAATTCGGTTCTCTTGAGAAAGCAAATTGTAATGCAGACTTTTTTAATTTTCCCCACTTTTTATTGTTTTCGTCTCTACATCTGCTTCACTTCATTTTTCTTCTAATTATTCCTTCTGTTTCATTATTTGATTTTTAATGTATATCATAACTAACATTTGAAGAACCTGAAATACGTGAATTCATCAATTTTGCTAGCTAGCACACTCTGATGTTTAATTTATACATTTTACCTCGTAATATTTTAGGTCTTAAATTCAAAGTTTCATTACGAGAATACGTTTTCGAATATGCATTACTTCTGCGCGTGAAAGAGGACACACACAAAAAAATGAATAATTCGAAATGTTCACAAAAAACTTATTGCTGTCGCTACGTCTACTAGAATTCTATAGAATGTGAAATAAATTTTGGAGTTTCATATTGTAACACCCCCGGTCGTCTCGTTAGAGAACGCCCGGTTAGCGGCCCGGTTATAGCTCAGTCGGTGATGGAAGGAATCGTTAAACAGATACAATGGCAGTGCGAAACAAACACTTTGATCACTGGTAAAAATTACTTTTATTCCTGGGCAATAAAATCTAATGCCCCAGGGAAGTTACATTTGTAAATTTAGTAAAAAATTGAGAAAATTAGGTGAAAAGAAAAGAAGATGAAATGTTAGAATTCAGAGTAAAGCTTAAAAAATAGGAAGAATTATAACTAACATTACAATGGTAAAAACAAAAGTTACAAGTCAATGTGCCATAGCGCGGCACCGCATTACAAAATTTCACAGGGACGAATGCCCTTGAATGATACTGCATGGAAAAAAGGTCTTTGCGCGCCCGGGGAGGGCGGGCGCGGTCGGAAGGGGCGTCTGGCGGCCTTCAAAAGATTGCGGCGGAGGGCGTTGGCCTCCCGTGCCAACAGCTGGGCGACCGGGTCGTGACGTCACCAAGGGGCGGCGGCGTCTGGCTGCGGTGGTTGAACTCGGAGCGGCCGGGATTCTCTCGATCTCAGGAGCGTAGCAGTCAACTATGCGTACCTCTGCTTTCCATGATAATTCTCAAAACACAACTTCGGACAGTCTAGAACTCCTTTAGAAAACATTCACTTCTCTTCACAACTAATTCCCACTTCAGAGCAGTTTTCTCTGTCTACTGCAGTCGGCCCAATGCTCAAGCTTGCAGTAAAATTATATAAGTCCCTTATAGGCGTACTCGCCCGAATAGTTACCCCCCCGGAGAAATTTCTCTCCCAACTGCTCTCAGCCTAATGCTCTGGCCCCGTCTGATGCTCTGGCCCTTCTGATATTCTATCAGTCAAAATCGTATCAAGTCAACTTTTACCCCCACCTTCTTTCTCGTGTGCTCCAGCTCCTTATAATAGTCGCGTCGCTATTGGCCAAAGGAAATGGCGCATTGCACTATTTTCAACCAATCGTGACGGGAGTAGTGAAGGAAGTTTCCGCTCTCTGAGCCAGCTGCGAGTGCACAGTGTTATTCTTTTTCCTTCTAGAACATCGGCCATGCTTGCGCAAGGGAGCGCGTTGTCCGTGAAAGAATTTATCGCTCTGGGATTCCCCGGATGTAAGCGGGCGTTCTAGAAATTTCGCAGCTGTTCTTGCGACCACGTGCCTCTCTCAGTTTATCCTTCGACGCCAGCTCTCATAACAACTTCGTTAATGGGCCGGGGGCGCAAATGGCTGTCACGATAAGCGAGGTTGCGCGCGTGTCGCCATCTGTTTATTTTCCCAGTAGAACTCAGGGCGATCGAGTTTGTTTTATTTAACTTGAATGAGGAAATCGGTATCGCTACAATATGAAAAGTTGGGAATGCTCTAGTGCTAGATACACATGTAAAATCCACGATTAACTTCACTTAATCCCTATTTAGTAGTTTATAAGTTAGCAGTCAGTATGAAAGTAAGTCCGCGAAATCCAGCGCAGTACATCTCACTAAATGCTGAAAGTTTGCAATAATCTCATCGGTTTCTCCCTGCTCTTTCTTAGAACCCGCAATATGAGAAGAAACAATGTAATTGAACGGACATTAACAAAATTGGTTCCTATGCTAATATTGTTCTAACAATCAATTTGAAGCTGTGTAAACATAACAAGAATTTATTGCCTGAGCCCACCATGCATTTCTCTCATTTTCTGGAGTAGAGAAAATACTTGTCAATAGGGAGAAACACGTTATGCTCAAAACATTGTTAGAAAATACATACAAATAAATTATGTTATAAAAGCAAAATACGCAGATTTTAAGATAAAAGTAATTTTTATTAAATCTTAACATATTTTGTCAATTGATACAAGTCATAATTCAACATGTAGTAATCATTTTTTACTGTCTCTTTGTATTTTCAAAGGAACAAGAAGAGTTATTTGTTACCACGAGTTTAATTTTGATTTGTAGAAAGAAAGAATATATGTGCTCCTGATTCAATGAAGTGACTACGTTTTTCATTGGAGTGGTGTACATGAAATCCTAAAATCCCCCCAATCGCCGCTGGGTAACTGGATAGGTAGCGAAAAGGCGTTGGCGCAGGGCGCGAAATTTCGCAGGTGGCCTCTGAGGCAGTCGTTTGTTTCCGGGTTGCCGGAGCGTGCAAGTGGCGCCTCCCGCGGCCATTCATCTTGGGCGGTGCCTAAGCCGGCGACGGCGGAAGATTCTCTCGCCTCGGAGGACACGACAGGGGCGGCGGGGGCGGCAGGGGCAGCGAGAGGGGAGGACGCGGAGGCGGAGGCGACGGCGAGGGTGACATGGGCTCGGAAACGACGAGGGTGGTGGACGCGGGGGTGGGAGTGGCGGCGGAGGGGACGAGGCGAGGGGCCGACGGTGCGGCGGGGACGGCATGGGCGGCGGCGTGTGTGTGGGCGGCGGGGACGATGTGGGCGGCAGGGGCAGCGAGGGGAAGGACGCGGGGGCGGAGGGGACGTCGAGGGTGACATGGGCTCGGAAACGACGAGGGTGGTGGAGGACGCGGGGATGGGAGTGGGGGCGGAGGGAACGAGGCGAGGGGCCGACGGTGCGGCGGGGACGGTATGGTTGCGAGGTGGCGGGGTGGGAGTGGGCGGCGGGGACGATGTGAGCGGCAGGGGCAGCGAGGGGGGAGGACGCGGGGGCGGAGGGGACGGCGAGGGTGACTGGGGCGCGGAAACGACGAGGGCGGTTGAGGACGTGGGGGTGGGAGTGGGGGCGGAGGGGACGAGGCGAGGAGCCGACGGTGCGGCGGGGACGGCATGGGCGGCGGCGTGTGTGTGCGCGGCGGGGACGATGTGGGCGGTGGGGGCGGTGTGGGTGGCGGGGACGGTGAGGCCGTGGGGCTACAGGGGCGGTGTGGGCGGCGGGGAGGCAGGCGGCGGGCTCCGGGGAGACGGAGCGGTGGGCGGCGGGGCCGCGGGCGGCGGGGCGGCGGGGCGGCGGGACGGCGGGGCCAGTGCGGGGGGCGGAGGCCGCAGGGGCGAGGTGGTGGGGGCGGCGGGGGCGGTGGGGACGGTGAGCGCGCCGAGGACGACGGGGGTGGTAGAGGACGGCGCGGGCGGTTGTGTCGGCGGCCCGAGAGCCCGACTCAGCACTGCGGTTGGAAGGGATTCTCCTCTGCGCTTGAAGAAATACATTGCCTAAAACACGGAAGCAATAACAAGGCACCAACAGGGTCGTTTGTCGTACTGCAAGCCGTGTTACCGTTGTGAAAATAAAGAAGTTTCAAAAAGCATTCTTTACTTCTTTCTTGCCTGTCGTTCTTTTGTTTAGAGTCGTTTCTAAGAATCAAATGTATAGCTTCAAATTTCTTTTCAGCTGTTGATCGTTCAGGTTCTTTTTCATTGTTGTGTAAGTGCGACAACATTTTGCTAATGCAAAATAATATCAGTTTGATATTTACTTCTCCTAATTAACGAATTTAATTTTTGAAAATGTAACGATCGTGTCGCAAAGGTCGAGGAGGAGTACCATCATGAATTTTTCATGATAAAAGCGCTTTTCTTCCGATTTTATTATTTTCTATTGGTTACTAAGAGCATTATTTGGTAACTACCTACTTTTCTATTGTAAACCAGATGTTCTCTTACTATTTGATTGCAAAAAAAGCGAGATATCTATAAATAGCAGACGAATACAAAGGTGACAAAGAAGATTAAAGCTGTAGGTAGGATGCGGTACATTTACATTTTTGTTGTGAGAGTTACAATTATTCCTTGTATACCTCTTTTGTCGCCAAGTCACAGAAATATAAATCCTCAATGCTATTAATAGTGTGATATGTCTGTTAAGAAATCCTATAGGATTTTGTTTTTCATAACCAATACTGCAGAAGTTTATTAATTGTATATGCCGAGAAATTTTGTAGGCATAACAATCTTTTCTTCTATACATGTCATCAATCTATTTGCGAAAGGTTTTTTAAAGGTCGGCTATAAGTGTTATATTATTTGACTTCATGAATGCACAGTTTAAGAAAAACAATCAACAAAGCTTTTAAGAAAGAGTAGGAACGTCCAATTTTTATGATTAGAGAATATAACCTAATTTATCACTTTGCCATGTGTATTATTTTATTGTAAATAGAGTCCGTAACACATAATCTCTATTTTAAAAAGTATTTAAAAAATGTATTTATTGAATTGTACTGGCGTCTATTGTCTTTTAAAATTGTTTCAGATCTTTCTTCTGGAATCTCCCATATTTTATTTGTTGCATTGCATTTAACAATTCATGACAAAAATAATCGCAAGAGTGATACATATCTTTCGGAATCTAAAGGCTTCTTAATTAATAGAGTTGAAAAGGAAAAAATATTAGTAAATACTAAATCGAGTTTATATAATAAATCTTCGGGCACCGAAGAGTTTTGTCATGTGAAGAATATGACACGAAACGATTGTGCAACGCTACGATTGTGCATTAAATGATCAAGGTGGCTTAACAATTAAACGCTGGTTGTTAGCAAATTACATTGGACATTATAACGAGGAATTCATTTAACCAAGTTCCACGCACACCAAACAACTGTCGCAAAGCAAACGTACATCACAAAAATCACACAATTATTTTAGGGAACTGCTATTAAGCAGTCTCCCAAATTAAAATATTGGTTTAAAAACGGGTTATTTTATAAAACGATGATTCAACTGACATTTCAAATTTCCAACGATATTCTCATGAAATATATTTTTAGATTTTGACGGTACTTTAGAAATATTTGCTCTCCGCTGTTCTTTAAGTGCTCTTTCACTCTCGGCTATTCATCAAAGAATTAAAATTCCAGAACGAAAAAGAGTGGCAGTGCTTTAACCGGGGCTGTCGTCTGAATGCAACTGGCAGAGCATCTGCTTGCCGCGCCGCGTCGCCCCGCGCCACCCCGGCCCTTAGCCCCGCAGATCCTTTCAATCAGCATCCCAGAACGCTGAGCGGGGCGCTTTGGCCACCGCGCATTTGGCGAATCTCCGCCAAATGCCGCGCGCTTTCTGTTCTCCCGCTCCGCCTCCGCCAGCTCGACCTCGCCCCGCCCCCGCACGTTTCTTCCCGCGCCATCGCCCCGCACTTGCCCCCCGCTCCGCCCCTGCCTCGCCCCGTCCCCGCCTCGCCTTGCCTCCGCTTACGCCGCCCTCGTCTCGCCCCGTCCCGCCTCACCTCGCATCACCACTCCTCGCCTCACCTCACCTCACCTCACCTCACCTCACCTCACCTCTCACCTCACCTCTCACCTCACCTCTCACCTCACCTCTCACCTCACCTCTCACCTCACCTCTCACCTCACCTCTCACCTCACCTCTCACCTCACCTCTCACCTCACCTCTCACCTCATCTCACCACATCTCACCTCACCTCTCACCTCACCTCTCACCTCACCTCTCACCTCACCTCTCACCTCACCTCTCACCTCACCTCTCACCTCACCTCTCACCTCTCACCTCACCTCTCACCTCTCACCTCTCACCTCACCTCCCTTCACCCCACACCCTCACCTCATCTCGCCCGGCCTCGCATCGCCACGCCGCGCCCCGTCTCGCCATGCCCCAGCCTCACCTCGCCACCGCCTCGCCGCTGCCCCCGGCCCTCTCCTCTCCAACCCCGCTCCGCTCCACCCCTCCCTTCTACGCCCTGTCGCACCTCCACCTCGAGAGCTCCAAAGGCGCGCGGCGACAAATAACCTCACTGTCGGCGGGACGGGGAGAAGCGGAAAGTGTAGGACGTGGTAAAGGGCGAGCGGTGACCACGCTGGGACGATCGGGCGGCTCCGCAGAGTGCGGTGGGCGGATTGGGGAAAGGCGGGTCGAGTCGAGGGTAGATGTCCAGGCCGGGTTAGAACCAAGTGGTGGACGCCAGGGAGGGGTGGGTGCGGCGAAGCGGCTTGGAGTGGAGAAAGAGAAGAGGGGTGGGGTTTCACGGAGAGGTTGATGTTTCAAGGCACGTGATCCGCTGTGGCCAGAAGATCCGTTAGTGTAGTGCATGTTTTTATCACGGAACATCTTGTGTTCTTTCTCCGCGGGAGGTGAGATCCAGCGCTGACCTACACTTCGGCTTGCGGACAATATCCTCCTCCAGCTACCGCTCCCCCCAGGACAAGCTCTAAGCTCCCGATCAGTCCCTCGGTATATTGATAGTGTAGTGCATGTAAAAGTAAGCGTGTGTTAGTAAGGGGTGAGGAAAGAACAAGGAAGAGGAAGGAAAGATTGTGCATGGTCCGTGGCCTGTTTCTTAATGTACTCATCCGGCATGCGCTGCTGTTGGTGAAAGAACACGGAAAACTACCGAACAGAACAGGTGGCCGCTTCCATTCTACTCAAGACAGCGACTGAATTTGCCTTAGCTAGTGTAGAATATCTGTCATTGTCGGGGATCGTAGGACCTGCAGAGACAGCGTCCCTGCACTGCGTAGGAGTCACTGCAGAGGCAGCGTCAACGGAGGCTCAAAAAGGACCGAGGTGGGGCCGGGCGGGTGAAGTAGGCTAATGGATGCGGAGAGGTCCAGGGGAAGTGAGGTGGAGAGGGGGCAACAGGCATCGATGGGCGTCCTTGCACTATGGGACGTAGAGATGCCGCCCACACCACCCCCTTCGCATCGCTGACTTGAAGGATCGCTTATGCCCACGTGTTCGTTAGGACCAATCATCTGGGAACTGAAAGTGTTCCCAGAACACACGATAATATGAATGGGTGAAAACCAGAACGGTACAAGTGAAATTTTATAAATTCTCAGAAAAACGTGTTTATTTCAGATTGTATTCCAGTGGCAATGTATTTTCGTAGTTTTAATGAAGATTTAAAATGTCATGATTTTAATGATGAAACAAAGCACTTCGACTTTAGGCTGATATTGACTTAAATAAACAGATTTCTCAAATTTATAAATTGTCACCTATACCGCTTTGGTTTTCATCCATTCATATGATCATATGACATCATATTACAAATTGGATTATTAAATCACACTATCCGCAAGTTTCAATGTTGCCCATTACAGATATGTGTAAAAATATGTAACTTTTCGCTCTCCGAATGCCTCAGGTGTTTTTTGTTTCTTTTTGCGATATTTGTTGAGAAATATTCACTACATGAGCTATAACGCTAGTACTTTGTTTACTAGATGCATGGCATGCCTATCTCTATTAAATCACGGAATATGTTATGAAACATGCGACATAACAACGTTAATGGCATCTGAGCATCTGTGACTTATTCCGAATTTAAAGAATAAAGTATGCAAATAACGATGACGCGGGTGACTTACAACGCTTTAGTGACCCACCAAGAACACCTCTGTAGTCAGTGACTGTATTTGCTAAACACTTCCGTACACAGTTTCCTAGTCAACACTGAGTGTCGTTTACTTTCGTGTCTGTTGTGACATGGACGGTCTTTGAGTGACCTCTTATGTGAGTAGTGCATGTGTGAGTTAGTGTTGTGTATGGCTTGAGATACATCGCATTGCCATTTAGAGGGAAACCGGCAACGACTGGAAAAAGCCCTGAGAAAAAAAAGTGCAAGCTCTGACAAGTATTGGATCTAGCAAGCTCCTAACCCACGAGTCCAAAGAGCGAGCCGGGCTGAGGGGAAACACGACTCAATAGCTGTCGAAACATCGAGTAGGTGTCACTACGCTCTACTCTCTAACCCTCTACACTGCTCCGTTTTCCTCTTGCTCAACCTCCTTCCTCACACTGCCCTTATATCATCGCTGCACCGTCTTACTCCTTCACCCCCCTGCCCTCACTCCTCCAGTCTTTCTGCTCCCTATTTCGTCTTTGCTCTACCCTCCTCCCTCTTATCTGAAACTGCTCCTTCTTTCACCCTCTTCCTTCCTCCTCTTTACTTGCTTATCTCTCCTCTCGTATCCCTTCTCGTTCCTCCTTCCTCTCTTCTCTCCCCTTCCCCTTCCCTTCTCCTTCCTCCCTCCTCTTTTGCACTTTCTCATTCCTCTCTCCAATCTTCTCTCCTCCCCCTTCCCTTCTCCTTCCTTCCTTCTCTCTTGCTCCTTCTCTTTCCACTCTCTAATCTTATCTCCTCTCCCTTGTCTTCACCTTCCTCCCTTCCCTCTTTATCCTTCTTTTTCCTCTATCCTCTCTTTATCCTTCTCTTTCCTCTATACTCTCTTTATCCTTCTCTTTCCTCTATACTCTCTTTCTCTCCTCCTTTCTACCCTTCCACATCTCTCCCTCCTCCCACCCATCCTCCAGCCACTCTCCTCCTTTTTTCTCTGCGTCCTCCCTCCCCACCCTCCCTTCTTCTCCTTCCTCTATCTCACTCCTTCCCTGTCTTTCTCCTCCCATATCATCTTTGCCCGACCCTACTCTCTCCTATCTGACCGTACACCTTCCTCCGTCCTCCTCCTTCATCTCTCTCCCCTCCTCCTTACATGCTTATTTCTCTTTTCGAATCCCTTCTCTCTCCTTCCTCTCTTGCCCTTTTCAACTCTCGTCTCTTTTCTTCTCCTTTCCATCCTTCCTCCTCTCCTTTCCCTCGTCCCCTCCATCCTCCTGCTACTCTCCTCCTCTCTTTTTCCTCCTCCTCCCCCGTCTCTACCTCCCCTCCGCCGCCCCCCCTCCCTCCGCCGTCCGCTCCCCTCCTTGGCGCTGACAGCGTCTCGCCGCCCGCGAGCGGAATCCTCTCCGATAGCACTTTGCGCGGGATCGGACGTAAGCGCCGAAGTGGAGCGCGCTCCGACGCCTGCTCCCGGGCACTTCACGGCGCTGCCGATTTATCGCTTCTTATCTCACTTTTCCCGCGCTGATATCGACCCGAGCGGCGCGCGTCGATCGGCAAGGTCGACTCTGAGATGCAGGCTGCGGTCTGCATTCTACGTGCAAGAAGGGATTTTGCGATTTCGGTGACATGGGCTTTTTCTCTTTTGTCTGTTTGGTGAGTTGGATGTCTGTGAACTGGGGCATTTACTAACGATTTCAAGAGCACTTCAATGTGATGGGGATTCTTTTTTTATAAAGATCATTCTTCGCCAAGATGTTGACAAAATACAGTATTACAGTTCTTACAGTAAATTTTAATTGTGAAATTATAAATGATTTTTAATGTTATGGAATAGTGTTGTTTTGGTTTTCCCTGCATCAGAAAGGGATTAGAAACAGTGTTTCTTAAATTGAACATTTCAATTCATATTCATGTGTCATTAACGAAGCAATATTTTGTAATTTGCAATCATCATAGAGACAGGGTTAAAAAGACATTTCATAGTAATTTAATTTATTTATTTTAATATTAAATATTAAAACATTGTAAGATAATGTATAGTGTAAAAAGAGAAGTAAATAGATGTGATATTTAAAACTTTCAATATACGCTCAGTTATCGCAAAATATATCAAATGATACTTTTCTGAGTGGTGTTGTAAAGGAATTATATATGAATGAAGAAGAACTTTTGGTGGTTTAAATGACTACAAATTTAACAGGAAATCTATTAGTTGTGTTAGAATCGTTTCTGATATATTTCAACATTCTCAACTATACACGGCGCCACTCTCTTCAGAATAACAAAGATAACTTTATTCGATTCATTATTCTCAACAATGAATATTAAATAATATCTCTTGATACCGCTTACTTTTATATTTACGCATCTTTCGTTCATTGCAATACTGCGAACATAGACTAATATAATATGATGAATGCATATGGCAGCTCTCTTTTTGCGTGGGACCTTGTTCAACCTTATCTTGCATTGTGATTTCAGTGTTCGACCTTGGACTGGGCGGCGTGTACAGCGGCTACGGCACCAAGTACCAGCCGGACTCAGGCAGCTACGGTTCCTACCAGCCGGGCTACGCAGGCCAAGGCGTGACTGGGTACGGCTCCTACGGGTCGTACGGCGGCTACAGCGGCGCGGGAGGCTACGGCGGGTACAGCTCCGTGGGAGGCCTGCAGCCCTGCTACAGCGGTTTCGGCACCATCACCGGCGGTTACGGCGGCTTCCGGCCCAACTACTCGCCCGTCGGCCCCAGCTACTACCCGACTTCAGGCTCTTCGTATCCGGGGACCTACTCCAGTTCGTATCCGGGGACCTACTCGAGTTCGATTCCCGGAACCTATTCCAGTTCGATTCCTGGAACTTACTCGAGTTCGATTCCTGGAACCTATTCGAGCTCGATTCCTGGAACCTACTCGAGTTCGATTCCCGGAACAACCGGCTATCCTGGCAGCCTGAGCAATTTAGGTCCGGACTATCGAGGGTATAAAGGCTTCCGCGGGTACTCAAACAGCTACAGCCCGTATGGTACACGTTACGCCGCATGAAGAATTACTAGCGCCATTGGCGAACGAACTTCTCTGACGGCAACGAGATCTTTCATGAGTTGCCACAAAATACTTTGACATCATTTGAGTATTGATCATTCCTTGCAGATGATTCTATTTGATGATCTAATCACATTAATGATTTGATATCAAACATTTCACTATCAACCTATGTGAATGAATTACCAGAATAGTCACTGCACTGTCAACAAATGTTTTTGCTTATTTGTATACGCTAAACATTCTCTGTAATAAAGTAATACACGTAATCTGCAAAACAATTGGTCAAAAGGCAAAACATGCTCTCAATATCTATTTGGCGTGGATTCAGTGATGTAAAACCACATCTACACTATGAACAGCTCATTTCTTCATGAAGGACCTCTTGTGAAGAACCGTGAATTGGTCCTAGTCAAGTGCATGAAGCGATATTAATGTAGCGCATGATATATTATTTTAACTCTACTTACTAGGTACAAAATATATCCCAAAAATATGTCAAAGTGAAATATGTGCAAGCTATATTAACATAGAGGTAATAATTTATTAATGCTTCCTTGCAATGTTTCATCTCAAAAAGATATTCACTTAAAAATTAAAACATTATTCAATAATTTCTGAAGCTTTGGATTTGGTCAAATTGTTGGAAATGTGGACAAGGTAAGCGAATAATTGATGTAATTTTGGGAATAAGGGGAAAACCTCATAATTTATAACATTGTAGTGATGGTGGAACATTACAATAAATAAATGTACATTTTGTAGAAAAAGCATTAAATCCTTTATTTAAATACCCAAATCAGATTATCTTTCATTCACAAGCATAACACAGACATGCCAAAGAGTATTTTGAAGTACAAAAATAGTTTATTACAAACATCTCCATCATTCTCACGTTCTGAGCCGATACCTTTTCTTGAAAACTTATCGTCTGTTACATTAGGTAAAAAAATAGATTCTAGGGACTGGCGCGTTGGGGCTGGAACCTGGCGTGTGAGCAAAAGCTGCACTTTGCTCGTGGAAGACACGGACACGTCCGAGAGATCAAAATATAAAGAGAATAAATAAAAATCGATATATCAGCATTAGATTCAATTATTTTTACTCTTATTATATTGATTAAAAAAGATAAAATTGAAAACGAGGCGTTTCACAATTTGAATTGCTAGACAAATGGAAATAGGGAAGTTATCACTTCAGGCAGTCATGAAATATCCCAATGACATTCTCATACTTCAATAAATAAAATTATATAAACTTCGAGCACATACACATTCATTCATCACTGCCCGAAGCAACGTTTAGAATAAATTAGATACAACTCCCCAACTGGTTTAGTATTTAAATTTGAGTAAGAATACTACAATAGTTCTTATGGCAACGATTTCCTTCCTGTAGCAAACCCATGCGATCCTATTTCTAAAACTGCTTTACAGCAAAGCGTCGCTTCCACAGCAAACACGTGTGCGTCTTCGATCGCGCGGCTTCCGCCGGGCGGCAGCGGATGCCAGGCGAATGCCGCGGAGGCGGGGCGTCGCTCGGACGGCGTGGAGCGGAAGCGCAGCGCAGCCCGCTGCAGACGCCGGGCGCCAGCCTGAAGGACCCCCACCCGCGCCACGGGTGGCCAAGCGGCTCGCCCGCGCGGAGTTGTGTTGCTGCGCTCGGAACCACCAACCACCCTGGTCGCCCAAGCAATTCGGGGCTGGAGGGCCGTCTGTCGTGAGGACACGGGATTCCCCGGCTACTCAAATACCTACAGAGCGTATGGTCACGTGACGCCGCTCTCGGCGGCCATGATCCGAAGACGTGGTTCCGGTTGATAGTTGGTTGAGTCGGTAAAACGATTTTGTTTTGTGCCCTCAATATTTTATATCTCATTTTTAGATTTTTTAAATCTAATTATTGATGGTGATTCGTACTTAACATGGCAATAACAGAAATCAGATAAAAATGAATCATTCTTTTGCGAATTCCCCAATTGATTACAATTGAAATATTTGTACATTAATCGTAACCTCTAATCAAGAATGTGGATTTCATATGCAATAAATTAATCTGTGTGTATCAAACAAGTCCACTTCACTTATTTCTTTAAGAATAAATATCGTAAAAGAAGGATTGATCACGAATTAATCGTACGAACCAACAACATACGTGGAAACGACTCACAGTTCACGATGGCAGCAAGTGCGACAACACAACCCTCGCAGAGCGCGCTTGAGAGTGAGTGACAGAGAGGAGAAGAGAGCGGCAGACTCGAAGAGGAGGCGTGGCAGGTCTCACTGCGCGGGGAGCAGGCCCCGCTTGACGACGGTGGCGCCGGCCTTGCGGCGTCGCGGCGGCGAGCGCACGATGGATGACACGGGCAGCTGCGCCAGGTCGAGCACACGTCCGAAGCTGGAGAGGCGCGCCGCCGTCGGGTAGCCCGCGTTGCCACCGCCGCCGCCGCCGCCGCCGCACTGGCTGCACTGGTACGGCACCAAGAACGCCGACGGGAACATAGGACGCACGGCGTCGGAGTTGTTGCCCGGACTGTTGGCGCAGTACGGGTAGAAGATGACGGGGATGAAGCCGATAAAAGCGTAAGGGGGGTATTGCTGGGGAGGGGGGTTAGTGGGTGCCACGGATGTGTCGTTGGTACCGTTCTGCGGGTTCACCAAGTAGCATGGGCACTGACCCGGGCTGGGGACAATTGGCAGAGGGTAGGGAATGACTTCCACTGGGGGAGGACAGGTCTGTCCTTGAGTCTGGCAACCACTGCCAGGCTGACCAGGACGATTGTCGGGATATTCGGGCTGTCCGGGTTGACCAGGCTGGCCAGGTTGGCCCGGCTGGCCAGGCTGACCAGGAGATCCGGGACGCCCTGGTTGGCCTGGCCTACCAGGTTGACCGGGCTGTCCAGGGTATCCAGGTTGCCCTGGTTGACCAGGACCTCCTGGTTGCCCAGGTTGACCCGGATATCCTGGCTCACCAGGTTGCCCAGGGTGACCAGGTTGTCCTGGTTGACCGGGGTATCCTGGTTGTCCAGGACCTCCTGGTTGTCCTGGCTGCCCAGGCTGGCCTGGATATCCGGGCTGTCCGGGTTGTCCCGGTTGTCCGGGTTGTCCTGGATGACCGGGTTGTCCTGGCTGCCCTGGGTATCCTGGTTGCCCAGGGCCTCCGGGTTGTCCTGGCTGCCCAGGTTGACCTGGTTGTCCTGGGTATCCTGGTTGACCGGGTTGTCCTGGTTGACCGGGGTATCCTGGTTGTCCTGGCTGTCCTGGCTGTCCTGGGTATCCTGGTTGTCCTGGTTGAGCCGGTTGACCTGGACCGCCTGGTTGCCCTGGTTGTCCTGGTTGACCAGGCTGACCTGGCCGGCCGGGTTGTCCTGGCTGACCCGGATAACCGGGTTGTCCTGGCTGTCCAGGTTGACCTGGTTTTCCTGGATATCCTGGTTGACCGGGTTGTCCTGGTTGACCGGGGTATCCTGGTTGTCCTGGCTGGCCTGGCTGGCCTGGGTATCCTGGTTGTCCTGGTTGAGCCGGTTGACCTGGACCGCCTGGTTGCCCTGGCTGTCCTGGTTGACCAGGCTGACCTGGTCGGCCGGGTTGTCCAGGCTGAGCTGGATAACCGGGTTGTCCTGGCTGACCAGGTTGACCTGGTTGTCCTGGGAATCCTGGTTGACTGGGTTGCCCTGGTTGGCCGGGGTATCCTGGTTGTCCTGGTTGAGCCGGTTGTCCTGGACCGCCTGGTTGCCCTGGCTGTCCTGGTTGACCAGGCTGACCTGGTTCGCCGGGTTGTCCAGGCTGACCCGGATAACCGGGTTGTCCAGGCTGACCCGGATAACCGGGTTGTCCTGGCTGTTCAGGTTGACCTGGTTGTCCTGGGTATCCTGGTTGACCTGGTTGACCGGGGTATCCTGGTTGGCCTGGCTGTCCTGGGTATCCTGGTTGTCCTGGTTGAGCCGGTTGGCCTGGCCCACCTGGTTGCCCTGGCTGTCCTGGTTGACCAGGCGTTCCTGGTCGGCCAGGTTGTCCAGGCTGACCCGGATAACCGGGTTGTCCTGGCTGACCAGGTTGACCTGGTTGTCCTGGGAATCCTGGTTGACCGGGTTGCCCTGGTTGGCCGGGGTATCCTGGTTGTCCTGGTTGAGCCGGTTGACCTGGACCGCCTGGTTGCCCTGGTTGTCCTGGTTGACCAGGCTGACCTGGTCGGCCGGGTTGTCCAGGCTGACCCGGATAACCGGGTTTTCCTGGCTGTCCAGGTTGACCTGGTTGTCCTGGGTATCCTGGTTGACCTGGTTGACCTGGTTGACCGGGATATCCTGGTTGGCCTGGCTGTCCTGGGTATCCTGGTTGTCCTGGTTGAGCAGGTTGGCCTGGCCCACCTGGTTGCCCTGGCTGTCCTGGTTGACCAGGCTTTCCTGGTCGGCCAGGTTGTCCAGGCTGACCCGGATAACCGGGTTGTCCTGGCTGACCAGGTTGACCTGGTTGTCCTGGGAATCCTGGTTGACCGGGTTGCCCTGGTTGGCCGGGGTATCCTGGTTGTCCTGGTTGAGCCGGTTGACCTGGACCGCCTGGTTGCCCTGGCTGTCCTGGTTGACCAGGCTGACCTGGTCGGCCAGGTTGTCCAGGCTGACCCGGATATCCGGGTTGTCCTGGCTGACCTGGTTGTCCTGGGAATCCTGGTTGTCCGGGTTGCCCTGGTTTTCCCGGATGACCAGGTTGACCAGGTTGTCCTGGCCCTCCAGGTTGTCCGGGTTGCCCTGGTTGACCGGGATATCCTGGTTGTGCTGGTTGACCTGGGTATCCTGGTTGTCCAGGTTGAGCTGGTTGCCCTGGCCCTCCAGGTTGTCCTGGTTGCCCTGGTTGACCGGGGTGTCCTGGTTTCCCAGGCTGACCAGGTTGCCCAGGTTGTCCTGGGTATCCTGGTTGTCCGGGACGTCCTGGTTGTCCGGGTTGCCCTGGTTCTCCCGGTTGACCAGGTTGACCTGGGTACCCTGGTTGACCAGGCTGGGCTGGTTGTCCGGGGCCTCCTGGTTGCCCAGGTTGTCCTGGGTGTCCAGGTTGTCCAGGTTGACCTGGATAACCTGGTCTTCCTGGTTGCCCTGGTTGTCCTGGGTATCCTGGTCCTCCTGGCTGTCCTGGTTGACCTGGTCGACCTGGCTGACCCGGTTGTCCTGGTCGTCCGGGTTGTCCTGGCTGGCCAGGGTATCCAGGGCCTCCTGGTTGTCCGGGTTGTCCTGGTTGTCCTGGGTATCCTGGTTGTCCAGGTTGACCTGGTTGCCCTGGGTATCCTGGTTGTCCAGGTTGAGCTGGTTGACCTGGCCCTCCAGGTTGTCCCGGTTGACCTGGTTGTCCTGGGTATCCTGGTTGTCCTGGTTGACCTGGTTGTCCTGGGTATCCCGGTTGTCCTGGTTGACCTGGTTGTCCTGGTTGACCTGGTTGTCCTGGGTATCCTGGTTGTCCGGGTTGTGCTGGGTATCCTGGTTGTCCAGGTTGAGCTGGTTGACCTGGCCCTCCAGGTTGTCCCGGTTGACCTGGTTGTCCTGGGTATCCTGGTTGTCCCGGTTGACCTGGTTGTCCTGGGTATCCTGGTTGTCCTGGTTGACCTGGTTGTCCTGGGTATCCTGGTTGTCCGGGTTGACCTGGTTGGCCTGGGTATCCTGGTTGTCCAGGTTGAGCTGGTTGACCTGGCCCTCCAGGTTGTCCCGGTTGACCTGGTTGTCCTGGGTATCCTGGTTGTCCTGGTTGACCTGGTTGTCCTGGGTATCCTGGTTGTCCGGGTTGACCTGGTTGGCCTGGGTATCCTGGTTGTCCCGGTTGACCTGGTTGTCCTGGGTATCCTGGTTGTCCGGGTTGACCTGGTTGGCCTGGGTATCCTGGTTGTCCGGGTTGACCTGGTTGGCCTGGGTATCCTGGTTGTCCGGGTTGACCGGGCTGTCCTGGATATCCTGGTTGACCTGCGGGTTTCAAAAAAACAATAAATTCCATTTATGAAGAGAGTTGAAACTTTAACATTTTTATTCCAAAATATGTTTGAGTTTCTTTTAATTTTTTGAAATAGTGGGGTTCAATACATATTGTTATAAATAAAGCGCTAGTGCAATTTTGTTTATTTACTCTTTATTTTCGAAAATTTGATTTTGTTTGCAAATGTGTGAATATAGTGTTTAGTGTATTACAGAACACTTTAAATCTCCACGATATTCCGAAATGTCGATTACGATTCAGAAAATTCAAAATACCATAAAATGTCAATTCTGATTGTACAGCGTGTTGGAGGAAGTAATTTAATACTTATGGGAAAATGAATTAGCCACTTCAAATGTTCCGGGGATTTACAATGAGTATTTCACTAAAATTACATAAATTTCTCTATATTGTATTAAGCACTAACCGTACAAAATAATTAAAGAAATGTGTAGTCTTTTTTGAGAACAAATGTTTGTTCATATCTCAAAATAAAACTTTTGGGCTCATTTTATCTAAAAACCTTTAAATTTTATATAAACTTCGGATGAAAACATTTATAATTAGGACTGACATAATCAATGATTTATTAAAATGTCTGTAATGATTATTTTGGTAGAATGCGTCTAAAACTATAATGTCTGTAATTTCAACTCCTCTGAAGGAACACGGGTCGTAAATATAAGAGCGAAATTGACCGCTGACAGGCATGTACCCATACGATAAATAAATAATTGAATGAATCGGTTAATATTATGAGTTCAGCACCGAAGATTTTTGTCGTTTGTGAATTGCTTCATTATACAATCAGTTTGATGTGTATGCGTTACACTCAATTGTGTTGAAGGGATATCCGTGTGAAAACGAAATAGAAGGAAGTAAAACAGGATTAGAATGAAAATATTGTTAAAGGTTAGAAGACGTAAAAGATAGAAAAAATTAAAATGGGAGAATGGATAAAAGAGAGAATAAGAATGAGAAGAATAAAATATTCTGAAATATAAGGAGAAAAAGAAGACGAAAGTGAATAGTAATAATAATAATAAAAGGAGTAGTAACCGGAAAGAAAGGAAAAAAACACAAAAAGAAAATGAATAATGAAAGGGACAAATATGAAGGAGCAGAAACACAAAAGGAAGACGGTGAAGAATAATAAGAAGAAAAATAAGTAGAAAGAAACCAACGAAGATGAAATAAGGAGAGTAAATATAATGTAGTTTTCCATTATTTCTCAACACACGGCGGAGCTCAACACAACTAATAAATAATATTAATTTTTTTCTCTACGACTACTCCTTAATGTATGCATTTCTGCACGTTATCAGATGAAATAATGCCGATTACACAAGCCGTAAGAGAATATTATTCTCACACGGCTGTCGATCAATCACGTTCGTCTTTGTTCATTACACACGGCAGAGCGTTTGTCACAGTAGCATAGGGTGGATGCGTGCGCTGCTGGCGAGAAAGAAACAGTTGACGAGAGAAAACCGTACAGCAGTAAGGTTAACGTACCCATTTAGTATTTTTTTAATTAATTTCAAAGTCGTCGTGAAAGTATAGTTGCCTAATCGCGTAGAATGGCTATTATACGCCCGCAGAAATTCTGACACTCGCTCCTATGTCGCTCGTATAGTAAACATGAAATCATAAATAATGCTAATATTCTACGCTCGTTGAAGAATATACAGTTTGGTAGCATTTCTCTCAATAAATTTACGAAATGATATTCCTATCAATTACTATTTAACACAAATAAAGATTAATTGAGAATATTTAAATAAATATATAATACTTAAATAAAGAAGTTACCTGGTTCTCCGGGTTGTCCAGGTTGCCCTGGGTATCCCGGTCCACCTGGTTGACCTGGTTGTCCAGGTTGACCTGGATATCCTGGTTTTCCAGGCTGTCCCGGTTGACCTGGCTGGCCTGGTTGTCCAGGTTGACCTGGATATCCAGGTTGACTTGGTTCGCCAGGGCCTCCAGGCTGTCCTGGCTGGCCGGGTTGCCCTGGTTGTCCCGGATATCCTGGTTGTCCTGGTTGTCCAGGGCGTCCTGGTTGACCCGGCTGACCGGGTTGTCCAGGATATCCTGGTTGACCGGGCTGTCCGGGATATCCCGGGCCACCTGGTTGAGTAGGTTGTCCGGGCTGACTTGGATATCCCGGTTGTCCAGGTTGTCCCGGATATCCTGGTTGTCCTGGCTGTCCAGGCTGTCCTGGTTGTCCTGGATGTCCTGGTTGTCCAGGCTGTCCCGGTTGTCCAGGGTAACCTGGCCCACCAGGTTGTCCCGGTTGTCCTGGTTGACCTGGATATCCTGGTTGTCCCGGCTGTCCTGGTCTTCCTGGTTGACCTGGCTGTCCGGGATAGCCTGGACCTCCTGGCTGCCCTGGCTGGCCTGGTTGGCCTGGTTGGCCTGGTTTTCCGGGTTGTCCCGGATATCCTGGTTGTCCTGGTTGTCCAGGATAGCCAGGACCTCCAGGGTGGCCTGGATGGCCTGGCTGACTAGGTTGTCCGGGTTGTCCTGGATATCCTGGTTGTCCGGGCTGCCCTGGTTGTCCTGGATATCCTGGTCCTCCTGGCTGTCCTGGTTGTCCTGGATATCCCGGTTGACCAGGCTGACCAGGTTTTCCCGGATATCCTGGTTGTCCTGGCTGCCCGGGCTGTCCTGGCTCTCCTGGTTGTCCAGGCTGTCCTGGTTGACCTGGGTGTCCCGGTTTACTTGGTTTTCCAGGATGCCCTGGGTGACCTGGCCTACTGGGGTATCCTGGCCCTCCTGGTTGGCCTGGCTGGCCTGGCTGTCCGGGTTGGCCTGGGTATCCTGGCTGACTTGGTTGACCTGGCCCTCCAGGTTGTCCTGGCTGGCCAGGATAACCGGGTTGGCTGGGTTGTCCTGGTTGGCTTGGGTGTCCTGGGTGGCCGGGATGACCTGGGTGGCCTGGATGTCCTGGATGTCCTGGTCGGCTTGGTTGGCCAGGTTCTGAGAATCAATAATTTAGTGACGTTACCACATTAAAAGAAAACTTCATAAAAGGAATAGAAGATGTAGATCATCATTAATAAAATTAAAAACTTTGTCAGCTTTGTCAACTTGCCAAGTAATATGTTTTCTTGATAAATAAATAATGACATTATTCCTTTTTATTTTTTATTGATATTGATTTGACAATCAAATTAAGTTATGTGTTTTTGAATTTTAAACTTTTTTTGTGAAATGGGCTCATACGTTAAGTTGAACTGACTGTGGTCTTTTTTTAATATTTCAAAATAGTTTTAATGATATAATTTCGAAATCCTAGACATTTGAAAGTAACCTGGGACACTTGTTCCCGTCTCAGTTTCACGTTGTTGTGTTATTTATATGTTGTGTATATACGAAAGATAATAATGAGGCGACACAGACAAATTTGCGTTGTGGTAGCATTTGTTTTATACTTTATTATGACATTTCGAAAACGTTCAATGATTATATCATTATTGTCGTTTATTATTTAATTTCGCCTTTTGTGCTTTTAATTCAATACAATTCAAAATCAATAGGTATTTCGTAAGATAATTACTTGTTACCTACCTTATCTTGTTACCTTAATACTTAATACCGATAGTGCACAATTCCAATAGTGCACAATTGGAAACATTCTGTAGCGCTTTGGAAGGTTACGACCAGGTTTATTATTCATTAATATTATTTTTCGGTTTGTTCAGTTGTAATATTAGAGACTATTAGTGGTAAACTGTTAAGGTGACAAGTACGTGTTAAAGAATAATAAATGTAAGATTACATTTCTAGCAATGTGATAAAAGAAAAGTGAAAATAATAGTGTGCTTTCGTATCAACGAGTCATGGAGCAGACGACCACTACTTTAAAGAGACAACGAGATAGAGAGACAAAAATTAAATTAAAGGGCCACCATGCTTTGTAATCTCATGAATCAACCAGCATGTATCACAGTAAATTTTAGGGTAAGTTAGTAACAATATTACTCCACATGAATGGGTGTAAACCAGAATTGTATAAGTGACATTTTTTTTTAAATTCTGAGAAATCTGTTTATTTACGTCCACATCACTGTAACGTCATGGTGTTTTATTTCATCATGGAAACCACGGCAATTAAATTCATCATTAAAACCTCGAAAATACATTAAATGATATCGTAGGCATCCGCGGCCAGTCATGATCTGGGCTGTCCGGGTGACGGCGCGTCGAAGGCTGAGGTGCCGAGGTTTCGACCGACATGCTTTCGTATCAACGAGTCATGGAGCTTACGACCACTACTTTAAAGAGACAACGAGATAGAGAGACAAAAATTAAATTAAAGGGGCACCATGCTTTGTAATCTCATGAATCAACCAGCATGTATCACAGTAAATTTTAGGTTAAGATAGTAACAATATTACTCCACATGAATGGGTGTAAACCAGAATTGTATAAGTGACATTTTTTTAAAAATTCTGTGAAATCTGTTTATTTAAGTCCACATCACTGTAACGTCGTGGTGATTTATTTCATCATGGAGACCACGGCAATTAAATTCATAATTAAAACCTCGAAAATACATTAAATGATATCGTAGGCATCCGCGGCCAGAGTCATGATCTGGGCTGTCCGGGTGACGCCGCGTCGAAGGCTGAGGTGCCGACGTTTCGACCGACATATTGCGGCCCTTTCAGCGTCACCCGGACAGCGCAGATCGAAAATACACTGCCACTGGAATAGAGCCGAAAATAAACACGTGTTTATAAAATGTCGCTTATTCCGTTTAGGTTTTCACCCATTCGTATATAGGTATATATGAAAACGTATCCAAGGAAAGAATCAAAAAACCCCGAGTCCTCTTACGTGGTTGTCCGGGGTAAGTGCCGGGGCCGCTGGGGTAACCGCCAGCGGGGCCTCCAGGGCCGCCAGGGCCTCCGGGGCCTCCGGGGGTGCCAGGGGTACCTGGTCGTCCTGGAGTGCCGGGCCGCCCAGGAGTACCTGATTGGTAATTACACAATTAATAAATAGAGAAAGCCCATACCCAATGCTCATAAAATATGCAATATTTAAACAGGTATACTAAATTCTCAATCCTAGCCCGTGTGCCGTTACTGAATCGTGACAATGCTATCAACAACCTAGCGCTCCAATCATTTTTCTATACGTGTAATTACAAGTTAAATATGAATGTGATGAAATTAATGTAACAGTGGATGAATTAGCACCGTTTTTTACATGCACAGTCACACACAGTTGACTGTTTTTGACGTAAATTAATTAATTAATTTAGAAATAGAATTCTTCTAAAATTTGCTAAGAAAATTAAAAACTTTTTAAAGAACAGACTTAAAGTATGCAGTGATTTTGGTGAAAAACAAGACTTATTTCTGCGAGAATTAATGCACAATTTTCTTCTTTTACTGACATTGAGAGTAAATAATTTAATGAGTCTCTTGATTAGTCTCTAATAATTTCTCTAATAAATTCCCCATACCGAGAAAACTGAGAAAAAGTCTCCCATTTTATCTGATTTCAAAATATTTGTTTTAAAGCAGTTGATATATGAATATTTTTCATATAAATATGCACTAAACTATGTGTCTATTCTCTTGGAGCAATAATCCGCCGCTAATGCGTCAATTGGATTCTGGCGTTTGACGGGTTTCTGAAATTAACGGTGCAAATTATTTGTAATCCCAACAAGATTGACAAAACAGTTGAAGAATTACAAGATAATTAACGCTATGTTCGTAAGACCGAATTTAATTAAATATTCATTGAGATTGCTTTCCCTGCCGGGTTCATTACAAAAAGATGATAAAATTCCTCTTTTCATTCAAAACTATTAACATACGTGAAAGGTCATTCAGAACTTTGAACGTCGATTACGAATACAGATGTGTACTTTTGAATTCTTATATTTTTAAGAAAAAAGAATCGTATGGTATCTTACTACAAAACAAGATTGGTTAATTATCAAACGAGACCATTAGACCTCATTAAATAAGGTATGTAATTGAGTCATGTAATCAATTGAATATTGCAATAAGACGTTACAGTGCGAATCTAGTTGTATTGCCTTTGTCAAAATGTCATTGGACAATTGTTTTATTTATATTTTACTGTTCATCGTTATAAATCTGCTAGGCTGATGTTGATTGCAATATAATTTATTTAACAATATTTATATTCGTTTGCTTATGTTATAGCTTAAAATTGATGTTCCCTAAATGTAAATTCCTTAATACTGTGGATTATGCATACACTTACGATATAAAATCTCTTTTTACGATAATGGTCTCAGTTTCGTTAATAAGGTAGAGTGGATTAAATTTATCCCCGCCGTACCTGGTTGTCCTGGGTAACCGCCAGGCCCTCCAGGTCCGCTGGGGTGTCCAGGGTACGTTCCTGGTCCAGATGGTCCGGCTGGACCTCCGGGTCCTCCTGGGCCACCAGGGCCACCGGGGCCGCCGGGTGTTCCGGGAGTGCCAGGAGTTCCGGGTCTTCCAGGTTGTCCTGAGAAAATTGTCGCATTGAAATCACATCGCGTAGAGCTCTTCCGCAAATGTGGAAATTGATACCACGCGTACCTCATTAATTCTAAATGTAAACACTGACAGAGAAATAAAATGTACATATTTGATGCGTTTGTAAAATCTGCGAATTTTAACCATAATTATTTATTCTGTTTATACGTTACTGTAACATTCTGTTAATTTCTACAGAATTATTTTAGTGATATTTGTTTGCATGTAAAATTAATATTTTTCCGTTTTGAAAAAGAATTTCATTGTATATTTTCTAAATTCTAACGACTCGAAACCTAGCATTTAAGTGTTTAGACCTTACACTTTTTGAAGTAACTATTTGAGTTAAATTTGTTGCAACGTAATATGTGTACATGCCACAAGTACACATATGGCTGAAGGCTTATTCCTTTAGAGCATAATCTACATTATTCAACGATTTTCGTCTTAAATATGTATGATACACCTCTGGGTAATCCCTATACTGCAGTAACATATTTTCGAGATTTTATGGCAATGAAAGTATATCAAAAATCATTTAAAAACTTACTTTTTTTCAGGAAACATAGTGAAGTTTATATTTGAGAGATTTTGCCCTTTTTTGGTACATAAATATCCTTAAATTTTTACACTTTCTATTCCTTTAAAATCCCCAATGAGAATATTTATCATCAAGAACCATTGGAATGCAATAGTCTTAAAATAAAAAAAGCAATATTCCCTGATTATTGTGATGTATGGCTGGAAGTTTAATTTTTACTTAAATGATGTAAACGATCACAAGCAAAACCCGTTTTAATATTACTACGATAAGAAAATAAAAGACTTTCCTGAATCAAGCAATTGGTTGCTATGTTCAATTTCATGTAAACATCATTTGTAAAATTAAGAAATATTTATATTCATTTTTTTTCTTAGAGCTCACCTGGCTGCCCAGGGTATCCACCGGGATAAGATGGTCCGTCTGGTCTTGAAGGATAACTTCCCGGTCCAGATGGTCCACTAGGGCCTCCCGGACCTCCTGGTCCACCCGGCCCTCCTGGTCCTCCTGGATATCCAGGCTGTCCGGGTCTTCCGGGTATGCCAGGTTGACCTGAAATTCACGAACTCGATGAGCGAATTGTATTGCAGGCGATAAAACCTCGTTGCACTTAATCGCATTTTAATAGAGCAACATATATTATTTAATCCTTTCAATATGCCCAGCTTATTGAATAATAAGATAATTGTTATAAAATTGGCAGATAACTGATGTGTAAATGGAATAATAAATAGTACGATGAAACGATGGAACAACATTATAGCCCATGACAAATTCTTCTTATATCCAATTCCACAGAAAACAGCTATCTTAGTTTTGATGAATGTGTAATACCTGGCTGCCCTGGGTATCCTCCAGGACCTGAAGGACCTCCTGGCTGACTTGGGTAACCTCCTGGGCCAGATGGGCCGCCTGGGCCTCCGGGACCACCGGGGCCTCCTGGTCCACCAGGTGTTCCAGGCGATCCTGGTCTTCCAGGAGTACCTGGATCCAAGCAAAAACGTACTCAACAATCATCATAAAAATACTCTCTTTACCATCGACACTACAGGCAGACAATAGAAAAATAGGCAGCGAAAATCTTAAAACATTCGTAGTGAAAATGAATTCAAGGATTATTATTTCTGGATATTATGTATTAAATTTTATATCCTAAACAGTAAAGCGTAGCACAGCAATTGTAACAACTTTCTCACCTGGCTGACCGGGATATCCGGGTCTTGAGGGATAACCGCCTGGTCCTCCGGGTCCGCCTGGACCACCAGGACCTCCAGGTGTGCCTGGAGAGCCTGGCCGGCCGGGTGTTCCTGGAAAAGTTACAACATTCGGAATCGTCTCTCTAAAGAAACATGATAATTTCGTGTCACCGGAAGATATGAATTCGTAGATTACATTAAGTTACAAAAACAGTTTCTTGCAAAGAATAGTCCCAAAAATGGCAATAAAAAGTGTTTTGCCTTAAATGATAATTATGAAATATTAGTTAAAATGTGTTTAACTTTTCAGTATTTGAGCAAACAAACTTCGTTTTCTACAGTTTGTCGGCATAAATGGTTAGTGAGTGCATTCACATCTGCAATCAATCAAAGTCTTTTGTACACTCGAATGCCTTCACTGTGAATACAATTTATTCATGTTGTTTTCGCATATTCCATGGTGAGTGTAATTTGTTTTCAGACTTGGGAGTACCTGGCTGTCCTGGATATCCGCCTGGGCCTGATGGTTGTCCGGGGTACACGCCAGGACCCGAGGGTCCTCCAGGGCCCGTTGGTCCTCCAGGTCCACCAGGACCACCAGGACCGCCAGGACCTCCAGGACTACCTGGAGTGCCTGGTGTACCGGGAGTGCCTGGTCGCCCAGGTTGACCTAAACGATGATGACGCAAATTAATGGCATTTCTTTAAACATGCAACTTGCACATTAATATTGTTTTTTTACATTGTGTGTAAAACCCAAAGAGATGTAATTTATTTGTTTCTAGCCTATATATCACTTACTATTAATCAATTGTATGAATACAAACCTCCATAAATATTTGAGCCTTGCTAGTGAAATATTTGCTTGTTATACGTCAAAACAATTTACTTCCCGCCATTACTAAGTCACTTTGTCTCTCCAAGATCCTTCAACTATCAGAATGTTTAAAAATTACTCAATATATATCATTTTTCTAGATAGATTTTTGTTAATAGCCTTACATGTCAATGCATTTTAGCAACAAAAACGTCACAAAATTTAATCACCAACAATTTTAAGAACAAAATTAACTTGTAGGATTAGGCCGATCGTTTTTTTTATTATCTTTCGAAACAAGATACATTAAAGTTTTGTCGCGAATATTTCTATAAACGTATTTGCAGTAACATATTTTGGTAAACATATCACTTGTCTTCAAGAAACTAGTTTCAACATACGATTAATGTTCCATCAATTTAACAGGCAAGTAAATTAGGAAGGCATTGATGTTTGCATGTCATTAGCACGAACTATTCTTATCTTTATGCTGCGGTTTTTTGAAACGCTCCAACACACGTGAAGTGTATTACAGATATCTTGTTCTTAATTGTTATCTCAGAAATGAAGTATTCGTAAGTTTACCAAACGAATCTACTGCAGGGAACATATAGGGAACTTTATAAATATAGGGAACACTCCACCACTTCTATTAATAAGAAATGTGTGATACAATCCAAACCGGCAGTCTATTTTTCATTCCCCACTATTTTTTGGATACAATGAAGAAATATAGAAAATACTATTTTTTGAAAATGAAAAATTCAATTTTACTACGCACATAGAGATAATTCAAAACATTAAACTCTCTTTAATGTGAAAGAAAAACTTTTACAGCCTAGTCAAAAATTGCCAGAGGAAACTGAAACTTATATTCAGAATATAGTGCTTCTGATCACGAAAGATGTTCTATAGACTATAAAATGATGTTAACATGCTATTGAAATATTTATGTAGGATGTGAATGTCGTGTTAATTTTTACATCAGGATCGTCGAACTTTGAAACTTTAAACGTCACAAAGAAGGAAGGAATTTTCCTTTAAATTACACTTGCCTGGTTGTCCTGGGTATTGTCCTCCTGGTCCGGAGGGTTGTCCTGGATATGTTCCCGGTCCTGTGGGCGGTCCTCCGGGTCCTCCTGGGCCTCCGGGTCCTCCCGGGCCTCCTGGGGTTCCGGGGCTACCGGGTCTTCCGGGGATTCCTGGGCGACCGGGTTGACCTGTAAATGAAAGTCGTGTGACTAAACGAGGGAGAATTGTCGTGCCATATTATGGAATTTTATTACATGGCAATAATTAACGTCTGAAAACTTTGAGGTATGTCCATTAACTATTATTATTATTATTATTATTATTATTATTATTATTATTATTATTATTATTATTATTATTATTTTCGTTAATCGGCCAACTAGGACCACGCAAGCAAGCATCCCGCATTTACCGTGGCTCAGTTTTTATTTATTATCACGGTAGCAGGTGCTTGCGACAATTTTTTTGGGGGACCAGCATTTTAGCTGGATCCGAGTTTTTATCCCCCACGGTTGTTAGCCCTGGGGGTATGGAAGATGAAATGATGATATGATGATGATGGGGGTGAAAGGACAACACATACAGACATACACAAATACACAAATACATCCATGCCCGAGGCGGGACTCGAACCCGCGATCTTCTGGTCCGAAACCACTCCGGCACTACTGCCTTAGCGATTGCGGCCATCTGATCGGCTATTATTATTATTATTATTATTATTATTATTATTATTATTATTATTATTATTATTATTATTATTATTATTATTATTATTATTATTATTTATTAAGGTCTCTTGGATGACTCATGGAGAGTGTTGTAGCTTTCGCGGTGTGGTTCGATCAAGGCAAAAATAAAAAATTTCCAACGCGATTCTCTCAGTTTCTACAGCAATGTGACGAAAGGAAACCTCATGTAGGCCAAGTACGCGGATTGGGATACGACATGCTAGACACACGTCCCCTTACTTCGTTCAGGAATGAATTAATAAAAACAAGCCCTAGGAGCAACGCTAGTTGTCAAAAGGACGATTAATACTACACGAAACTGGTTGGACAAACGGTAATCAGTTTTTTAAAACAAATCAATTCTGCCTACAGATTAAAAATTGTTCTTCTGTCGGTTATTGCTTTTTCATCGAAGGAAGTATACCACCCTCAAACATTAACTAAAACATAATATTATCAGTTTTACACACTCTTCAATAATACTGCGTATAGTGCCTCTTTTTTAAATTATTTTACTTTTAATATTGAATTAAATATATTATTTTTAAAATTCTCTGAAATAGTAACATGTTCTGTGCATTGTCAAATACATTTTAAATACTATATTTTAATTTATTAGACTTTCATAACCAAACATTCAATGAGAAAGTGAAGTTATATAAATAATGAACGAATTTTATTCAACAAAATTCAGTGAGACGTTGACTATTTGCAAAGTGACAACTTGGCCTTTATGTATTGACCTCTTGGTCATGAAAATTTTACGATTTCAACTTTGCCTCTTTAAATTTTTACACCGTTTCATCTTACTCATGAAATGTTTTTCAAAATGTACCAAAAGCTTCATTATACGAATAGATACAATTTATTTCATCAAAATTATTTTTTGTCATTAACAGAAATGGGCAAATATGATCTGTCTTCTCAACGAGTTCTAACATTGTACCAAACAAATGGCAATCAAATCCAAATGATCTTCCAGAAAATATGTTTTATTGACAAATGTCATTGAAAATTTTACCAACTATTTATATTGTGCAGTTTATATTAATTTATAAGAAAAATGCTAAAAAACAGACAAAACTTGCTTATTTTAAATATTTTGTAAATAATCAACGTTGTTTGCCAGTTTTCAAAGTAAGGGCCCACGATACATACATGTTAAATAAAAATAAAATAGGCATAAGATTATATTAAATGCTGCAATGTTTTCAAATTCTATAACTGAGACGATGAACAATAATTGAGAATTTACCGGGTTGTCCAGGGTACGATCCAGGGCCTCCAGGCCGCTGTGGTTGTCCAGGGTAAGTTCCGGGTCCTGAGGGTCCGCTTGGCCCTCCGGGGCCGCCTGGTCCTCCTGGGCCTCCGGGTCCTCCTGGGCCGCCGGGCGTGCCTGGAGCTCCTGGTCGGCCAGGTTGTCCTGAAACACGTTTCACAGGAATATTACTTGAAGCTTGTACATTGTAACGTCAGAAAAATAGACAGTATCAAACAAGTGTGTTGATTTCATTGTGAAGATAATTCCGGCTTAACCTGGAATGAGTCTCTAATGAAGAAAAAAACAAAAAGTCTCTAAGAATATCGCGACATTTGTATTGTCTCAACTCAATAACCGAAAGTATTTGGTCCTACAAAACGAGGTACAACGTAAGTCAAGAAATATTTTGTAAAGGTATTAGAGAAAACGTTCATAAGCAATTACATATGTGGACATATGAAAATAAGTATTAATTAAATAATACCTCAATCTCGAGAAAGACATTTTATGAGTACAATTAGTTAAATTCAAGATTAATATTATATTAAAAGAACCATTTGCATAGGCAATTTTAAATTCACTTTTATGGCCTCATTACATTCTGTGGAATGTTGTTTAAAAGTCATTACGGAGGATAATGAACGTACCTGGTTGGCCAGGATACTGTCCGGGATATCCTGGCTGACCAGGGTATGGTCCTGTGGGGCCACCTGGTCCTCCAGGTCCTCCGGGTCCTCCAGGGCCACCTGGAGTTCCGGGTGTGCCGGGGCGACCTGGCTGTCCGGGTTGGCCTTTAAAGAAAGAACGACCATTCACGTATTTTTGCTTCTCGAAAGAGATAGTCTTCTTTTCTAAATAACTTTAAGATGTTCAATGTGAAAATCTGAATAAATACTTTCATGATGTTTGATGTGCAATTTATACGCCTTTACATAGCTTTTGAATACAAAATTATTGCCAATCTTATTAGACAAATCATTCACAGCTTTTCTACAAATATAAAATAAATTTGAGCACACAAACTGAAAAAGGATTGATAATTGTACTTGCAATCTGTTTTAATGCCGGTTTTATTCCAGGTCATTATCCCAAATGAAGGGTTCCCGTTTTTACAACATGGCAAGCTACCTGAATTGAGAAATATTTGGGATCGAGTACTGAAATATTGTGAGTAACAGGATTCGATACTCAAAAAAGAGTAGTTATTCGACATGACGGACAATTCAATTATTCGCACACGACTATCAGTTCATTTATCCAAGTATACCATTTATTCAAATAAAACTAATTTTATATTCACAATATTTATTTTCAAAGGAATAAGTCTATTTGCTAATATCAAATGAATTAGTCAATGTTGGAATCTGTTTGTAATAATCTCACTCTTGCTCCGATTCAAAATATTTTCCTGGTTTATTTGGGATTAAAAAAAGTAAGTAATCTATTTGAGAACGACCTAGATGACCGATGGCTAGAGGGTGTGCCGATTCAGCGCCTCGTCGGAAGGGTCACGAATTCGAGCCCCGCCGTGGGCATGGTTGTTGTCCCTTGTCTTTCACGTATGTGTGTTGTTGGCACGGATAATCGAAATCGGCATCTCCTAAAGCTGGGAAAAGCCCTCGGAAGAAAAAATCTACTTGAGAAATCTAATTTTGCTGACCCTGTATAGTTTTAAATTCAAAATCTTATACTTTTTCAACAAATAAAAAATGATTTGCATGTAAACACGGAAGAATTACAATCTTAAAACGGCGCTAGTATTCATGAGTTTACATACCTGGTTGTCCGGGGTATGATCCGGGTCCTCCTGGTCCGGTGGGTTGCCCTGGGTAAGGTGGCCCTCCGGGTCCTCCCGGGCCGCCTGGGCCGCCGGGACCGCCTGGTGTACCAGGTGAGCCTGGAAGTCCTGGCCGGCCTGGTTGCCCTGTGCACCAAAGGACTTTCGAGTGAACACTTTCACACACTAAACATCATTCTTTAATCTGACTGGAATGCATTACGTACCTGGTTGGCCAGGATATTGTCCTCCGGGGCCTGATGGCTGTCCGGGGTATGGTCCTGTGGGTCCACCTGGCCCTCCGGGTCCACCGGGACCTCCGGGTCCTCCTGGTGTGCCTGGGGAACCGGGAAGGCCTGGGCGCCCAGGTTGACCTGGCGGAACGATATTTATTGACCATCAAACGATTCGATATTTTTCTCAATTGCATTGATATATCTGAAAATAAACAGTACCTGGTTGACCTGGGTATTGTCCTGGACCTCCTGGTCCCGTGGGTTGTCCTGGGTAGGATCCAGGGCCTGTCGGTCCACCTGGGCCTCCGGGACCTCCTGGTCCGCCAGGTCCACCTGGGCCTCCTGGGGTGCCTGGAGATCCAGGAAGGCCTGGACGACCGGGTTGTCCTATATCACACATTTACGGTCACAAAACGACACATAAAGCATAAGAAAGCTTTATTTGAAGATCTATCATATCGGCATTTACCTGGTTGTCCTGGGTACTGACCACCCGGTCCTGATGGTTGTCCTGGATAAGGTCCTGTGGGTCCGCCGGGGCCCCCTGGTCCTCCAGGTCCTCCAGGCCCGCCGGGAGTTCCAGGGCTGCCTGGTCGTCCTGGTTGGCCTAAGAACGTACATTCAATCGAACGTTATGAGTGCAAAATTTCGATATGTGTTTATTAAAATAAGAAGTCATAAAATACATATTTATTGCGATCACTTGGTATTCTCCGGGTTTTGAAATTTCTTTATTGTCACCATACGGCAAATCGTTCGTTTCCCACTCTAAATGGGAATTATAATTGTTAAATTATTCCAATTTTATGTTACAGGTAACTAAAATCCCAAACAATTAGTGAATTCTGAAATTATACACTTCGAAATCGTATAGTTAAAGGTAACAATGTGTTGTGATGGCGATCTAAAGGAGTACGTAACGCAATCCAGCGCCTTAGTGCGAGCCCTCCAGAAGTTGTCTCAACAAGAAAGTTCTCAATGTTAATTTAATGATGTTTTGTGTGGGGAAAGGCCCTTGAGTATACATAAGTGTACACGTCAAACGGTGAGATTGAGCTCAATTACTCTACGTTTGAGAGGAAGTGCTTACCGGGTCTACTTGGATATGATCCAGGGCCGCCAGGTCTCGGTGGGTATGATCCCGGTCCTGCTGGTCCTGCTGGTCCTCCTGGTCCTCCGGGGCCGCCCGGACCTCCAGGTCCTCCAGGTGTACCTGGTGCTCCTGGGCGTCCTGGTACTCCTAAGTAAAATCCGTGAGTAGAATAATGAGATATAAGACGAATTAACGAAGCCTTGTTTACATGAAATAAATACTTCAAAAGTATTACCTGGTTGCCCTGGATATTGTCCGCCGGGTCCTGTTGGTTGTCCTGGATACTGGCCTCCCGGTCCGGTCGGTCCACCTGGCCCTCCCGGTCCACCAGGACCGCCGGGGCCTCCAGGGCCACCTGGGGTGCCTGGCGCTCCTGGTCGTCCTGGTTGTCCTAAGTAACAATTGTCAGTTGCAAAATCATATATATGAAAATAGAAATACAGTACCACTTACCCGAAACGAAAGACAAAAGCGTTACCTGGTTGCCCTGGATATTGTCCGCCGGGTCCTGTGGGTTGTCCTGGATACTGTCCTCCTGGTCGGGTTGGTCCACCTGGACCTCCTGGTCCTCCAGGACCTCCGGGGCCTCCTGGTCCACCTGGGGTACCTGGAGCTCCTGGGCGTCCTGGTTGTCCTAAGTAACATCAGTCAGTTGCATAATGAAGTATTCGGAAATAGCAACGGAACATTTTTTACGCGAAAAAGACAAAAGCATTACCTGGTTGCCCTGGATATTGTCCGCCGGGTCCTGTCGGTTGTCCTGGATACTGGCCTCCCGGTCCGGTTGGTCCACCTGGACCTCCCGGTCCACCAGGACCTCCGGGACCTCCTGGTCCACCTGGGGTGCCTGGCGCTCCTGGTCGCCCTGGTTGGCCTAAGTAACATCGGTGAGTTGCACAATGATATATGAAGATACAAATGTAACCATTAATGTTACAAATGCTGTTCGGCATTCTTTCTGAAATATAACTACATCAGCAGCATTTTTTCTGTTAATATTTGACAACCAGCTTCCCGTTGAAGTGATTGAGAGTCAGCCTCCAATCAGCGGCACTCAGCGACCTCACGTTATTATGGCTGTCGATCAATTTTGTAATTCATTTCTATCAAGTGTGTTCCCAGCAGAGCGATTCAGTAGGCAGACGCACAAAACTTTCACAAACTATTTCAAGTTATAATTTTGATGCAACGTTCCGTATTATCAAGTGTATTTTTCGTAATTTCATCGGTGTTCGCACATGTGGCTATGTAATTAGGTTGTTTTAAATCATAGTATAATATATCCCACTGTTTTAAGTTCTGTTTTCGCGCGGAATAATTGTGTAAAGTGCTACGTTATGCTGAACTAAAATTTCACTTTTGTATTATTTGGCCGCATTGCCATGATGTGACAAGTTTAAACTAATGTTACAGCATGACTTCACGTCTCGTCCAGAAAGTACATTGCTACAGAAAGAAGGTAGGCGAAATGTGTGAGATTAGTTTAAATAAATACTTTCAATATGCATTAAACATATTTAATCTCTTTTTCAATCTTCTCCATTTATTGTCAGCCCAAATCAATTTGTTTTTACCTTGGGTCTTTCACGTTCTCCTAATTATAGACTAACAGAGAATTGGTAAGAGCCGTGCACTCCGGTCAAAACAGTTTACAAAGAAAAGACGAAATCATTACCTGGTTGCCCTGGATATTGTCCACCGGGCCTAGTTGGTTGTCCTGGATACTGGCCTCCTGGTCCGGTCGGTCCACCTGGCCCTCCCGGTCCACCAGGACCGCCGGGGCCTCCAGGCCCACCTGGCGTTCCTGGTGCTCCTGGTCGTCCTGGTTGTCCTAAGTAACATTCGATAGTTGCACAATGAAGTATACGAAAATAGCAATATAACTCGTTTTACAGGGAAAAAGCAAAAGTATTACCTGGTTGCCCTGGATATTGTCCGCCGGGTCCTGTCGGTTGTCCTGGATACTGGCCTCCAGGTCGGGTTGGTCCACCTGGACCTCCCGGTCCACCAGGACCGCCGGGACCTCCAGGTCCACCTGGGGTACCTGGCGCTCCTGGACGTCCTGGTTGTCCTAAGTACCATTAGTCAGTTACATAATGAAGTATACCAAAATAGAAATGGAACGCTTTTTTTGCGATAAAGGCAAAAGTATTACCTGGTTGCCCTGGATATTGTCCGCCGGGTCCTGTCGGTTGTCCTGGATACTGGCCTCCCGGTCCGGTTGGTCCGCCTGGACCTCCTGGTCCACCAGGACCTCCGGGGCCTCCCGGTCCACCGGGGGTGCCTGGTGCGCCTGGTCTACCGGGGGTTCCTGGTCGACCTGAATATACATTTACATTACAATTACTTGTGTGAAATTGTTTTTAAACATTACATATATATTCAATAAAAACAGTGGAGTTAATTTATTTTATCCAATTTATTTCCTTGGATGTGACATGAATTTCCAAAAGAGGTACCTGGTTGTCCTGGAAATCCTCCTCCTGGTCCTCCAGGGCCTGAAGGTTGTCCTGGGTACGATCCCGGGCCCCCTGGGCCTCCAGGACCACCTGGGCCTCCGGGTGTGCCTGGCCTGCCTGGGGTTCCTGGTCTGCCTGGTGTTCCGGGTCTGCCTGGCGTACCTGGTCGACCATCCGGAATAAACGAGAATTTCAAATTCAACACGAGCACATTTAAACAAATTTTACACATCGTACGTACGGATTTCTTATGAATCACTTCTGAATAGCTACAAACGGCCTTATTTTCTTGTAGTTTCAGCCACTGGCAATCGCATTCATTTAACGATCAGTGAAAAAGAAATGGCTTCATATTTCGTAGCTACTTGATAAATTTAATTCGATGATAAATTTAAAAAATTACATCTGTATGATTTAAATTTATAACTTGATACTAATACCTAAATGTATTACGTGATACTCGTATGTGTTGAATATAATGGAATTTCCTTAATAACGTAACATAACGTAATCATCGCATTTATTTTCAATTACAACTATTTTTGTGTACTTAATAGCTTTTGGCACAGCACACGCCAACATCAAATGATTCCGTTTTGGCGTATTACCTGGTTGACCGCCTGGTCCGAATGGGCCTCCAGGTCCGGATGGCCCGCCGGGTCCGCCTGGACCGCTGGGTCCTTGTGGTCCACCTGGTCCGCCAGGTCCTTGTGGTCCGCCTGGTCCCGAAGGGCCGCCAGGTCCTCCAGGTCCCCCTGTTGAATGAATTAGCACAATTAATGTTTGTTAGCTTTGCTTGTTTAAGTTTTCTTAAGAGTTACGCACGATATGAATTAATTTGCGATATAAATTATGGAGTTCATTTCTGTCTTAAACAGAGATATGAAGTAGGTCATGTATGTTTTATTTAATACTTTTGTATTTATTCTTGTACTAATGTGATAGTAAATACCATGATAATAATGGAGTTATGTTTAAATGAAAACGTGCTACAAATCTGTGACCTTTACAAATTACTCTAAGTTACGCTGGAATTTGAAATCCTGATATACGGCGAACCTTTTACTCTGACCCACCTTCCGAGCAGTCAGAACTGGGTTTATTATTGGATATTCTCTACTCCAAATCTATTCAGATCATAGTCGGCGCTTACAAATGCTGCGATAAGCAGGTCTAGATGTGAGTTGGTGAAATAAGAAAAAGATAAAACGGGTGAAATGACCGAATCGGCTGCGGACCTGTCGGCCACATATTTTACATATAGTTACCGAAATTGATCACTTGCTTCTGCAGGCCTGATTCCAGTTCATTGCTTACAATAGTAAGTATAACTGGCCTCGTACGATTTATTGTATGTTTTTATGTTTATCTCAGCACCAGAGGCTACGTCGAATATCAGAGACGGCTAGCATCTAGGTTACGTGATGATCTTAAAATCATGGAACAAAAAGCGGCTGGATTGTCTGAAAAAGGGTTAACAATGAAGGATTGTCCAAGCAGGCCTATTATTGTAATACAAACAGGAAGAAGATATATTGCTTTAATCCTTTCTGTTTATATTGCTGCTGCTGACGTGTTAATGAGAATGTGATGTGAAGTATGTTAAACGAGAGAATATTAAGAAGCGATGGTAAAGTTTGCGATTATCTTAAATGCATTAAAATGTTAGACCGCAAGCACTAATCTGTTTCCACGCAAAACAGCTTCCACCACGTCGACAGTGAAGTATGCTATACCTACACTCTGTATTGCATTCCACCTGCATCCATAGACCTGACATGCTCTAGCTGGGAACTGTAGATTCTGTGGCCGAAGTAAAAGTGAGTGCGCCAATTGCAGGGCCTGATCACTCATCAGATCGTGGGCAGCCGGTGCGTACTAGATCCCCGAGGTCACTGGCGGAACCAGGCTTACAGACGACTTGACATGATGACGAATTGGAGAGTGATGGGAAACGATGACGACCCTTCGTGGTTTCATAAAAATTACTAATGTTGGCGGCCATGAGCCATGATCTCTAGTACGTTCCCACGGAAAAGAGCTAACTCTTCTTCCCCTCTTACTCTCATTACACCTCGTACTTCCACTAGACCTCCAACTCCCACTAGACCTCCTACTCCCACTAGACCTCCTACTCCCACTAGACCTCCTACTCCCACTGGACCTCCTACTCCCACTAGACCTCCTACTCCCACTAGACCTCCTACTCCCACTAGACCTCCTACTCCCACTAGACCTCCTACTCCCACTAGACCTCCTACTCCCACTAGACCTCCTACTCCCACTAGACCTCCTACTCCCACTAGACCTCCTACTCCCACTAGACCTCCTACTCCCACTAGACCTCCTACTCCCACTAGACCTCCTACTCCCACTAGACCTCCTACTCCCACTAGACCTCCTACTCCCACTAGACCTCCTACTCCCACTAGACCTCCTTCTCCCACTAGACCTCCTACTCCCACTAGACCTCCTACTCAGCTCTATCGGATACTACGTTCCGTGACCAAAGCGAAACGGAGACTATGAAGCAGCGCGATCACCCTCCTGGTCCCGAGTCGCCGAGGCGCACCACGTTCCCGAGACCGCTGTCGGAACTTGGCATCTAGACGAAATGGATGACGACGAATTGGATAGTGATGGGAAACGACGATGCTTTGAGGTTACACAAAATAAACTAATTTTGCCATCCACGACCTCTGATGCCTAGTCCGTTCCCACGCACAAGAGCGGATTCTTACTCCCTATAAATCTGCACAGCTGTGCTAGCAGTCAACTGAAAATTCGGAGACCGAAGGACAGCAGGGAGAGCAGTCGGATCACCCACCTGGGCCCGATCCGCCGGGTCGCACGATGCCGCCAGGGCCGCTGGCGGAGCCGTCGGACCCAGGGCCGCTCGGCGGCCGCCGCCCGCCGCAGCCCTTGGGGAAGTACAGTTGGTCCCACGGGGTGATCACGCCGTGGTGCTCTCCGTGGTGCTCGCCGTCGCCGCCGCCGTGGTGATCCCCGCCGTGGTGATCGCCGCCGTGGTGGTCGCCGCCGTGGTGGCCGCCGTCGTCGCCCTCGCCGTGCGGGTGCAGGAACAGCTCGACCGGCTCACCCGGCTTCACCGTCCGGTAGCCCCACGCGTCGCTCACGTAGTGAGTGGCCTGGAAAGATCGCGTTAGAAGTGAGAAGGCACGAGTGATTGAAATCTCATTTGTAGATTTAAAAATATTATTTCCTTATGCTAGGGTCGGAGCTAAGTTCTTAGACGCTCCGGTTATTCTGTGATTGAATATGAGACATTATATCATATATCACGCAGAACATTTACGTAACTCAATGCAAAAGGGAGATATAGAGGTTGATTGTAATATTACTATTACTATTACTATTATTATTATTATTACTATTATTATTATTATTATTAATAATAATAATAATAATAATACAATCAACCACTACATTGTTTTGCATGAGTCACGTAAATTTGATTGAATATGATACAATTTACGTGACGCAATGCAAAAAGAAGATATCGTGGTTGATTGCAATATTACACAAATAGTTTTCACTTAAAAACTGCAAAATTTATATTATTGAAATTAAGAATTGAATGGTACATTTGAACTACCAGCAACTAACTACTACACGAAGGAAGGATTCTTTCGTTACCGAAAAGCAGTAACTCTAAATGTTCGTTTTATAAAAACATTTTCAAATATTAATGTAGTATTTCTATCTGACACATTTCATCATGACTATATTTTTCATGTGGAACATTTGTTTTGAAAACGTACAAAAATCAATTCAAATGGCTTGTTTATATTTGCTCTTCACAAGGGAAGACAATATGGTAGACACACATCAACAGAAAACGTAACGTTTTGTAATTCAAAATACAGATGTTCCAATAAAAATTATCAAATTTAAAAGCATTAGAATCTTTTGCATTGAAATTTAAGTGATTATCCAATACTTTACAATTATGAAGCTAATAATACCAATAAGTTGTTGTGTGGCAAATTAATAACATTATAAATAACAAAACACATTAATTTTCATTTTACACTTGAATAAATGTTGTGAGACAAAATCATAAAAATTTGTTATCAATTTTGGAAAAACACTACAACTAAGTCACGTTTTACAATATCTTCCTCCATTTATTTTCCTCACAAAATTTGTCGCCAAGAAACAGAAGTGCTTGACACCGAATGGAAGCACACTTTTCAACGCCGAGTTCTACAACTTTCGAAGGGCTGCAGGCTCTCTTCAGAGAGCAGCAAATGGAGTATTTTTGAAAACGTTATGAGATAATTGGATTTCGCTGCTGGGCGACGAACACTGCAGGCGCTGAGGTTGCGGCTAACTCTCCGGTGGATACTTTTTACGATTACACGGTCATGACCGTTTACGAGTTTGCTGTTGAAGTGAGTTTTAGTGTTCCTTCGGTTAACTTTTAATTTGCTCTCATTTATCCTCCCTTAAAATGAAATTTTCGTGATGCATTGTTTTATTTTATTACGCTGTTAGTTTTTTCAAATGTTTCTTTTATGGAAGTTGGGAAATTGTTGCTTAAATTTTGAAATAATGAGTCAGATCTCGACAAGCGTACGAGCTACATTAAATTGTATTCTATGCATCCTGATTTTTGGATCTTATTATTTAAAGAAGTCATTAAATTATATTATATTTTACAAAGTGAACTTTATTCTTATTGTTAGGAATAAGATCATAATTATGTCAATGTAGATTTTAATATGGCGAACTGAACCAATTTCATGTATGACGATTTGATCCTATTAAAATAATGCCAGTGTATGAAATATTTATAACTATTCAATGCCGAAAATAATAATTTCTTATCATATTGGACTTAAAATATTTAAATTAGAATGAAACGAATTTCTTATTTTCAAAAATATACATTCACAAGACGAGCACTTTTTATTATTTTTCAAATGATATTGTTGTTGCAAAAAATTAATGCATTTCATACCCTTCGTAATACTTAATAAAAATACATTCAACCTGAAAAATCATTGTGAATACTTGAGGTATTTCGTATTTCCACTAAATATTAACTGGCCAATTTGTCGGATCAGGTAACAAACTTTTTAACACCTATGTGCAGAATGCGTTCGAACGCCCATAAATTATAGAGCTCTATAAACCATTTATTTACTACTAGCAAACTCTAAAAATTAGTTACAAATGGAAGTTAGGGAGACGGCAGAAGTGATCAATACATACGAATTGGTAGATTTCAATCTACTTTGCCCTCATGCCTTCGAAACCAGTTAGGTAGTTTGGTACTCGGAGACCTCACTGTAGAAGGAGGTTTCTACTGCAAATGTGAAATGTGAATTCAGAAGCTTGTAATTAATTTACTACAGATACGCATTGCATTATGTATGAGATAGAATCCCTTTTATTACTTCATTATTCTCATTTCCGGAGCTGTATTGTGAATTCGAGTTAATATTTTTGTTACGAGGCAACTACGTCTCTTCAGCCTTGGCTATGCAGGCCGGCCGAAGTCATATTTGTCATCTTAGATGTCAACATAGAACGGTGTTGTCAAAGACGACTTCAATTATTTCATCCAAAGTAGATAAAACTTGATTTTTATTTTCTCAAACTCGAAGACTGTGAACATGGAGGTTAACGACCGGGCGGGTGCTGGCCCTTTGCAGACAGTTCGCGGCGCGCCGTGTTGTCACGGACCGCCCTCGTGGCTGTGTGCGGCGGTGGGCCACTCCAAAGTTAGGCGCTGAGTCCATGTCACTAATGCAATTACGCCGGGGGTGGGTGGGGGGGCGGGGCTTACCTGGAGCTTGCCGTTGGGGTCGATGTATCCGTAGCAGCCGTACACGACGCCGTCGGGCCCACGCACCTCGTGGTGGAACTGGCCGTCCGGCCCCACTTCGTACCCGTACTCGTACGCACCTGCACAGCAACGGCACAACATCAACACGAATTTTATTAAGAGCCATTCAAGCACCAAGGGCATTTGAGTGAGGTGCGGGGGAGTACATAAACAACCGGCTTTACTTTTCCTCCGAAAGAAGGCGTACGAAGGATTTTTTAGGGCGAAAAATCCTTCGTACGCCATCTTTCGGAGGAGAAGTTAAACCGGCGGTCCCATGTTAGGAGATTTGCTGCACGTAAAAGATCCTCAACCCTTAATGACGCCTCTGAGCTAAATTCAAATCGTCTGTTTCGTCGCCAACGAAATACCTCCTTTCTCCGCTGGTTGGTGAAAGGAGCGTAGCAAAATTTGCGTGGGCCTGATGACCCGAGTCTCGTAAAATAAGGCATTAATTCAATTCAATTCAATTCAAGGGCGTTATAAGGATTCTAATGATCGAGCCCGAGGGCTGTTGATCGCCTGAGATTATTAGAGCCAGTTAACGCTCGTGGTATATTACAAGATTTTATTTTAATAATTCAGACTTTCTTATTTTCTGTTTATTTAGATGTTCACTTGGTTCGGTTTGTCTTTTCATATTTTCCTCCCATAATTACCTTCCGTAATTCCCTCTCATAAGTAAAAGGCTCAGTAGAACAAGGGACTATCCCATTTTCTGCTGGTTTAGAGATATTGAGGGTTTTACAAAAACTTTTTTTACATATCTAAGTACACTTTTCAACACAGTGCACTTGCATATAAGTCCATACTGAATTTTAATAACATTTTACTCTAAAATAATACTATCTAAAATGTTATTTAATGCTAATAACTCAATTTCACAAAAAAGAGGAGTAGCTTTTTGTTCTACTGAACCCTACAATTCTCTCCATAAGAAAAAATTTAGTATCATTCAACGGTTTTCATATTTCCGTCATAACCTCGATTCTCTAGATACAGGTAAGTTATGCACTATATAAGGAGCTCCGTATCGAAGAAAACAACAAGCAGTAATTTATCAGTAAAAAATGAAAACTATTTACAATTTTTTTCGATATAAACTCATAGGCAAATAGATATATCAATAAATATGTTTTAATATTTTACTGAATATTAGTGTTAATAAATGCAATGATGCATATTCTCTCAGACTTCGAAATTCTTTTCCCCCGAGAGCACGAATGCCATTTATTTATATTTGAACAGTAAATATAGTTTCAGTGAATCTCGATAATCGCAAGAAAATCATATTTGTAAGTTTTAAAGAAAAGATATCACATTCCTTCAGTTGGTCCTTGGCCACTTGAATTGAAGTGGTGATGATAACATAAAGAAAATAACCTTTTACATTTTAATTTGCAATAAACGATCAAAACATTATAAAACTTTATGCATTTTTTAAGAATAACTGCATTATCTAGACAGAAACAATATTAAAAATAAAACAGAATTCGGAAAAATAAGATACGTTACGTAAAACAAACATGGAGTTGTATAATGTTCGTAGCTGAAACATAATATTTAGACATAACTATTATAACCTGATCATTTTGAATAGCATGTAATGTAATTCAGCATAGTAGCGACTATCGAAATATTTATGTTTCATATATGTTCGAGCAATAAAAGTATTGAAATTACCAAAGTTTGAACAAAAAAGAATAAAATAATTCAATAATTCAAACATTGAAAAATATTTTTAAAATGTCAATTTTTTACGCTCAATTATGTTCTTTATGTACACGAATATTAAGTTTGGAAAATATATAAACGTACTTTAGTACCATCACTTGCAATTCGAAACAACGTATTGTTTTTTTGTTTTTCTTTTACTCGGAATTTAACAAACATTTAAACACTACAATTTTATCGTAAACTTATTTTTAATTTTATCTAATGGTTGTTTCCTCGAATGAATTTTTACAGGTATATTTTTGATAAATGATTCGAAATGTTATACTAGCATTTAATTTGTTAATGGCTTTGGCTTCATAATTTTAAATGGATACATTAACGTTGATTCCTTGACATTTTTTCGAACTGCTATCGAAACAGCAGAATTCCCTGTCGGCGAAGTTAGTTAAGTAGTCTCCCTCAACTAAATTTTCGCTAACAAGCAGTAAGAAGATTACTTCCTATGTAAGCTGTCCTTTCAGTATAAAAGTTACTTCGGAGAATGTATCTTTAGAATAGCTTCTAAACTTTTTAACCAATCATTTAAAGAAATTTTCTTTTCAATGCCAGATAGATGTTTAAAGAGAATTATGATTAAAAATAGACCATTAGGAGTGGAGTTCGTGGTAAAGTTTAATGGAATATTAGCTTCGCAATGATCTAGTGACATTGCCGAAAACAGAAACGAAATGAATTAAAATACATTTTCAAATATGAAGACCTATTTAATTTTCACAACTGATTGTAATTGTAAAGACAGTTGAATAGTAGTGGAATCAAATTCTCACGTGAAATTTTATCTGGCAACATGTTGATGGCTCTTTTAGAAAATTTAGGAAACATGAAAAATAATATCCATGTAGTAAGACATTTGAATCTTTCAGTTAGAAAGTTCGAGTCCAGAATAATTGCAACCGCAAGGTAAATGGTTAATTATCCATTGCCTATTCAATAATATTTTTATGAGTCTTCACAATTATCTTTAACTCCAGCTCCAGTGTATATCCAGACCTTCCCGATGATTGATACTACTGGTAGTGTTGTCGTTTTACTAAACCAATAAATAGTAATTTCTGTTTCTTTTCTTGTGATGAGCCGGTTTTTTAGTATAAATAAAATAACGTTTGGATTCAATACATTTGTTTAAATCAAACCAAGCACAACTTTCTTTGCATCATAACTGTACTAGAAGCAAGGACTCAGAGGTATTGTGTTCAGTACAATTCAATGAACAAGTGAACGGATAAAAGAGTGTGATTGTTCAGCTTATTGTAAATTGTAACTAATTGTAGCAAATTTTAGCGAAGCTTCGAATGGACTTACATACACATTGTTTAGAAAAGTAAAAATCTCATCGTAAGTAAGGTATCCATTTTTTGTTGTAATGTGCATGTTGGCCTTTGTAAATATAAGTCTAACCTTGCTGTCACACGCTTGCCCATGGCATGCGGGCAAGAAAAGACACTTTACGGTGCAACGAACTTCGAATTGCAACTCGTAGAAGAAAATAATGAAAAAAATGACGGCATAAAGGCGTTTTTTTATTAATTTCAAGATGTTATTACAATTTAGAGTTTATATTATCAAAACGGTAAGCGGAGACAATACGGCTTTTTATTATAATAACAGAAAGCGATAACACATCTGGAGCCCACTGCCTTCTATTTAAAGCCAAAGCCACAAAATTTGGTTGAGTAGAAATCTAAAATTTTTTCTAAAGGAAATCCTTAGTGTTTTAAATATTAAGACATTAATAACGTTAATATTTATTTAACTAATGGCTTTTTAATGCCTACTCTTTCACCTGGCCCAAAATCCACTATTGCCCTGGAATAACCCTGCATCCTGCGAAACCGGCGCAAATTAAACGAAGTTCGTTTAATTTGAAGTTCGAATTTCCATGTTCGCATTTGTAGGGGTTTCGCCGCCAGAGTCACGTGATGGCTCTCAAGCTGCAGTGTCTTTGAAAAACTTCACGACATGATGATGGAAACGTCGGGACATATAATGACTTTAAATATAAAGACATTAATAACGTTAATATTTCCTTAACTAACAGCTTTTTAATGCCTACTCTTTCACGTTCAAAACCCACTATTGGCCTGGGATAGCCCTGTTCAAATGATCCTTGAAAACCGGCGAAAATTAAACGAAGTCATTTCCTTGTTCGCATTTGTAGGGGTTCCACCTCCAGAGTCACGTGATGGCTCTCGGCTTCCGGGCTGGAGAGTCTCTGAAGAAGACCACGATATGACGGTCGAAACGTCGGCTTCACTGCCCTTGGCGCGGCGCCACCCGGACAGCCGAGAGCCTTCACATTTCTCCGGGTGTCAGCTTGAGCGAAACCGCGCAAGCGCAAACGGACGCAGCGCGCTGGCGACGCTCACTGTTGTTGAAGTTCTGCTCATGGTACTGCGTCTTGTCGGGGTCCTCGATGTCGACGATGACCTCCTTGTCGCCGTCGCCGCTCGTGTCCGGCCGCTGGGGCCGCGAGAGAGGCTCCTGCGCTGCCGCTCTGGTCGCCGCGAGCGCCTGCAACACGAGGTGACAAAACTCCGGTTAGCGATAACCAAACATCGAAGTTGCAAATTAAAATATCTATGTTAATAATACATTCGACTACATGATATACACGATTCAATAATCGACAAAACTTATCAATGTTTTAATGCTGGTTTAGAAACATCTAACATTAAATTCGTGCACAACAAAATCTAATTTGACTCAATACATTTGATTAAATCAAACCAAGCACAACTTTTTTTTCATTACAATTGTACTAGAAGCAATGACTCGGAGGTATTGTGTTCAGTACAATGCAATGAACAAGTGAACGGATAAAAGAGTGTGATTATTCAGCTCATTGTAAATTGTAGCGAATTGTCGCAAATTTTAGTGAAGCTTCAAACGGACTTATATGCACATTGTTTAGAAAAGTAAAAATCTCATCGTAAATAAGGTATCCTTTTTTTGTTGTAATGTGCATGTTGGCCTTTGTAAATATAACTCTAACCTTATTTTCACTAATAAATATTATATATAATGTGTTTCTTCAAAATTATGTCTAGTGAATTATGTGTATCTTAAATATTGTTTGCTACATACCTTTCGTGTATACCATTTGTGAGAATTCGAAGAAAAGTAATATCTTAATTTGGCTTTCAAGATATAAACAAAGCAAAAATAAATGAAGATCGTAACATTTCTTCTACCAAACACATGTTTCAATGAGTGTAAAGCTTTATAGTACAATACAATTTGTATTTCAGTTTTTCATGGCTTGTAGTTGTCATAACAAGATTCACAATACGAAAGAAAGTTTATCTCAAACGACAATATTATAATGAGAAAGCTGTCTAATATAATCCACTCTACAACCTACTCCAAACAGAAATCCAATTATGTTGTTTATAATTCGTACAACGACACGAACAGGAAGAGTTCAAAATCTCGTTCCTCATTTCACGATTTCGCTGTTTCACAAATGAGCCTCTAGTCCTACAACAATTACTTCGATTACTTCGCTTGCTCGCTATCGACAGCGATCCCTCACTCATTCGCCTGATTTAGAGAAATCACGACCTCACAACCCATTATATTCACGATAACCCGTTTTGCGCGATGCCAATCTGTAAATTGCTCCGCGGTCGCACAAGGGGCGGTAGCGGCGTTATCTTAATGACGATCAAAGTAGCCTCATTCATGGGCGACGAGGCGCCTTCCGTTTAAATCATTTAGCAGCCGCCGCCAAATGATGTAAAACCGCACGAAGACAACAGCTGCCGAAGCTTGGCAATGCCGCCGCTAGGAGCGCGCTGGGCGAAGAGGATTACCGTTGAAACATACTCATGCCGCGTAGCTGACGAGCAGTTGCGGCGAGGAGCGACAGAGGGCGTGTGTGCGGCTGTGCGGTCAGGAAATGAACAAGCTTGTTTCATTGATGCCAGAAGGAATCTGAGTTGCGTCACAGATCACAAACAGGTGGGACTCAGAGTAAACCGGGGGCTTGGGACAGTTGATCCACGAGGCTTCATATGTAAAGAAAAATATTCTCTTCTCCCCTATTCATAAACACAATTATTTTGTTCATACGTCAGAAACAATTTATAGCGTTAAACTTGGATTAGATATGTATACATTTATTTAAAAAATGGGGCCCAATTACGTCGGGGCACTGGGGCAAGTTGCCCTCCAAGTTGCTACCTCCCTTCTGGTCGTCCCTGATCACAAAGCAACTAGAATTTAGGAATTTCTATGTCACTTTTAGAATATATTTTAAGATTGTGTGCAATATTAGTTAACCTTAATTAAACTACTTATAAAATTGCTTAAGAGAAAAGAAACAAACAATTAAGTTGACTTTAAAACGATGGCTGAAGACGCAATTCGAATGAAATTCATTAAACGGCTGTCCTTTATACGTCAATTGTTTTATCACAAAACTTTTTTGTTACATACCTTCAAAGTGTTTAACTACAGCTAATTTGATAAAATACCTTTCGCTGAAACGATACAATTGGCATGCACATAAGTCTCCTACTTATTAATTTTTAGTAACTTATCGTTTATTGCAGTTTATCGTTTATTGTATTAATTTATTAAAGTATGTACGATTTAGCATTGTAAAAATACGTTAATTGCGTAGGTCCGCTTTTGGAGTATGGTGAAGTAAATAACTGCTTTTCAGGCTATTTAATCCTGTGAAACGAGGAGAGGAGTGGCTGAAATAGTTGTACAATGATCAACGTTTCGACGAAGGCGAAATACGGCCCGAAAGCAATGGGCGGGAGAACATGCGTTCGTTCAGCTAATGTAACTCAGAACGCAATTCAGGGCTGTCATCATCCGTGTAGCGGAATGCGCACACAACTGGTCGAATGTGTTCGTTCGGAGGGAAACAACTCAATTACTCCGTGCAAAGAGGCCAGAGCGAGAGGTACAAGATTAAACAAGAACGAATGAATCCTGTACTGTGCTCATTTAGACGGTTGCAATTACTCGTTTGGCTCCAATAAAAGATCAATACTCAGAAACAATGTATGTTCAGCTGCTGTAATATATATATATATATATATATATATATATATATATATATATATATATATATATATATATATATATAATACTCCGGCTAAGATCGAGAGAAATCAACGACTGTGCACTATGAAGCCAACTTGTTTATAATATCAACCTAATCTGTATCCTGTCTACAATAGCAATCTAATTTGAAATGTTTTAGGATGAACTTGAAAGATATAAAACGTTGCAAATGTACGTATAATAGCGGAAGCTATGGGTCAAAAATGTACACAGCAGATATTTGTTTTATACTCCTCTGTGTGTGTGTAAATATATTTTTCTCAGATAATTAATTCTCGAAGTGAAATATGTGCAAATGATATATCGTATGCCGCTAAAACAACGCGGAGTGATGATACGACAAGGATTGGTAAACGAAATGAAGTTATTAGAAGAATGAAAATGTGTGTAATTCTGATACACGAGATATCAGAATCTGTGTATCATAGTTACATATCATAATGAAATATAAATAAAAGTTTGATAGTGTAAAATATGAATTTTACATTGTCGTACTTTACAACGTATGCCCTCCGAACACCAATAAACATTTTAGAAACCGTACAAACCACACAAATTATGTAACGCCTGCAAAGGAATAAACCCCTTCTACAAGATTACGTTTTAGTAGCACCTGCTGGCAATCAGTCTCTTTCGATAAAAAAAACAACTTAATCGCTGCTGCGTCGGACTGCACAGACGCCGATGCAGGGCTCCGTGCAAAGTAAGGGGACCCGTTGTAGCGTGGCTCGCAGTGGTCGTGCGGTGGTGAGTGGGCCGTGAAATTGGACGCAGCCACCTGGTGGTATAGGGGCGAAGAGGTGGCAAATACGAAACGTCTCTTGTGTTAGAGGAGAACCGTCCTCCTACCTAAACCGTATTTATTCCGAATAACTGCTCGACCACGCGTTATGACTTTAAAAGATTAAACTAGCAACATTTTAAAACGTAATGTCAAACCAAACTAGAATCCAAAATCTGTCAAAATCGTCTGATCACCTCGGAGCACGATTTTTCATATGATGATGATTATCAGGTAGGTGTACGTACTAAATCGAATAGATTGAAGTACAAGCTACTGAAGCAATAATATTCAGAAAACAAGATCTTTTTTTATTTGTTTACTACTACTGAGTACTGAGTTTACTACTACTGAGTTAACTACTCTCTAAGATGGTGCCCTCTGATGGAAGTTACCTGGATTACAAACATGCCGCTATCCAACATGTAGGTCGGCGCCGGATCTCACCATCCAGATTTTCTTCATATTTAATGCAGAACTTCAATCAGCCTTTTCATGAGACTAATTCACCCATATCAATATAATATTGATTTCTAACAATGATTTCTTTCTTGATGAATCTCCTCATATGTATCCAAGTGTACTCAAAAACCAGAGTGAAAGGTTTATATACTTACTCTGTACACGTCATACATACAAAGTATTTCTATTACATCAGACCTTTACTCATCAAAGTTATAGGATTTCCAGCATTTTCTCTCTGCTAATTCCGTAAAATTTAGAACATTTACGTTGAAATTGTTTCTCATTAAAACAGCGTGTGAAGTGTTCTCTGCCAACTTTGAAGTTTTGTTATGTCTCACGTTAATAGTTTCCTTGCTGCATTGAAGATATTTCCTTATTTTTAGAAAACCAATAATGACTTGACGAATAATAGATGTTTAATGTTATAACTTGCCCTAGATAATAACTCTTGCATGTCTAGAAGAGAAGAAGGAAGTTGAATCGTGTGGTGCAGAACATCTTTACTTAAAGGGGTACACATTCTGTACGATCAGATAGTCGAAAATATCCAAGCACTAGAGATACATTTCAGGCTTGCCATTCTCGTCTACAAAGTTCGACAGTAAAACACGTTCATAAAGTAAACTTTATCTGCATGCTAACGGTAGTGGACCGGAATTGTGAATAAACCTCTTTTGGTGAAACACGTTTATTATCTCGTAAACTGTAACATTTATCTATTACATTCTCACGTTCGCTTTGCCGAGTGTACTTCTCTAGATACAGAACGTGACATATGGATGTAAGATAATGAAATAATGATAACATGAATCAGTCCTGCTCTTTCTTTTGTGGTTAATGAATAGTATAGAAACTTGAGTGAATTGAAGGCGGTTTGTATGACCTCTTACTCCGTCTGAATCAGTTATAACAGTTATTTACTTAAGTTAATGATGGGATTAACTAAAGAAAAATAATTTAATTATAGTGATTATGTGTGTAGATTCCCACTGCATACCAAACCTCCATTTCCTTTATCTAGCCATCTCTAAAATTGCTACCTAAACATATTTGACTTCGTATAACATAAAATAACACGACACGAGAATGGATTTACATAAAGCTGTAATAAAGATGATATTGGTTGAAAAATGCATTCCACTCGACACACAACATTAAATTTTGCAGCAATATTATTCTACAACTTACAGCTGAGCCAATCTTATTCCTTGGAACTGAAAAATTCCGTTTAGTATATTTCGATTTAAATAGGGAGACTTTTGATGTACGATAAGTTGGACGCGGCTATCCAATCGGGAGTTTTATCATGACTTTTGGTACTGAAGCTCCGGATTGGTACTTGCATCCAGCTAACCGTACGTCAAAAGTCACTCCATTTAAAAAGGAGAATACACGGGACAAATAACGGTAACTAACATTTCGCTAACAGAGGAGATTACTAAAACAACGTATGAACGAGCCATCGTCAGACGCAGGGCTGCCGCTCAGAAACACGTGATCAGCCCATTCACCGGCCAGCAAACTGCTGCGCACGGTCGAAAAGACAGCATCATCCAACACGCGAGCTTCAGACCCGCGGCGGCAACCGGAGGCAGCGGCGCGAAATGCCCAATTCGAAGTCCATTTTCCGGAGCGCCTCCCTCGCCCGCTGGGCGGGCGTGTGGGCGGTTTTTGCGCTCCATTCGCCCCGCACGCGAGTACACGCGCCCTTTGACCGCGATCGCCCGCGAGTCGGCCGGCACAAAGCCCGCGTACAAAGAGCTGGAGGAGACGCGACGGGGCGGAGGAGGCGGGTGCAGACGCAAGTCATTTCACGGGGCGCCACCGCGAACGCGTCGGTCGCCTGGGAGCCTCGCCCACCCGCTGCGTTTGACAGCTGCCCCCTTGCGCTCTCGCGCCGGGCAGCGAGCGCGTTTGAATTGGCGATTCCAACGCGGACTCATCCGACCAGCTGCCCGACGCGCCCCTGCTTTGTGGGGGCTGTTGTGCCGGGCGGAGTCGGAAAATGAGCTCACAATCCCACAAGCGAGAGGAGATTATTTCTCTGGGTTAAACATTTCTTGCTCACGACCCCGACTAGGAAGAGAAAGGTGAGATCGCGCGCGATCCGTGACCCGTTTTTTAGGGTACTGCTCCGGCATTTGCCTAGTATTGATCGGAGAAACCACGGGAAAATACCAATCAGAGCAGCCGGTCGCTACAATTCTTCTTCAGACAGCGGCCTAGCTAACAAGCCAGTGTCTAAAATCCTGCCACCGTGGGGAACCTAGGACCTCCCGGTCAGAGGGTCTGCAGTGACATCAGTTGATGCTCTGAGACATCGAGATCACTTAGGTGCGACCTTAGCGATGTAGGTTTAAATCCCGACTCAGGCATGGATGTTTGCTTAACCAGGAGTTATCATCTTCCTTCCATTCCTGCCCATCCTGGGTGGAGCAACAGCTTGAGAAATCTCGCCCAAGTGCACCATACATTCCATCGGTGGGAAACTGCGTAAGGCTTGGTTGTTTTGTGTTGAAGCATGGCACCCTTTATCCTAAAATTCACCATTTCCCCCTCCCCTTCGTTAAGTAAGACTAGGACAGTGAAGTAATGCTGAAAGGTCTAAGGACCGCAGCATCTGCATCAGCGAGATGAGGCTTCATTCTCTTCTACTTATTTAGGGCCAAGCGCGATGGGTTCACGAGAAACGGTCGTTCAAAAGTAAATCAATGTTCTGTTAGAGCTCACGAGCCATACCGGCTCAATAGATGGGGAAACTAATAGGTATGGCCGTAGCTGCATCTCGAGTAATGTCTCAGCCAGGGAGGAAGATTCTCCTGGAAGATCCAAAAGATGCAAACACCTACAAATATGCATTGCTTGTTTACTGAGTTTTAGTTTCGTCATCGATTTCAAGCAAAGAAATAATAAATAGAGGAATTGGCAATGGTAGTGAGGGTAGCAATGTTCTCTCTCGGATCACAAAAGATTGAACATTTTGATAGTAAACGGTTTCCATCTGAGTGAATTCGAAGAGAGAGCTTTAACTTGTCTGTTTTGAAATATACATATGATATCTCTAGTGTACGCGTTGTGCCAGACGAGCGTAATATGGCAATGGCGATTTGAAAATGGCAATTCCAATGCGAAAGCATCTCCTCGGGCTTGCTCTTTTGCAGTTGGTTCCCTGGGATTCAGAGAATGAGCCAGCAATCTGACAGTGAAATGTAGCATTATCGGTGTGGAGCCCTATGTGTATATTTCTTTGTGACTTATGTCGTGCATTATTCCCACAGCTTATACGATTTGAAGGGATAAATGACCAGGGATTCACAAAGACTGTATTACTCCATGGAAAAATCATAGTCCTGAAAAAACGAGTTCATGAAGCTTCCATACCTAAAACTCACCACAGCGAGATTCTCTTACACTCTCCCTTCAGCAAAATCTCAAAAACTAAGTGATTCTTGTATTAGAGGGGGTGAACAGGAGTATTCTCTTCCAGATAGTTCTAAAGTCAATTTTATATTTCCGACAACAATTCGTACACAGACGAATTCTGGTAATGTCATTTCAAAGAAAAACAGTCAGTTCTGCTGCTATCCAAACGGAGCCACTGAATGAACTAAAAACAGAGACGCAGAACAAATTGTCATTCTGCTTCTTGTCATTTCTGGTTTTGTGGGACTTGGAGTACTATATTGCGAAATAACCTCCAGACTAAATGCAAAGATGACAGCGTGACAGATAAAACTCGCTAATGTAGTTCCCTTATATATAACTGGCCAGATCAATAACGCCCTCCCTTTGTCATAAAATGGGGACAATCTTCACAGTCCTGAAAATAGAGATGCATTAAGAACGGTATGTCCGAAATAACGAGCTAGTCTCGCGACCAAAACGTATCAACATCCGTGTGTTAATAGAAACCCGAAGAAGTGAGATAGAAGGATTGCCTCTGACTCAAAACGCACGCCACGTATTTTCTGTGCCACTACTCCTTCGTCCATTATAGTGATAAATAGGTGTCGTTCTCAGAGAGATATTTTATCCGAATTCCATTTACTCGTCGAAATAACTTTACTGTCCTCCTCCTTTTTAATGCTGTAAAGGAAATGTCTAAAGGACATTTTGAAATCAAATATTTAAAAAAACTAATAAAAATACTATAATATATATGAAAATTTAAAAAATTGTTTATACACTGATTTAAATACTATTATCTCAGAGAAAATGTAAATCGTTAAATGTAGTTCGCAAACAGAGTAGCGGATAATTAACAAAAAGACGTATTTAACAAACAAATTACTAGGAAAATATTTATACTTATAGTAACGGAAAAGTTGAAAGGTGTGGTATCATTAAAAATCTGTGAACAGCAACTCAATATTATATATACAAAAAATCAACTTCGTGTATTTTAATACGATTTTGTGTGCCTTATTGACGCCATCAGAAACAATACCGTCTTTCATCATCAGCAATGAAGAAAACATTACGAAATGTTACATTATGCGTAACATTAGAAGACCAAAAACATCCTACCTCGATTAAAACGACTGATAATGGGTGCACGTAATTCTTCCCGGCACCTTTTAAAAGAACTGACCTAGAATCACGCCGTGACGTCATCGCAAGGAAGTGCGCTTTCGCACTCCAGAGGTGCCGCCCCCGCCTCCCAGACAGCGCTCCATTGAGAGGCGCCTTTGTTGGGATTACGAGAGCTTTCGGCCGTCGCCGCCGGGCGCGCTCCGCGCCGCCTCGGCCGCCTGAAGCGAGAGCCGTGACGCCGCGCCCACGCGCGCCGGGAAAAAGGCCTAATAAAACGATCCCGCCAGAGTCACCGGCCGACTTCGGTTAGCGAGCGGAAACAAATGACCTCCGTCACCGCGAGACACGGGAATGTTTACGGCAAGTTTTTTTTTCACAATGGATCTTTCTCGAATTGGTTAAGTTTCTTTTGTTTTAAGAAGATAGGAAAGAATAAAAATGTTAGCTCTTTTATCTTAAAATTAACGAGAATTTAATTTTAATAGTATAATAAATGTAATTTATAATAATAAATGCAATCTATAATAATAAATGTGCGCGTGTATCTTCGTCATTAAACCCATTACGGGCGGTTTCCTCAAATAGCAAAATTTTTATATAGACCATTATTTAAATATGATCGGTACCAGATGTGTGGTAGCTATCATAATGGCTCTTCGTTGTCGACAAGTGTCTGTCAAAAACTAATTTTTGTTATTTCTTTTTTAAAACTCTTCTGATTGTATGAAAGGATATTGAAGCCTGAAACATTACATTTTTATCTATTATAGTATATTCCATTTGTTATATTTAAAAAATGTTAAGTATTAATATTTGCAAATTAATGACACGTTTCATAAGAACATATATAGTAACTATGAACGAATGTACAGATCTTTATTGCGTGAGAGGCTTCGTTTCAGATTGTTAAACAAATAAAAATAAAACAGTGCATAGCAAGTGATGGATTGTGGAAGATGCACAAGAGAAACAATGCGAGAACTAAATGAAAAATGTGGAGAAAAATATATTTCTCCCTGGCGAGAGGTTTGGGTGGGGCATGGTGGGCCTTCTCTCCACGCGTCTCCTCGTGGACAGTACACAAATGAGGATGATTACCAGACAAGGGCACGGGATGAGGAATGCTTTCACATTCAAGCACAATATGAGGTAACAAACTGGTTGATGTTTATGCATGCTGAACGAGCTCTCGAGAAAAACGGGGTTACGTTGTAGGCAGCGAAGACTTCACTTTTCATGAACACTACTTCCACTTCAGGTCCGGGTGGAGCAACCTCCTTCTTCAAAAAAAGTAAATAGCTAGTTCTATAGATCCAATAGTAAGCAGGTATTATGTTGAGAAAAAGGAAATAGTGTATGTGTACATACATGTGTGTGAAAGAAAGAGGAGCAAGTGATGAATAGACGAGATGAATAGAAGGCAAAAAACGAGGAACACATAAAAGCAAACACGGATGTAGATACAAACAAGAGAAGAGAAAGCCGAAAGAATGAGAGAGAACGAAATCGGAATAAGGAAGATGGACTTAGAAGAAGAGACAGCTAAGTGGAAGAGAAAGAAATATATAGGGAGGAGCAGAAAAAGATTGATTGATTAGTGAATCTGAGCGTGTCAACGGCTAAGGCCATTACTTCCGTAAGTGTAGTGCATGCTTTTATTGAGAATGGCTGCTGTTATCTTCCCTTATTAGATTATGAGTTTAAGCATCAACGGACAATGTCAGTTCGCTGGATTTTCCTCAACCACTTATCTCCCACGAGCGGGGCACCGCCCCAGCCGAGACAGCCTCTAAGCTCCCGACCGGTCTGCCGACAAGTGTCATTGTGCAGTACATGTGAGTGTGTGTGAGTAAGGGATGAAGATAGTACAGAGAAGAGGAAGGAAAGATCATGGGTGATGCGTGACCCCGTTTCTTACGGTACTGCTCCGGCATTCCCCTGTTATTGATCAGAAAAACCACAAACCAGAGCATCCGGCCGCTAGAAGTCTTTTAAAGACAGCGGCTGAGTTCAACATAACAATGTAGCTAGTATCTAAAATCCTGCCACCTCTGGGTCTCGAACCCAAGGACCACACGATCAAAGGCACTACAGTAAAATCCATTGAAGTCGGTGGAAAGATATGAAAAGCATGTACCAAAAAAAGCAGTTGCGCAAGACGAAAAAAAAACAAGAGAAAAAGAGATCGGAAACGACCAGCCGACTCGGCCTGAAGGAGTTCCACATATGTCATCACGGCTGCCTCGTGTGCGCCCGGTTAACGCCGGAGGACACGCAGGGGCCCCATCAGGCCGTCGCGACGCCGTCGGGGCGCCGTCAGGCGCGCGGGCACTTTCCGCATTCCTTGGGTGCGACCTTCACCCGGCGGCGGCCGCCGGCACCCGGAATAGCTCCTCGGGAGGTCGGGCGTCGACCCCCGACCGCGTCCATTAGCAGCTTTCGTCCCGCCCGCCCACCCTCCCAATGCATCTCCGGAGACGGCAACTTTATCGGAAGTTTCGTTAGAGGTCGCTTCCAGGGGAAACCGTACGTCGAAAATAACCGCGGCTGCTATTAAAGTTCGGAAGCCAAGTTCACCTATTTATCGTGCGCTGTGGCGGAGTGTGACCTTCAAAGAAGTTCGTTGGATTCCCGAAGATGGAACGCCTTACGTGAGTGATATAAGGTAGTCTGTTGGTCACCATGTGTGCGAGAAGTGTTCTGATTTATCAGTCGGTAGGGCATCACAGTATTGTGAATCATCTCAAAGAGCAATCGCACGGATAATATTTGCTGGTGTGGCAACGGAAATTTCGGTGGCAATGAGGTTAATTAATTCCTACTGCAACTGTTTTTCAAAGGTCCTAGCTTCAACAGTGTAAAAAGAAATTTAAAAATCCGGGTTCTTTGTAAACATTCAATTTAATACGGTTATATTCTATTACTTAAAAACTACTTTACTCGTAATTATAATTGTACAAATTGTAAAATAATCATTACGAAAACTCACAAATAAACAGTATCTTTATTTCAGTGTATTTTCAAAAGACATTTAAGGAAATATCTGGTACAAAAACATTTCTTCAACATGCGGATAAAACGCAAGCGCCTGCAGTGTATGCAACCCACCGTGCACAGGAGTACGGATGTTAAGTAAATACGATTGTAATTTATTAATAAATGTATTCTACGAATATCTTAATTGAATCTATGGACATGCAACAAACTACTCTACCTATTAATGATTTATTGTTGCTTGAAATATGCAACTATCGTATTATCTCAGTGGCCACAAACACATGTATAAAATTAAAATCAAAATTAGGAAATACAAAATATCTAGGAATTTGGAAATTTAGGAAAGCGTAAACAGGGCGCATTTTTTTCTTAAATAAAGTCAGCAATGAAGCAGAAGACTAAATTAATTTTGTATTTTCAATTTTTGCTAGCAAAGGAGTGGCTTTGGTATAAAAATAAATACCATTTCTCTTTGCCTTCCAGGAGAAAGGTCCTGCCCACTGCTGTCCAATTTTGAGAATATCCTTTTTTCGAAATACAGAATACTGTTGAATTATCATTGAATTACCCTACTTGACTGTAACATTTAAGGCAACTTCCATTTTTATATATGCCCTAGAAGAATACAATATTTATTTTGATACACCCTATTCACTTCTGGTTTAATATTATTTTTATCTTTTGATAGGCTGATCTCAAACGCTTTAGGGGTGCAATGATTCAATTACTACATTCATAAAAAGTTCATCGCAAATAAATAACGAGATGAAAGATTATGTGATGGCTCTTCTGTTTGTTTACGTTTCAAATAAATTCTCTAAAACAATTTATTTTTCGCTTTTCAGACAAATATGTCATTAATAAATGACAACGTACACATTTAATACAAATTTCTATATAAACGTTGATTTTACTTTGAAGAATATAAAATAGTTTTCAATCTCATATTTCTCTCAGTTGACAGTTACATAGAACTCATTTATGCCGCACCTGCGAGTCTCAACACACATCATTATTAATTTTGCATCGAATGACTTGGAAATCTTTAGAGTAACGCGTGTATCTGGGAGTGACGTGGCACAAAACAACATTAATGTTCCACAGCGTCACGCAACGTAGGCTTCTGGCAGCGATGAAGGCGAGTGGGAGGAGAAGGCACCGGGGAGTGCGTAGGCGGCAGCAGCGGAGAGTTTGGTGATTGCGATTAAGGCGAGCATGTCAACAGACCGCAAACAAAAATGACGTAACGAAATGGTACGAGCGATGACTAACAAGCGAGGAGATATGAGGTAATAATTGGAATAAGCAATAAGAAACAGTATATAAGAAGTACACTCTACATGAATGCTGGAATTAATATTAATTCTAAACCGTTTTCAATTTGTGCTCTTGTGTTCATACCACAGAGGAATAGATTTACGGAATAAAAAGTTGTTACAATAGTATGAAATATCAGTAGTTTCACCACGTATGTGCGAAGTTAGGGAGCTGATTGCCTTTCTTAAAAGAACTCATTCATTTATGAATATGAATGAATGAATAGTTAAATAGATGGATGAAAGAAATAACTAAATGAATAGTTAATTAGATTATACCGCCTCTCTGGAGATTAAGTAAAGTGACATTTTAGATAATTGAAAACAATCAGATTGTGCAAATAGAATTGTTCATATTGTAATAATCGAATATCTTCCTGATTCCCTAACACGCTCATATTAACTGTCCCTTTGTTGTTGTTTTTATCAAGATTCACTATTTTACTTCGGCTGCCATAGACGTCGATCTTCGCAACCATGTACTATTTCTTCCACATCCGACCGTCGGAGAAAATAATTGGGGGGGGGGGAGCGGGGGGCCCACATATCGTGATATAGGTAATAGTGACGCTTCGGCGTGTAGACTCAGATCAATAGTAATGGTCTGTGGCGATGAGATGACTAATGGACGTGCGCCTCTGGTGGCCATTTGGTAAAGCTCCCTCGTGTGCAACGTCCATGGAGGCAGGCGAATTAGGAGCGCTTGTCATCGCTTCGCTCGACAGCGGTGTAAATAATTCGTATCGCTCGGGAGTTGTCGACACTCGTTGCGCTGATTGAGCCGGCAACTCGCTTCGGCGGATGTTGTCAGTTTCCGCTCAACGGAAGAAGTTTTGTTCCTTTCTCTTTTTCCGCTTTTCACATGAAAAAAAGCTCTTTGGATGACTGAGTGTTCATTACGAGTGCGTCAGCTGCTGAGGTCACTAGTGCCGTAAGTATAGTGAATGTGCTAGGCTAGTGAAGGTGATCTTCCTGTGGTGAAAGGTGAGATCTGTTGTTTATCTACATGCCGACTTGAGGATTTTACTTCTTCAGGAATTTCGTTCAACAGGATATCGTTCCAGCCGGGAGCATTTCGAAAGCACGTGACTGGTCTCTCAACGTGTGTGATAATGTAGTGTATGTAAGGGGAGATTACAAAACAAGGATGTGAAAAGGAAGCTTCTTCGCAGTTCGTGGCCTGTTGTACTGGTCCTGTATTTGCGTGGAACTGCTTGGAGAAACCGCGATTTATCATCAGACGTGAAGCCAGTAGCTAGATTAAAATCCTCCAGTCAATGATTGACTTCTACCGAGTTCTACAGCAAGTGTCAAAAATTCGCCACCGTTGAGACTCGAAGAAACCTAGGACCTGCTGGTCACAGAAAAAAACATTTTGATTATTGAATTATTAGAAGTATTAAAGAGGAATATGTTTCGCTAACATGAATTCAAGAATATTGATTCCCCATTCATTCTAGGAAAATTGATCCCCATGTTGTTTCAGCGGTGATTCCTTTGTCACTACTGAACTTTTCGTGTGAAAGTATACGCAACGTTTCTCCTCATTCCACGATGCATTGTATCTGTACTGTTACTTGATATATTTTCCTTCATCGAATGTGACGTAAAAGTGGGATTGAAACCTTGAGGGAAACTCAAAGAATAAGCAACTTCCAACATTCCAAAAATACAGATGTTCATCAAATGAAGTGATAGTAAAATAACTGAATTGAATATCGTTCAATGTATAGATTGAAATACACAGTTGAGTGTTTATGACATATTCTGCTACAAGTCAGATTTGCATCTTAGTTGAAACTCCGTTTTCAATGCTTTTGTTCTTGAGATATTTGCCTCTGCTTTCCGTGGGGACACAATGTACAGACAAACTATTAATATACGAGAACTCTAGGACGTCCTAGTTATCGGAGAAGCATTTTGGTGACACCTTTGAAATCTGTATGATAATGAATATGTTCAATCATGTACAATAATATATGTATTAATTATGAATAATTACATTATCATAATTAGTATATATATACATCTTACATTATCTCGTGTATCTATTTATTCCTCTGCTATTCAAAAAAATATAGAGCAACTGGTGTCGAAACGAAGTTAACAAAACCAAAAAAGTGCAATCAATAGTTTTGCTGCAAAGCAGTAAAATCTCTTATACTACGATTTCGATGAAATATTTCTTTTCTTAAACAAATAGTCAAATTATGGAAGTAAATTTGAAATTATAGCAGTGCTAACACCATCTCGTATCAAAAAATGTCAGTCATTTAACTAATTATTTTCTACTATAGATGTGGTACGCACTTGTACTCTTAATTTGCAAACACTCATGCCGTCGTTCACTGGCCACACCTCTAGCAATTTTTGTAAAGGAAGACACATGTCACAGCACCAATTTTGTGGCACACGAAAAGCAACAGGTTTCTGCAAGGCTATCCGGTTTTCATGGCATGTACTTTGTGTGATCGATTATTCCACTTTCATACATCATTAGCACGTAATCATTTTTATGCTCTTCCTTTTGGTCCACACAAAGATGTTGATAAACCTGTCCCAATTTTAGACTTGCTTGAGGAAAAAATAAGGTCCTAAAATATCGCAAGCTCACGAAGTCACTTCACCTTGTGCGGATGAATCGAAAAAAAGATACATTTCCATAAGTATAGTTTCTCATTTTACAATCATCTACTGATGTTGTTTATTCCTTCTCTTGATACAGAGCTAAAAGAGGCAACATCGGTAAATTACAGTGTCTAAGTATAGACACAAACTCAATCAATCCTAAAATAGAAAGAGAGATTATACATCTGTCAGGTAGAAACCAAGCAACTCTGCATTCCTCCGATGATTACTTCTTCGATTGCTTCTTCATGCAAATTAGTGAGTGGTTGAAACTACCTCCTGCTGAGGAAGAATCTTCACAACCGTGGGAAACTAATTATTCATTACCGAACTTATATAATGATGTACTTATTCAACAAATCAATGCGCTCTAAATGTCCTCCCATGTTTCAAAAACACTTTAATTCTGTCAAGAGAACATTCCTTTTAGTAAAAATGAAAGAAAAACAGCTGTCAAGGGTAAATTAAATATTCGACAGTAAAAAGGAACAAGACGGCAAGAAAAGGTCTCAGCTGTGCAGAGACGCGGCTCTGATAATGTTAATTCCCACTTATTCACTAAAATTGCGTTTCCTTAATGATGTGATAGAAACGTCGTTACAATCGTCTAAACAACGTTACTCTCCTTTTTTGAAAGTTTTCTCTGAGGAGAGAAAAGAACATAAAGTTGGATGGCGCAAACGGGAGTCGTTATTTTGCGCAGTTTCTTAAATCATAGCCCCCACATGAAATCTTGAAGCCTGCAGCCGTGTGTATGTCATATCCTTCGGGCCGTACCGCGCTTCACTTTTCATGGAATTGCTCCCCAAGGGTCACAACTGCTACAGAACGCGCGCTAAGCCAGCTCCAGCCATTTGTCTTCGAATTTCAGCCACTCCCTTTGCGTTGCGAATGTGAGTTCTGGGCTCCGCTCCTTTTCTTTAGAAGATACTTGCATCATAGTTTTGTTCAAGTGTTCTTGTACGTGTTTTTTGAATCCTGTGTTTCAACTCTCACCATGGTAACTACTAATATTCATCAAATAATTTGGATTAAAAAAGTACTATTTGATATTATTTATTGTTTGATACATAAAACAGTAGTTTTGATTAAATTTTGCACATTAAAATAACACGTGCTTGGATATTATAAAATGTTAATGTAAAATTATAGTGTTAATGAAAATGAATTTAGAATGGAAGGAAGGGAATTCACTCACAATCATTATCTTATTTCTTGTATTTGTATAGGGAAAAATAAATAAGAATTGCAAGAATTATCTTTCAGAGTGTTTAGTGACCGATATATTAAATAAATACATTAATGAAAAATAAAATGTACTATAGCTACATCTCATCAAAATTATCCAACAACAAAATCATTGCATATGAAATTAATTCAATGTGTCAAGACAATGCGCACATTTTATGCATTAACAATAATACTTATTTTAATAAGAGAACCTACATATAAGAGTATCCTAGTAACCGAATGTGAACCGCCGTGGGCCTCAACGAATAAATTTGAGCATGATCTCCTCACATGTAGTGCAGCATTTTATATAGTAATCGTATTCCTGTCTACAGTAGACAATATATTTGTTCCAGACTATATTTCTCTCCCAAGTAAGTCAGAAGTCACTCGTTGGTTATCCACTCAATGCACCCTTGACAAAGGCATATATAAGGAGACCTTTCAGTCCGCGCAAATGCATATCCAGAAATACTTATGCTCCCTTTTCGCTGTGCAATATTTTAAGTAAGACGTCACTTCGTCCTGTGCATGCACGGTCCTTCAAGATCTTTTCCATGCTAATATACCGATCGTGTTCAGGCGCAACAGCGTGAGCAGCGAAACAGTGTTCTCTATCATGAATATTTGAATTGAGCTCGGCACTAATGTGGTGATATTGAGGTTGATCGTTTGGTGAAAAGTTCTCAGTTGAAAGAGTCGTCTCAGTACGCAGATAACATATTTCTTTTTCAAAAAAATTAAATGTTATCATCGAAGAAAACTTCAGAACATTATGTTAATCCTACGAAAAATGTGAGATAAGGTAGATATATAACGAACTAACACATCCCTCTTATAAGTTTTCCCTCTTACAAGAGACAAAAAAATCAACGACTCTAAAAATTGTAGTAACGGAGTTCTTCTGTATAAAAATAAATAAAAAGATCACATACAAATACTTAGTACTTTGAGCCAACGAAATTAATTTGATTTAATGATATTACATTTACAATTTTGAAATTAAACAATATTCCAAAATAATTAAAATGATTGTTACATTTAACTGAATTTGCATGTTAGATCGTCCTATAATGGCCGTATTATGAATACAAATGTCAAATACTGGCAATAATACAAACAAGTTTCCGGCTGCAATGCTCCGTAACACTTATTTAAAAACACTCTCACTGCGACAAGCACTCACAAAGCCATTGTAAAAACGTCAACAGGCATCCACTACTTTCTCCAAATTGCTCAATCCGTGTCACGTTTCACATTTAAAAGAACGCGCCCTGCAATTTAACGCAGCCTCCATCGGCAGCCGGGCCAAACCGCGAGCAGGAGGGTGGGGAGGAGAGGGGAGACCCACAGCGAAGCGAAACGGAGGGGAGCGCCTGTTGAGAAGCAGAGGAGGGGAGCGCCTGTTGAGAAGCAGTGGAGGGGAACATCTGTTGAGAAGCAGTGGAGGGGAACATCTGTTGAGAAGCAGTGGAGGGAGAAACGCGGAGGGGAGGAGAGTGATGTCAGTCCGAATGCAAAGGCGAAGGAGCGGAGAGACAACTGAAGACGAACGATCTGTCGTAAGGCTGAGACGGGGTGGACAAGGAGAGTAGGAGTGAGCTAATATTAATTACTGGAGATTGAATTGCCGATGTCATAAATCCCATAAGTGTGGTGCATGTTATAGTTCTCGCGGGGGCGGTCTCCCTCCCGCGCTGGAATATGACATTCGGCGATAAGTTAAGTTTGGCTTCTCCCACCCAGGTTTCTCCCTCATCCAGGTTTTCCACTTCAGGTATCTCCCCCAGTAATATAAAATAAATGTAATCCCCAGGTATATCGGGGAGAAGCCCCATAAGGCCTACTATTCCTCATTAGTCTTCTGACAAGTGTGGGAGCATAAGTGTACGTGTGTATAAGTAAGGCGAGAGGTGGGAACAGAGATGAGAAAAGATTTAAGCCTGTCCGTGGCCAATTTGTCAAGGTCCTGCACCAGCATTTGCTCTTGTTGATCGCACATACCACGAAAAATTACCATACAGAGTGAATAGCCGAAATTCAAACCCTAGGACCTTTCCATCAGCTTCTGTACATCTGCAACAGATGTCACTGAGCCATCGCGGTGGAGAGAAGGTGATGGAGAGAAGGTGATGGAGAGATAGAGGTGGAGAGAAGGTGATGGAGAGAAGGTGATGGAGAGAAGGTGATGGAGGGATAGAGGTGGAGAGAAGGTGATGGAGAGATAGAGGTGGAGAGAAGGTGATGGAGAGAAGGTGATGGAGAGATAGAGGTGGAGAGAAGGTGATGGAGGGATAGAGGTGGTGAGAAGGTGATGGAGAGATAGAGGTGGAGAGAAGGTGATGGAGAGATAGAGGTGGAGAGAAGGTGATGGAGAGATAGAGGTGGAGAGAAGGTGATGGAGAGAAGGTGATGGAGAGATAGAGGTGGAGAGAAGGTGATGGAGAGATAGAGGTGGAGAGAAGGTGATGGAGAGAAGGTGATGGAGAGATAGAGGTGGAGAGAAGGTGATGGAGAGAAGGTGATGGAGAGATAGAGGTGGAGAGAAGGTGATGGAGAGATAGAGGTGGAGAGAAGGTGATGGAGAGATAGAGGTGGAGAGAAGGTGATGGAGAGATAGAGGTGGAGAGAAGGTGATGGAGAGATAGAGGTGGAGAGAAGGTGATGGAGAGATAGAGGTGGAGAGAAGGTGATGGAGAGATAGAGGTGGAGAGGAGGGGGCGTTCTATTAGGGCGCAGCACCGGGACGACGGAGTACTGGGGTGCAACGCAGGGAGGATGGGGTGTCGCGTGGAGCGACAAAAGCTGGCGGCGACGCGCAGGGTGACGGAGCCCGGGGGGTGGCGAGGGGAGGGAGGGGGAAGAGGCGGTGACTGGGGTGGGGCGGGCGGGGCGCATACTGCAATTAGGCACTCTTAATTGGCGCCAACGACCCATTAGCTCTCGCCCCCAGCGCAGCGCGCGCGCTTTCTCGCGACGCCCACACCCTCCCCTTCCCCCTCCCCTTCTCCCTCCCCTCCCCCTTCCCCTCTCCCCCTCCCCCTCCCCCCTCCTCGTCCCTCCTCCACTCCCTCAGCGCTCCCTCTACTCCGACGGTTGTGCACTAATCGCTGCCTTTGTTTCGTTGAATATGTGCCGACTGACAACCAAGAGCGTCTTCGTTTCTGTTGGCGTAATGGCATGCTGCGGTATGCCAAGCCGGCGCATTTGAATATTCACGATGCCTTGAATATAAACTTTACATATGCAATTAGGACCTCGGTATCAGCAATTTAAAACGCTTTCACGTTAACGCACTGAGATAAGACGGCGTTATGACGGCTGCGGGACACCTGGATTTGCGGTCGGATTTCGGAGTACGAGGTGACTTTGGTCGTGGTTTTGAGGGCAATTTGGCCTCGTTCCAAGCCTCACAGGTTTATTTGCTTCATTAGTCAGAAAACATGGGAAATGGTGGCGGGAATTGACGTACGAGCTTGCAAAAACATTCTCTGGACAAGCGTATTAAGATGTTTGTCGAAGTTTTACAGTTCTCGTTTTATGTCCGTTTTTATGCTCCACATCTGTCAATTAAGTATGAAGAGTTCTACAAATCCTCCATAAATGTGACTAAGGCCGCGGAGTTACGTAATGTAGTGGAAGGTATACGCCGTTGTTAACAACAGATTAACAGGCTCTAGTGCTGCAGTAAAAGGGTTTTTTCATACTTACCAAAAAGATGAAGCAGTAAAAATTTCAGATCTTCAGTAAAATAATTCGTTGGCCATATCTTCGTCTATGAAATAATGATTCTGTTTTGCTACTAGAAAAAATTGTAGCAGTTTCTTTTTTTTCTTTTTCACATACTTTTATTTACTTCATTCAACATGCTTCATTACGTAGCGTAGATGGTACTCAACAGGCTTCATTGCATAGTTGGTAAAACGAATTTGAGAGCCTAAAAATTTGACATTTTGCACGGAAACAAATCACACTAAGAGTACCGAATGTTATATTACTATGTTATTTACATTGTTCCGCTGAATACCTCGAAATTGAACGAGTTTTGACTGTGGCAATCATTAATCAGATACGACTCAAGCGAGCCAATATATCACACAAATTCCACATCTAAAATGTTAATGCCACTAGTCTCCGTAATCTAAAAACAATATTTGCTCAATAAAACGTCGTTTTTGCAACATTCTATTTAACAGCAAATTTACAGTCAGAAATATTATAGAAGAGGATAAGATAACTCATTATTGCACAACTGTTATGATATTCACCTACTTTTTGTCAAATTTGGAATTTGAAGTCTCCAAAACAAAATGCAAAAAGTATTGCTTTGTATCTTACGCACCATTGGTATCCAGTCTGAGTAGTTACAAAACCAAATGTTGAATGTTTAAGAATACTCAACGAGTCCGTTTCACATATTATCGATGGATTGATTAATACAAAAATGTATATTGCGTGTATACTTGATTGATTTTGTAATGCAAACTCGTACTCAGCTATGAGGAAAATCTTGCAAGAATTCAAACAAAGTAGAGGATACGACCGAATACCCGTTTTATAACAAGCTACTTGATTTGAAAAATGTAGCAGCTCCCAGCTTCTCGAAGCCTCGGCCTTGTGAATGTCCTTGGTCTCGAAGCATCTCTTTGAGGGCAAGGAACCGGTCTTGTCGTTGATCGAATACATCACGGACTCACGAGAGAAGACCCGAGAAAGGAAGCAGGTGTGCGACAAATGTCATTCACAATTCCTTGCGTGCGGTGAATATGATCAACTGATTTTGATGACATGAGGCTGTTCGGTTATTGACAGTTCGAATAACATGTTCTTGGGAGGACACGAAAAAAAAGACTATATATATTCTTAATCTTGATATGAAAATGAGAATGGTCAAGGTCTTCGGCGTATTATTGAGAAAACAAACATTTTTTTGATTTATCATCAGCAGTCTTGTAGGTGTTAAGTGGGTGCATTTCCACGATTTAAAAAGCATAATATTGGAAAGGAAACGCAAAAAAATAAAAAATAAAAAAGTTTGAAAAAATCTTGATATTAAAATGAGGGTGGTCAAGTCTCTGATATTTTATTAAGAAAAACATTTTTGACTTGCGTCAAGGCAGTCTTGTTGTTGCTCAAAGGTGGATATTCACGACAGATGGATGAATGATCATAAATTAGTTCCAAATACATGTTTTCACTTTCAATTAATTTGGAAAATAACTATACTATGATAATAATTATAAACAATTAATTTTTTTGAGATAGAAATCTATTCTTCTGGTTATAAAACAAAAATTAAAATTTGTTTGGAGGTAATGATATAGTTAACTTTCTTTGCAGCAATGCTTTAATTTGAATTTTTTTGTTTTATTAATAAAAAAATGAGAGTTTTTGAAATACGTGAAGGTAATTATTAGTAACAAATTATATTCTCTTATAGCATTAAATTGTCCCAGATAGTATTATTAAGATTTGAGCTAAACGGATTCCCGTAAAATTAAAAAAAACACGTGGATTTCATAATTTCAAAAAGTTGAAATTAAGGAAGTTATTTTTGTGCTCCTCTGTCTACATTTTGTGAACTATAGTATATTTTAACTCTAGACAGCCAAATTAGTAGTATGTAATATAAGGTTCCATGTAATATTATAAAAAATATTACGAATTTTACTGTGTATAATTAAAAGATACAATCCATAAAAATATAGAAATCAAGTATCAAATATAAAATGTACACACACATTAACGGCTTTACACTACACCAACGAAGAAAGAAGACGGAACTGAAATAGTCATACCTGGAATAACGCCATATGGAATAGAAACCAATGTAAATGTGAACTAAAGCATAACTCTCAACGTCTCTTGAGAGTTACAGAGAGATGCTAGCTATCACCAATATAAGAAAAAGACACAAATACTAAGCATTAGGTAAATAGAGAGAGGGAGAGAGAGAGATAGGGAGAGGGTGCGAGAGAGCGAGAGAGAGAGCGAGCGAGAGAGCGAGAGCGAGAGAGAGAGCGAGAGAGAAAGAAAGAAAGAGAGAGAAAGAGAGAGACAGAGAGAGAAAGAGAGAGACAGAGAGAGAAAGAGAGACAGAGAGAGAAAGAGAGACAGAGAGAGAAAGAGAGAGACAGAGAAAGCGAGAGAGACAGAGAGAGAGACAGAGAGAGAGACAGAGAGAGAAAGAGAGAGACAGAGAAAGAGAGAGAGACAGAGAGAGAGACAGAGAGAGAAAGAGAGAGACAGAGAGACAGAGAGACAGAGAGAGACAGAGAGAGAGAGAGAGAGAGAGAGAGAAACCTCCAAGAAGGATCTTCAGTGTCTTTCTAACGTGGGACACACTATACCCGGCCTTCCAGCCCACCGTATATCATTCGCGTCCTCACACGCACGGCCCAGCGCATGCGCATGAGAAACAAACAGGTTCCTCGCAGTGGGTCGATTGCATTCTCCGAGTGAAGAGCCGAGAGGACGCTGGCGGTTTAGCAGCCCGTTTCGGCGCCGGAATCGAGGATGTCAGAACAAGTGGGTTTACTATTTCGCCATGTTATGCAACTGGTGTGGCCACGACCGACTCGAGAACGTCAAAGGCTGGTTTAATATATACGTACGAGACAAGTTCCTGAGTCTGAAGCCAATGCGTAGAGTAAAGAAAATTTCCGAAGGTCTGAAGCTTTAATCGAAAGAATATTAACATTCGTTTTATCACAGATTTGATTAATTTCGACCTGCATTTGGGGAGATGCGATAGATAATTGTAGTTCGGCACGTGTTGGAACCAACAAACAGCTCATTACCAAGCAATGAGTTAAAAGGAGAGTTATTTGTTTCTTTAAATATAAGTTAATTTGAATCTTATAATGAGTGTGAAAAACAATTATGTGCTGTCATTACAAGCAGGATAAAAAAAATAACTCACTAAACGGCTGCTTAAAGCATCCTGCAGCTTAACCAATAGGATTTTTCCAAGAAACTATACTTTCAATATCTCTAGCGTTAATTTTAGTGAAGTAATAATTATTTCTATTTCATTAAAATTCAAAGCAGATTCAATGAATTGTACATATAAATATGCATGTTACGTTGACTAATGTTTCAAAAGTTTATAAGTACACTTACAATTGAGGTTATTACAAATCCAAATCTTTCGGTAGAAAAGAAGTTTAGATTCATTAAAAAGTATGAGCTCGTTTTGTAGAAGTTATTACATACAGATTACATTGAAGGTCAGGGTTTTGTGCGCGTATTTTGCCATTGTTTCCCTTTGTATGGGGCGATCCAAATGATACTAAAAATCAACATTTTCTCACTGTGCATTCTGGCGTACTTTTTACTTTCTCGTCCTTACGAAGGTAATTGGTAAGAAGAGAAAGTTATGTAATCGTGTGCCGGAAAATTTTCGGCAGAAATCTCTTATTGTCGAGCCTTAGTAACGAAAAAGTTGTAAAATTCTGTTGCTAAGTATAGAAAAAAATACTTCAAACTCGTGGTGTAGGGAGGATCAAAATTGTGTGGATTCTTGATACCAAAAAATCGATTGCCGGCAAACCGTATGTCTGTCCGTCTGTCTGTCCGTGGTTCTAGCTCCTAAACCGTTTAACAAATTTTCTTGAAAATTGATATTTCCCAATCGATCTAAATAAACTTGTGCCTTTGGAAGTTTCAAACGGATACTTTGATTTTTGAGGGTACTTTACATGAAGCCTCAAAAAAATTTTCAAAATTTTCTCAAAAATGGCACTAAATTTTTTGATCAAACTTTCAACTTCTGAAAGCGTAAAGAACATTTAAAAATGATGAAGGTCTCATGTTTATTGAGATTCCAGATTTTTTTAAATTGCAAATTGCAATTTTTTGGGGCGTCTTCTACAAATACAACATTGAATCTAGATTTTTCCCTTAATGCAATCTGTTCGTTAAAGACAGATCTTTAAATAAGTCCGTGTTTAATTTCTCGAAAATATGAGTTTTTGTGTTATTCGGCGCGAAAAATAGATAATTGAAAAGTAAACATTTTACTAAAAAGTTGTTCAAATTTGTTTTTTTTTAATATTTTTCGACGTCTAGAAGGAAAAAGAAGAAAAAATGAATGGCGTGGGTCTCATTTTTGTTGAACTCTCTGGATTTTCGAAAACTGTAAATTTAGAAATAATGGGAGAATGTATGTGCTGTTGTAGCAACACTAGTTTTATCCCGACATCTAACACATTCAAATATTCTAGAATGCAATGTAACATTCCGGACCCAAAATGTATCCTCCAATATCACATACGGTACATCAAGAGTATGATGATACGAGTTTCAGTAGCCCCAGGCAACTTACACGCACTTAAGAGGTTCGGTGTTGTGTTGTGTACACCTCAGACGAGGCACTCTAACCTCGAACCTAGCACCTCGCGCAGCATCAAGTGACCTTTAGCGTATTCGCAGCTTCGGGTTGCAGGTTCTCTTGCTTCACTAAGTTCGTGGAGTACTCATTGAGATAAGGACATTGCTCCGTTGTGAGTTTTTTGAGGTTCTGAACGGAAAGAAATGAGTCAAATTCCTGTTTAGTTGAGATAGGAAGTGCTAAATACAAAGTTTATTATGTGCAGTACACAATTAGAAATAGTCAAAATTTGTCTTAGAAAATAAATAATAAATTTATATAAAGAATACTTTTCTATTTATAAAATCAATTTTATAACGTAAAAATAATATTTTCATAGTAATAATAAAATTGTTCGATAATGTCGTCAAGATTTTCTCATCATTTAACATAATTTTCACAAATGAATCTCAATTTATAAAGACGTTATTTATATTGCGGTCTAGATCTATTGGTTTACAGCACATGAGATCTAAAGAAACCAATTTTATATTGACAATGGAGTCATATCAAACATAGTAATATCAGACACGGAGCAGTTCTAGAATTGAGCACCTTTAACTGTCACCCTTACGGTTATAATCCTCACCGTAACAAGTTTAAACGCGTCAACGACAAATATTCCGTCAGTTTATTTTTATGGCATGTCAGAAGGAGAAAGTTAGGAAGAGTTATAGCCGAAACAACGTAACATTTCTTCGCTGATTACGTTAAACACTAGCTTCGACAGAAAGAGATAAGTACGTTGTCTTCCACACTCTGAATGCATATTCCTGGTTGGTAGTCTGAAAATAATTATATTTCGTCACCTTGAATTACAAGTTTGATACTGACTAATACATGCTTCTCTATAAGATAAAAGTTGTTATGCAGAGTAAATCAGCAGCCAAATATCAAACACTATTGTTGTGTGAATATTTATATACGCAAATAATGTTGACATGCGACTTAGAAATGTATAGGTGTGGATATTCATTGTGGGCAGTAATTTGTCTTTATGAATCTGATTGTGTGTGTAAATATATATCATTCCAAACTATATTCATAGTACAAGAAGAGTTCTGTGCACCTAGAAAAAACTATTAGCAATGCATAGCGTATTAATTTCTATTGCATATGCATAGATACCTGCAGTTCACTTTGAATGTCTCTTATTAACATAACCATCATATCTACATGAACATATATAGTGTGGACTAAATACGCAACATCAATTATTTATTGTTAAGAGAAATGTTCCGCTGCATTCCTGAGCTTACAACACACCCAATGTCAGCGTGTGTGTATGTGTGTGAGTGTGCGGAAGAGAAGGAAAACTCATTGAGCTCTTAAGAGGGGATCGTTGAATGAATGATAGTACAATAAGCCCTCTTGGATGGCTCCGACCAAGAACCATTCTGGGAATCTTCCTCCTCCCAATCACTTTCCCAGAGAACCAATGTAACTGCTTCGGGAACAGTGCTCCGCCAATTAAATGGACGCTTACGCTTTCGACATCGGCATTCGTACACGGTATCGAACTTTTATGGCGCTTGTTTAGAGCATCTCGTGCCTGAGGCGGCTTCCCCCTCCCCTCCTCCTCTCCTTCCCGCCCCTTCCCACCCCTTCCATTCTCCCCCTCCCTTGCCCGCCCCGCCTCTCCACTCGCGATCCACCTTGCACCGCTCCGTGCACTGAACAGTGGGCTCAAACGCGATGAAATGCGCAGTAAGGACGCCGTCTTAGCTCACATTTATTCTATATACTTTGATTTATATTTCATAAAATCCATATCGCACAAGTTTATTATATTGAATGATTGCTTTGACTGCAAAAAAAGTGGCTTCAATTTTCTGCAAAAATGGCTGCGCTTCAGCCGTTCTATGTAGTATATTCTAGCTCGGTGGTTCGAACCTACGACCTACAATATATGTACTACACAGAGTGGCTGAAGCACCTCGATCTTTTAACCAAATTGAAGTCATGTTTGTTTTTTTGCTGTAAAAGCAGAAAAACTGGGAAACAAAGAATTCTAGCATTACGTTTGTCGGTGGTTACGGACGGTTACACCCTGGTTACACCGCCCCTCGTGTGTTTTTACTTCAAAAAACATGGCGGACACTAGTTCGGCGAGTCTTCACCAAGAGCGCTGCATGTATAGGGACAGCCACTCTATGCAGTATATTATAACTCGTTGGTTCGAGCCTACGAGCTACAATATACTACACAGAGTGGCTGAAGCGCCTCCATCTTTGAGCAAATATAAGGTGTTTTTTTTTTCTGTGGAAGCAGGGAAACTGGGAAACAAAGTATTCTAGCATTACGTTTGTTGGTGGTTACGGACGAATACACAATGGTTACACCGCCCCTCGTTTGTTTTGACTTCATAAAACATGGCGGCCACTAGTTCGGCGAGCCTCCACCAAGAGCGCTGAATGTATAGGGACAGCCACTCTATGTAGTATATTCCAACTCGTTGGTTCTAACCCACTGTGTGCCGACGCGCGCTGCGCCGCGGCGCGCGCGCATTCTGTGCCAAGGCTGTCCGGCGGTCGCTGGCGTCGCGACGCCGCACCTGAGTAGGCCTCCTCTCCGCCTCCGTCGCCTCCGCCGACGCCGACGCCGCCGACGCCGCCGGCGCATCGCCCGGATCACTGCACGCGGTGTCTGGGCGAAAAGGAGCGCTTTTTGTAAAGGAACTTTCTGAATGACCTCCGTTTCGCGTGTGTCTTGACAAATTATAGCGTTGTTTCACGACGAATTATGAATGTAATTTTACATCGTTTGGTTAATTCGATCATTAAGTATTCTGCCCTAGAGCAGGTTTGGGGGGAAATAATTGTAAGGTGCTGGTGATGACTTGTGAAGTGTTGATTTCCAGTACATGAGAATAATTAATTTATAATATAGTATAATTAATGATAATTAATAATAGTAATTTAATTACAAACGACGAAAAAAGGACACACAATGAGACATTTATAAACTCTACGAATGTCAGTTTTTTCATACTTTTAAAGTTAGATAAAGAGTTAAATACGTTGTTCGATACATTTGAATTAAATATTAATGTATTATGATTTTAAAATTTAAAGAAGACCAATTGCCTCCTGTGATTCCTACTTGAAAACTAATAACTTTTTTGCTTCGGTATAACCACATCAGCAATAATTAACGTTAGTCATGTAAAGCCACATTTCGAGCCTACATGATGCTGATCGCAAAATATTATTTCTCATTGTCATTATAGTCACTTGTATTCAACCAATTGTGTGAATGCTTATGAACGTCAAGATATAAATGTTAAGCGAATTTCTAGAATTTTACTTTAAAAGAATATAAGAACATAGTTGCCACAGTTAAGAATATTGAGATTCAAAAAAATGTCCGATTATGAAGCATTTCTTGCAACAGAAAAGGTTCTTTTATTATGCTGGAATGCAAAAAAGTTATTTTAATTTCCGTTGGCGTCCAAATATTTGTTTGTTTGTTGCACAGACTTTCTCTGAACACGAAAATAGTAAAACTCGATCCGATGGAAGCAAATTGGCGCATCGTAGGTCTGCTACGTGAGCATCGGGCGAGTGATCTGTGGAGAGGGCGCGCATGGGGAGGGTGGGGGATCAAATATCCGGGAGCAGGGAGGATACGAGGCGCGGGGTGTACGGACAGACTTGCTTCCGTGCAATATCGGATGATGCAAGCGGTAATCGATGGGGGTGAACAGACACGTTAACGGTGAGGACGACGGGGATGCGGGTTATCTGACAGGTGCGAGAGATCGAACACGAGAAGGCTAACGTCATAACACTGACAAAAGGGATTTTGCCAGGAAATAATGCTTTTGGACGCATTTTCAATTCGGTACTCAAGCCGAGGGAACAAACGCTACTCTATGTTATCGTACGCGAGAACTCTGAAAGAGCGGATACTGGGCTGAAAAAAATCCAACGAATTGCATCGAGGAAAGTGAAAACATGGATGAATTTACCGGCAAAGGCATTCAAACTGTTTGATGAAAAATGGAAAAGGTGAGGATTTTTTTCAGAAAAAAAAAAGAATTAAATGACTGAATGTGGGAAGTGAACCGTAAAACAAGCGTTCAATCTCACGAACTGTTGGTTCAGAAATTTGAGAACAAAGGGAATTGTTGAAGTAAGAGTATAGCAACCGCTTTGTAAAATAAATGGGATGGATGAGTTGAAGAGGTTGTCAAAATAATTTGGCCGATGAAGTCTTGATAAACTGAAATTCACATTGAATATATGTTACAATTGTTTTTACTTCAAGAATACAACCACGAATAACGTTGTCCATGACGTGTACTCAAGCTGTGCAAAAACGCAGTCTGTTAGTTGAGTATGTCATTTTGAATTTAAGTCAATTAAATTCTTCTCAAAACAGCAGATAAATTACAGAAGACACAAATGTTTTTGTAGAACGCATACAGGTACCCATATACATGATGACCAATTTTTCGATTACGTTTCATCCCCAGAATAGATGTACAAAAAACGGAAATTAACCCATATAAACAAAGAAATCTGAATGAATGATGACTAATATAAGAATATGCATTTTCGTCAAAATTGGAGACAGGTATTACATTTAACGTTGTAATGGTGAACTTCGAAGACATTTCTAGTAACATGTCCATGAACGTTAATTGTTCATTAACAAGTTGCTTTCCATGAAGAGATTCCCTGTAGAAAGAGGTTACATTATCATACGTTGTTCCTAGTAAGGACTTCAGATCACAAATCACATTGTACAAGATGTTGGTCCCAGAGCTGCATCCACATAATTAAATACAAAGATAGTGAGTAGGAGGGAGTAGTTAGTGTTTCCGCGTCAACTGCTTCGATCCCGTGACAATGAGAAGTGCGTGTTACAGTAAAGAAGTAGCGGTATTCCTCTCCCCACTGGAACGTGAAATCCTGCGCTGACCTACACAGCGGCCTCTTCAGATGTCTCCCCCTGCGAGGACATCGTCCCAACTAGTACAAACTGCAAGCTCCTGACTCGTGCGGTAGAGAAAAAGATCGTGAAATAGAGACGGGAGTAACGCGTGGAAACGCGAGCTGAACGCGCGGCGGCGTGGGCCGGTGACTAGCCATGAGGGCTCCCGGCTGGCGAGCAGGCAGGCAGGCAGGCAGGAAGGCAGGCAGGTAGGCGATGGGATGACAGCACGGGGCAGTCCATTGAGCGGGGTGGAGCGGGGAGGGGAGCACCGGGACGAGGAGGGGTGGTGCAGGGAAGAACGGGGTAGAGTGGGGCGGGGCGGGGTGAGTGCAGCGTGGTGCAGCGGGACGAGGAGGCGCGGGGAGGAGCAGAGTGGGGCGGAGCGGGGCAGTGTGGGGCGGGGAAGAGCGGGGTGGGGCGGAGCGGGGCGAGGCATGATGCGTGGAACGGGCTGTAACGGGCATGGCGGGGCGGAGCAGGGCCGAGCAGGGCGGGGCCGTGCGGGGTTGGGGGGGGGGCGAGTGGAGCGTAGCGCAGCGAGGCGCGGTAGAGCATGGCGGAGCGGGGCGGGGTAGGGCGGGGCAGAGCGCAATGGAGCGGGGCGGGGAGGGCAGGGCAGGGCGGGGCTGAGTGGGGCATAGCGAGGCTGGGCAGAGAGTACCGGGGCGGGGCATAGCGAGTGGAGCGAGGCAGAGCAGGGTGGGGTAGAGCGAAGCGAAGCGGGGCGGGGTAGGGCGGGGTAGAGCGAAGCGAAGCGGGGCGGGGTAGGGCGGGGCAGAGCGCAATGGAGCGAGGCGGGGCAGGGCGGGGCAGCGTGGGGCAGAGCGAGGCAGGGCAGAGAGTACCGGGGCGGGGCGTGGCGAGTGGAGCGAGGCGCAGCAGGGCGGGGTAGGGCGGGGCTGAGCGTGATGGAGCGGGGCGGGGGCGTTCCCTCCCTCGATTGCGCAATGCGATAGGATCTGCGCCGCCACGAGAGCCCTCCGCACAATACGCGAGCTGAGCCGCGCCGCGCCGCGCCGCGCTGCGGGCGCCGCCATTGTTTCGGCGCCGTAGGTCTAATTAGCGCGCCCCGCTCCGTGCGAGCCGGCCGGCCGGCCCGGCCCGGCCCGGCCCGGCCCGGCCCGGCCCGGCCCGGCCCGGCCCGGCCCGGCCCGGCCCGGCCCGGCCCGGCCCGGCCCGGCCCGGCCCTGGCCGCCCGCCCGCCGCTGCGGCAAATGGCTGCGCTAGCGCTTCCCTCTTCAATGAGCGCCGGCGGCACGCGGCCTGGACTTACGCGTTACGCAAATACGCCTTCCCCGTTATCTGACAGGGTCGGCGAACAGTCTTTTCAATGGCGCCACAATCAAGAGAGAAGGTACTGTTATGGAGGTACGTTCATGACGGATGTGCTAACTACGATAGTCTGCTATGTTTTGTCCATTAGTATTTATTTTCACTCTTTAATTGTTCTTACTGAAGAATATATAATGTATGTTTAATTATCAGATTATTGATGGTTCACATGTCTGAAAAATATTGCTTGACAAGTACATGGTTCTATATTGTGTATGGTCTGTTGAAGAAAAATGTCAAATATTTTTTTAATATGTTTCGGATTTACTGACCGAATATACATGCATAATTAATGAGAAATAAATATGAACATATATAATTTTGCGTAATTACTTTCAAAATATAGCGTCTACTCTGGAATATCCTTGTTTGAATTGCCAAGAGGGTAACTTCATTTTATAAAATTATGTCACTATTTAAAGAGGATGGAACAGGGTAACAAGCATGTACATCTTCTCTCACGTCTATCTCAATATGTTTATATTGCTCACTTTATATATGTTCTGAGCCATCACATGTAAAACAAGAAACCCTCGTTCGCATCTTCCGGGGTGGCTCGCCTGAAGCACCTCCTAGACAAACGCCAGGAGGCTCTGATCTCCTAACGTGCTTTCGCCACGGAGGGCGGCGGCGGCGGGGACGCGGAACTTAAGCCTTAGGAAGTGCGAGGCGCCACGCAGCTAAGACGCAACAGCTTCGCTCCGGAAACAAGGCGACGAGGACGCGACAGCGGCGCCATGGCAGGGGCGGGGATGGAGAGCAGGGGGGGGGGCGCGTAAGCAGCGGGCGGAGACGGCGGCGGAGTCAATATTAACGTCTGCCCAGATGTCTGGGTGGAGGTGGCAATGGAGTCGGTGGTGAAGAAAGAGGTGTAGCTATGAGTGGCGATGCAAGTGCCGGTGGAGACTGCGGAGAAGGCGAGAATAGAGGCGGAAGTGGAGGGGGAGGTGGAGGCGGCTGTGGAAGCGGAAGTGGTGGCGGCAATGGAGGTGGAGGCTGTGGAGGTAATGGAGGAGGCGATGATGCTAGCGGCGTCGGGGAAGGCGAGAATGGAGGTGGAAGTGGAGGTGGAGGCGGAGACGGCTGTGGAAGCAGATGTGGTGGCGGCGATGGAGGTGGTGGCGGCGATGGAGGTGGTGGCGGTGAAGGTAATGGAGGAGGCGATGATGGAAGTGGCGGTGGAGGCGAAGGCGAGAATTGAGGCGGAAGTGGTGGCGGCGATGGAGGCGGAGGTGGAAGCGGTGGAGTTAATGGAGGAGGTGATGACGGAAGCGGCGACGGCATAGGCGGCGGAAAATGCGAGAACGAAAACGGAAGTTGATGCGGAGGTGGAGGCGGCTGTGGAAGCGGTAGTGGAGGCAGCGATGGAGGCGGAGGACGAGGTGGCGGCTACGGCAATGGAGGCAGCGGTGTACGCGTCAGTGGAGGCAGAGGCGGTGGCTATTTCGAGCGTGAGTGCCGAAGCAGGGATAAAGTTCAGGGCAGTGTTTGGGCGACAACTGTGGTGGCGGTGACGGCCACGTAGGCGGCAGTGACGGCGTTGGGGGCGGCGGCTGCGAAAGCTGGAACCGCAGAGGGCGGTGTGTCAGCCCACGGGCAACTTGACGTCGGGTCGTCGCCGCAGCGACGGAAGCAAACCAAGGGCGGATTCCCGAGAAGCACAAACCGAGCAACTTCCAAAGCAGCAGCGGCGACGCGCATTACGGACGCTCGTTTTGTTTTTTTTTATTTTTATTTTTATTTTTTTTAATTTATTTTTTTAATTTTTTTTTATTCTTGTTTTTTTTCGGTTCAAGTGAGATGGAAGTATTCATTTCCCGGAAGTGGCTGCAGAAGACTGATGACAAAAATGCAAGTAAAATAATTAGCAATAAAAATGTAAGAAGTACGAGAAAGAAACGCAGAAAATTAATTATTTTGAAATTTCCCTGACGTCTTCATACTCTTAGAAATTACTCTTCTCGGATTTGTTTCTGGAATGAATACTTTTAAAATTATATTTTGAGAACTACTTATACCATTATTTGCAATATCAATATACGTATATTTTTTTAAATAATGAACAACTTCCGATATTTGAATTTTAAAATATTTTTAACTTCTATTTGTAATAATAATAGTTTGAATTTGTGTTGTTAACTGTGTGTTTTATTTACTGTTCCGTACTCATAATTGATTAAATATTTTTAGACCTCAATTAATTTTATTTGAAAAATATTGGATTCATTTCATTGAAATAATTGACCCAATCCTCATATGATAATTGTAATAATTACTTCCAGATAATATCAACGGTCACAAAATATCTTAAAACATTTGAATTATGAATTACGTGGCGAAAATGCATTATCATCAGACAAGATCTCTAACAAATCTTGAAATGATACTAAATGTATCCAGACACGTATTTTTGCGTAACATTTTTAAATTAAAATGTTCACTCCCTTCGAAATGAGAGCAAGCCAGATTGTTCACCCCGCTTTTCTACTTCAAGCCACACCCGTTCGGGAAGAGTGTTCAAAAAGCTTAGAGAGAAAACTTTCGCATCTACCTACACAAATCCGTCTGTTTCTGCGCGTGGTGCCAGAAACCCGCAAGGAAGCGTATCAACATTCACAGATAAATGTTTGTAATTGCTCTTTTACAACGTTTGCCGACGTCGCTGCTTCTTTATTGCTGCGCAAATAAACGTGGAGCATGCGTCGAGCGCTCTCTCTAGGGCACACCCGACTCGTAATGCGCCCTGGCGGACGTTTCCGTAACCTGCCTTTCAAACTGTGACCAAACGCGCTTGAATCCTATTGTCGTCTGCCAAACAAAAGCTACGTACTATTTGAATTCACAGAGTTGTTGGCTTTGTTAATTGGAGGATGCAGTCCCTCTAGCAAACTACAACCCCTTTTGATTCCAGCTCACACAAAAATGCTGTTACATTCAGTAGCGATACAGAGAAGTGAGATGTAGAGGGATACGCTTAAATTTAAAATAATGTTACTTATTTTATTTGCATATCTGAATAAATGTTTTACCTGGTCTCAAAACCGTGCATGTTATACCTCAATTTATGATCTTTTCATATTTTTGATATTTATATGTGCAGGTCTTCGAGAAAGTGCTACAATTGGAGCAAATCGTCATTTACAAACTCGCAGATGTAAATTAAAGACAGTGCTTGAAGGTTCGTAGGAACTTTGTAAGTTTAATTGTTTAGACACAAAAAACTGTTAAGTATGATACGTAATATTGGAAAGAGTTAATACATGATATTGAAAAGTGTCATTGAAAACACTAAATACTCCGTACTGCATAAGATTATAAATAAATTCTTCAGTTTCTGGGTAAATGTCCCCATCTCGATCAGGTTCTTCGTCCAGATCGTCACTGATTCATTGATCAAATATTGAGGTGTCCCCTTGTCTTGCTTCTGGACACTAATGAAACTTCATACTTGTTCTATTTGTCCCTTTAGTTTTTTAACAGACATGTGAATATGAATAAGTTATAAAATAATATAACTTCTATACACGCAGCTCACGTTTTGTTAGTTGTGGCAGGAGTGGAGTGGGGGGAGGGGTGATAGTTTGTTAGTATTACTATGAAATTAAAGCTGTAGTTACAAATATGTTTTGTGCTACTCAAGGGCAAAAATTGCTAGTTTTGAAATGTTGCTAAAGCCCTTTTGTTGGTAGTTTTATTAATCATTCACCTATGTATAGTAAAAGGGTGAGGGAGATATTCGGGAGCTCAAGAAAACGTGCGCAGATTATACTTTTCCTCCAAACGGGACATACTGTTATTGGGAGAAAATCAAATTACATTCAATTGAATAGGAAGCAATATCTATGACTAATATGATTATTTCTGTAGGCGCCAATATGAACTGTTAATGATAGACATGGATGCGCGTTTTAGGTGTCTGTTCGAAACCAAATGTTTGCAGTACATATCCCATTGTTTAAACTAAACTATCTATAATGTGCTCGTTGTAAATCCGGAAAATCACAACGAAAAACATTTTCATATCGATATCATGGTTTTTGTTTATTGTTTATTCAGTTTCCGTGAACTATTTCTATAAAATTGTATGAAACGGTTTTGCACAGCAATGCCTCTCTCAACAGATCAGAGGAAGGATATTTATCTGCAAATTAGCCATTCACTACCGGCCGTGCCCAATTGTTTCGACATCTGTCATAAATACGCATTTAGATGTCAACTCTGTGTGTACATATTTGCCGAAGGCTAATTCATGTTGCACTGCTCTGGACGGTTGGTAAGCTAAACGCAATGAAATTCTCTTACTTAGAATTTAATTTACAGTTTAACAACAGTTGGTCGAAACAGTGATTTGAATTAGATGCAAAATTGGTAATAAACAGTCTGAATTCACTAGTTTAACGGCATCGAACAAATTTATTGCATTCAACGCCGCGACGAAAACAAACAAACAAATATTAAACAGTAAAAAGTAGGGGAGAAAATGATGAAATGCAACAAGAAGGGAACTACAATATCGAAACAAATTTCCATGCAGCGAAAGCATGCACTTTCAATCTAAAATTAGAAAATCGATCTACGTTATCCATTATTGAAAGTGGTAAAAATAGCGGCATCATCATAGTATTTTTAAACAATCGATAAGCGTTTAATCGCTCTAATGAAAATTATATCTTTTTATGAACTGAGTGCATTTGTTTTATTATTAATTTAATCTGATATTACTTTATACTTCTCGTTTCATCGCTTACGTATTTGAGCAACAGATAATTTAGTAAAAAACCAAAAATTTTTAAGTGATGATAATTGTATCCCATATTCATGCAACTCCGTCCGTGACGCACGGTTGGTAGAACCTGCGTCGCGCGAATCCTCTCCAGGCAACTGCACGCCCCTCGTGTTAGCACGAGTCGCCGCCGTTGTGTGAATATGGATTTTAGTGGCGCGATAAAACACGTGATAATGGGAAAACAACACAAATCGCACCTTTGCAGGGAACATTACAAGCAAACCCTTGCATATGGAAGAGGACGAGGTTTCGGGTTGTGCGTGCACGTGGTGACAAAATCGATTCTTACAGAGTGCGAGAGTGCTTAGAGTGCATTTTTATTGATGCCACGTGTACAGATTGTTGTACAATGGAATGACTCACGTTCGCAGTTGAAGCGTCTGTGGTATTCAGGAGAACATTTTGCTCAGATACGCGTTTTTGAAAGTGTAATTAATACTCTTTGACCGAGAGGTCCCAGGTTCGAGTTCAGACGAATTTTCAACACTACATAGCCTGCTCGCATTCAGTCGCTGGCTAGAGGAAAATAGCCGGCTGCTCTGATCGGTAGTTTTCCGTGGTTTCTCCGTTCAGTGCCAGGCGAATTACGGAACAGTACTCTAAAAAATCGGGCCACGAACCGCGCGCGATCTTGTCCTATACTCTCCCAATATTTACAGACACAATTACGTGCAGTACATTACTACACATGAGGGGATACTAGTCGGGAGTTTAGAGCTTGTCCCGACTAGGGTGGTGATCGCTGGTGGGAAACGCCTGGATGGGGAAAACACGACGGGTAGATCGGCGCCGTATCTCACCATTCAGCGAGGAAAAATCACCGCGCTCTCCAGAAGGGAAAACACACTACACTTACTGGACTAATGACGTCAGCAGTTGACGCACCCGGAATCACAAATCAATCAATCAAAACCAAACAACTCCCCATTATTATTTACTAGGCTGTCCGGGTGACGCCGCATCCATGGCGAAGGTGCCGATGTTTCGGTCGCCATTCTGCGACCTTCCTCAGGGCGTATTACCCTGAGGAAGGTCGCAGAATGGCGACCGAAACGTCGGCACCTTCGCCATGGACGCGGCGTCACCCGGACAGCCTAGTAAGTACTGACTCCGGCCGCGGAAGCCTACGCTCTCAAACAACTCCCCATCGCTCAGACCGTCCATGTTCATACCCTGCCCCTTGGGCTCGCCCCCACCGGCCGTAGCTCAGCGACTGCCCCCACCCAACACGCGCCGCACCCACCCACACCGGAGAAACAGCGGCGCAGCGGCTGGCGCGGCGCCCAGTGCCCGGCGCTTGGGAAGTCCGCGCCCGACTCCTCCGCCACCCGTGAACGGCCACGTTTACTGCCTATTTCGGACCCCTGCGAGTTCATTCGTCTCGTACACCGTGCGCCGTGTACGTGGTAGAAATGAACTTCGCTAAGAGATGTTTTTGGTTCTGTTGTCATTATGGAATGTTTCTTTGTGAGGGGAAGACCCAATAGTGATAGTTGAAAAAACTCGTTTGGCTGCAGAAGTGTCGACGTGTGAGGGAGAATTTATTCACGTCCACCACTTCAGTCATTACTCGAGTATGTGTAATGTCTATTGCATCCCGAAAAAGTAGCGGTGTTCCTCCAACGCTGAGGAATGGGAATCGTGAGACTTCGATCACTGCCAGGGATTTTCCCCACTGATGCCTCCCGAAGTTGGGAGCTGCCTCAGTCGGGAGAAGTTCTAAGCTTGTGAGTGATCTTCAGAATGCCGATTTTGTGGTCAGCAATTGTTTTCTTTTATGCGACGTATTTGGTCTCTCCAATAATTTCCAGTAATTCTAATAATTTTGTCCTCAGAAACCTTTCTTCAAATATCATACTATCCAGTTTTAAGCTTTCAAAAATTATAGGAACAGGGATTAGCAATTTATTTTAATCGGATAATCAAGCACACAGAATCGTTCACGTATCATTTCCAAAATACATTTGACCGTGTAGAAACGTCACATAGAAATTCTGATTCAACTTCAAACCTATTCGTGCTGTTACACACATTTCATTATTCACATTTGTTAATGACACGCCCTTTTGCAATATCGGGAAAAAGTGAAACAGAAAATTCACTTTCATTATTTTTCTTGACTGGTGGGCATTAGAGTGCAAATAAATAATGATAATTTTCTTTTCAACGGCCGCGCGATCTTTAAATTCCCTTTCCTTATGTTTACCTTTGAAAGGTGACAAATTTCATATCGTTTTCGGACCGATCATTTATCCGCACGAAGAAGGTTTTACACAATGGACAAGTACTCCTTTCGCGATCCATTCCGCCGCGCTATACGCAGCCTTGTGACAGGTGGTTACGTGTTACGTCACGATAGCCTCCCGCGGCCGTCGGGAAACGGAAGATTAATGACGCGAGGCGCCCCGTTCTTGGCAGCACATGTGCCGCGCCGACTCTTAGGTGACTCTTAGGTGACGAACAGCGCGTCTCCGCGGCGCAGGAGGGAACTATGAGGAACGCGTCATTCTAAGGTGCCGGACCACCCTTACAGTGGGAGGTTTTGCTGCACATTACGTCGAAGATGTTTGCACGAAATGGGTGAAAGGAGTACCTGCTCGTATGTCAGAAGTGAAAACCTTTGTTAGTTATCGACAAGAAGGAGTATATACATACGTATTTGTTACAGAAAATATTGCAACATAGATTGTTCAATTCATTCAGTCCATGCAAATACAACCGACACGGTAAACAAATATGTTTATTTAATCGTGTATTTTATTGGAAATATATGCAATGCATTTTTAAGGAATTTTCAATTATTGTATTCAGATTAAAAATATCTAAGTATTTTATGCTTCAGAGTATATTTCAAATTTTAATTTACGTACTTTTTAGAGTTAATTTACGCACACACACGGTTCATACTCTCACAATTTATTCAACGTGAAAAATATATTTTTATTGATATCAAAGGACGGTATAAAGCCGTAGGAGTGAGAAATAGTTGTAAAAAACAAAGATATTAAGATATAACTTGCAGTAAAGAAAGAAGTAAGAAGCTGATGAAGCAGCAGAAATGGAGAAGGCAAAGCGAAAAACTGCGCACCGTGACTCACGAAAAATAACGGAGCTGTCAAATGTACACGTGTACTCGTACCTTGCAAATATTTAAAATTTTTCAAACACAAAAAGTCGAGGACAATCAAAGTTCATATATATTTCAAAGGAAAAAACGATAATTAAACGACGCTAATTGCAATTGGCAAATGACATAAATGAAACGAGTTTGACCCGTGCGAATTCCAAATTTTGAATATTGTTTCAAAAGTAAAAATGGGAATCTTACCGGAACCCAATTTCGAAATTGCATTCGTTCCATCATATTCTCTGTGGAAAAAAGTGACAAAGGTAAAAAAATCGTCATTTTTTAGTTAAGTGACGAAATATGTTAAAGAAGGAACATATTTTAAATACTACAACAGTAATTAAAATAATTCACAAGAAACTCGGTTTGAAAAGAAAAACATTTTGTCTTTGGGTACTATTGAACGTCACTAAAGATAGAACTGTTCTCTTGTAAAATAAAATTTGCTTAGTAGTAACTTTTCTGGATTACTGGCAGTATAGGAAGATGTATACAAGTGTATGCATTATAATATTTCTAACCGTTTATTGACAAACAATACTATTTTGTTACTATCCACTTAACATAACCAGAGGCACGAATAGATGTCCTTAACGACCGGCGTCCGTTAAGAATTTATGAGTCTGCGTCTGCAACGAATAATCGTAATAAATGAGTTTAGGTTAAAGATGGGATATGAGGTATTCCAGGACGTGACATTCCTTTTTTACGTGTTTTTTTCTTATTAGATAATAGTTTTACGAAAACTTTTGAGCATTCCACGGCCGAAAGAACCAATTGCAGTCTCGGTTGGTTGTAAACCTCCGAGTTGTATTCCCTCAATTTACAAATTTAAAACGAATTTTTTACTTGTTTTATTTTTTAGATCGCTTTTTTAACAGTAGGTTGTAAGAGTTCTTAGTTACATCCACCTATTACATTTTACCTTTACATTAAGGATACATTAAAAAATAACAAAAATTTTATTCCAACATATTATTTAAATTAAAACATTTATTCGTTCTTCATCGGACCAACGATTTTCATTACTACATCGTGAAACATTAGCGGTTTGGGCGACACTAGATTCCATATCCTCGCGCTCTATAGTTTTATTCACGGTTCCCATGGGGCGTTAAGCCACTCTACCTCGCTGTGGAGTTGACGGCCGTGGTAGAGCGCGAGGCAGACGTCGACGGTGGCCGCGCCCCGCGCCAGGTGACACAGGACAGGACAGGACAGGACAGGACAGGACAGGGCGGCAACGCGGCGCCTGTCGCACGCTGTCACTCGCCCGGGCCCCGCGCACGCCCCGCACACGCCCCGCGCACGCCACGCCACGCCACGCCACGCCACGCCACGTCACGCCACGCCACGCCACGCCACGCCACGCCACGCCACGCCACGCCACGCCACGCCCGCCCGCTACAGAGTGGACCCGCGCGAGCGCAGGAGAAAGGTTGGCGTTTTATACGCGCACCTTTTCTTGAGGCACGGAATCCACGTCCCCACTCCTTTACTAACATCTGCTTGATTAAGAATAAAAGGTAACAATGTGCGGTTTTGATAAAATCTGATAACCATAATGTAATAGAAGTTTTCTTTTATTTTTTTTATTTTTTATTTTAATTTTTTTAAATTTATTGCGTCTTTGTTGACGCAACGCATCTCCGAACCCTTGTTGGGCGTTGAGCGCCTGTTATGGGGTAATCAATCCTCCATTATTATCGTCAAGTCTCGTCACGTGGAAGACGGTGCATTTTATCCCTTCGGCCAGGAGCTCGGGATCGTTAGATCCCAGTGCACCTAGGCGGTCATCCAACCAGGAACTGCGACGTCTCAAATTCGCTTAACCTATTTTGTATAGACAATTAATCTACAGATTGAATTTAACAGACGCGAAATCAAGTCGAAATAATAAAACCCTCACTACTTCCGCATCTAGAGAAAAGGGAGCTCAAGACCACGTGCACGGATAATATACAGGCGCTCATGGGAAGGTGGTGTTGGAAATATGAATGTCTATCAAGACTATTTTTTTTACTAGAAGAATCCAATTGTTTGAGCATTTCACATAAAATGGAGAGTGACTCTTAAATATTATTTGAGCAATTAAATAAAACGTTTAACTGATTGCGCATTTACATAATTTTAATTATTTAAAGTTCCATTATTTCACACATCCCCCTTTCGATAAGTTCTTCCAATCTTCTGTTGGAAAACCCGTAACCGAAGGTGATTCAATATTGAAATGTGGTATAAAGACGTTATTTATGAGATATGATGCTGCGACGGAGTATTGCGTGAGGCTGTAACGTTACCCTAAATCGTAGGCGAGACGATACCCATGGGTCTGCTGCGTGCATTTAACCTGCATCTTCCACCAACTTGCGCCCCGACCGCTCGACGCAACCCCACACCACCCATTATGTCACATCCCCACCCTTCATCGCCCATTAATATCTCCTCTTTTCTCGCCATCTCGTCATGAAGGCCAATTGGGCACTTCCAGGAACACATCCTCTTCTTTCTATGACGGTAGACACCGCGTGAAAGAAGGGGGACGGATTTAGCCTTCACTCGGGCTTTCGTCGGAAGGGCGGAGTGGCACCTTTGCCCCGACTCTTCACGACGGAAGTTGACGTGGAAGGAAACAGTTTGAGACAGGTGGTGTGCTCCACGTCCTGGTTAATGCAGGCGGCGGCAGAGACACACAGCGTACACCTGTCGCGTCGTTGTTATTAATTAACGGCCTAATCAGTGTCTTATGCTCGAATGGTTTCTACGATGGTGCTCCGTGAAACATGAAATGGAATTATAAAATACAGAAGGTGTTATTGATCTGTTTCCGAGTCGTTATCTCGAATTACATCTTCGAGTAGATTGATATAAAAAGGACTAAAAATTTATATTCATTTTTGACTTTCCATAAATGGGTCTGGAAATTGAATTTCTGATCATGACTAATATTTGTAGCATGCGTAGCCATGTCAATGAATGGCACATTCACCAACATAATACTACACCAGATTGTAGAATGGGAATAGTACACCAGAGTAATTCGTGTTGAAACTCCGAGGCATCCACAAAAAAATAAGTGTCATCAAAATCGTCGTAAGAACAAAATCAGGCACCGCGTAAGAACTTGATGGCGCATCTAGCAGTGAGATTAGCGTCATAAACAGAACATAAAACTCGGACGGTCCTCGTGGGGGCTTCTCTGCGAACGTCGTTTTTGTTTGGTCGAATGCAGCCCGAAAGTGAAAGGCGGTGTTATCGACCGCGCGGCAGAAGCAGCTGTCGACCTTGCACCGCAGACCCACATTCCGGCGGCGCGTGGAGCGGAGAGCGGCTGTAGACCAGGCCTCCGCGACGGGAGCCACGCACAGCCCGTTGCAACTTCTTTGACGTTTCAATACAGCCTCTCTCCTCTCAAGTGATTTCGATTTCGCCTCTTTTTCCCCAAAGTAAAAAAATAAAGTAAGAAAAAGAAATAAAAAGGGGCAAAGAAAAAAAGAAAACTAACTTAATATATGTTCCTATACAGCCTCTCTCCTTTCGAGTGATTTCGATTTCGCCGCTTTTTTCCAAATAAAAAAAAAAGTAAATGAAAAAATAAAGTAAGAAAAATAAATAAAAAGGGGAAAAGAAAAAATAAAGTGAACTTCTAGCTTACTAGATGTTCCAATACAGCCTCTCTCCTTTCGTGTGATTTCGATTTCGCCTCTTTTTTCCCAAAATAAAAAAAAGGAAATAAAAAAAAATAAAGTAAGAAAAATAAATAAAAACGAGAAAAGAAAAAAGAGAGAGAGAACTTCTAACTTACTCGATGTTCCGATACAGCCTCTCTCCTTTCATGTGATTTCGATTTCGCCGCTTCTCTTCCGAAATAAAAGAAAGTAAATGAGAAAAAATATGAAAAAGAAATAAAAACGGAAAAAGAAAGAAATAGAGGGAAAAGGAACTAAGGGAAAGACAAGAAAAGGAAAAGAACAAAATGAAGTTCCGAGTTACACAACCATGTTGTTAAAAAGGGACCTAAAAGAAGTAAATAAATTACTTATACAATTGCGAATATGGTATGTGTAGAGAATGTTTTGCAAGTCTTGATGTAAAATATTAAGGAAAGTTATTTTGTGTGGCACAGCTCGCCCTTTGAGTGTCTCCCTCCTTTATTTCCCCTCTATAATATCAGCATTTCGTCTTCCCATGAAAAGGTCTGATCAACTTTTGTCTATCCTTCGAGATGGTTTTTGTTTAAAACGCATTGTAGATTCTTCATTCTGAATATATAGATGAAATATCCTTTGCACCAATGAAAATGGCCTCTCCTTAAAGAGCTAACAGATTTAGATCAGCAAGTCAAATGCATTAAGCTCGTACTATGCGCGTGGTTTCTGCTCAACAATTTCTATCACTAGTGGATGTTTCGTTCCAAACATCAACAATACCAAACTAGTTGCTAATTTTATTCCACCTCACCGATTCATAACCAATCACAAAGCGGTTTTAGCACGAAATTACAATCAAGTGTCAAGACATTAATATCTTTATTCATGAACAATTATTCATTTGTTTGTCCCTTTACAACTACCATGATCCAACCATCCGAAAACTCGACAGAACATGATCACCGATTAATTCACAAATCACCCAACCGTTTCTCACATCTACAACCATAATTCTTTTACATAAGGAATCCAAGGTGGATTTCCTAATGTCTCTCTTCCGCACATTTCTTTCAGCAGTTGCTGATACGTACACACACTTCTGTCGCCTCCGCCAACCTCAACGTCACTACCGTTACCACCATCACCCCGATACCACCATCAATGACTTTGTCTTTGCTGCCACTAAAATCTCTACCGCTCTTTCATTCCCATCGCGGAATCCGTTTCCATCGCTAAGTTTTGTACCACACACATAGCTACCGCCGCCGCTACCACCACTACTTGCACAGTCGCGTACTGGCTGAGTTGCTTCAAATGATGTCCCTGAAATGCTTCTGACCCGAGGGTTCGAGTCCCGATTGTGGCACGATTTTCGACTCTAACTAGATAGCTTTGTCGAATTCATTCGCTGTCTGGAGGAGAATTCTAGCTCTGGTCTTCATTTTTCCGTGGTTTCTCCGCTCAACACCAGGCGAATGCCGGAGCAATACCCTAATAAACGGGTCACAAACCGCGCGTAATCATTTCTTTCCCGTCCTTGTCCAATCCTTAACCTCATACTTACACACACTTACACTTACACGCCGGGAGACCAGTCTTAAGGCTTGATCCGGCTGAGGCGCTGCCACGCTGGGGGAGATACCTGGTTGAAGGAAACTCCGCAAGCCAACGTGCAAGTCGAGGATCTTTCTATCTAGCGGGGAAGTTCACCACCACCTCCCACGATAAAAAACACGACCTACGCTTACAGGCCAACTACGGGACGCTAGCTGGCCCCGCTACATATCTGCCCGCGCGGTGACACCGCCACTAACACCGCCGCCGCCAACGACGACGACGACGACGACGACGGCGAAGACGACGACGACTACGGCGACGACGACGACGACGACTACGACGACGACGACGACGACGACGACTACGACTACGACTACGACTACGACTACGACTACGACTACGACTACGACTACGACTACGACGACTACGACGACTACGACGACTACGACGACTACGACTACGACGACTACGACGACTACGACTACGACGACTACGACGACTACGACGACTACGACTACGACGACTACGACTACGACGACTACGACTACGACGACTACGACGACTACGACGACTACGACTACGACGACTACGACTACGACGACTACGACTACGACGACTACGACTACGACGACTACGACGACTACGACTACGACGACTACGACTACGACGACTACGACTACGACGACTACGACTACGACGACTACGACGACTACGACGACTACGACTACGACGACTACGACTACGACGACTACGACTACGACGACTACGACTACGACGACTCAGCAGTTGACGCGCCCGGAATCAGTAATCAATCAACCATAACCACCACAGCCGTCATAGCTACCACCACTAGCACCTCGCTAGAGCCACAACCAAAACCCGCCACCGCCGCCGCCGCCGCTTCGGGCGCTGGCGCTCCGCCCGCGGAGAAAGCTTTTCGGGGGGCGCGGGGGGCGGCGCGGGGCGGAGTGGAGTGGCGAGGCGAGGCGCGGGCAGAACAATAGCGGGCGCCCGCGAGCGGCGCGCGACGTGACCTTTCGCGTCCAGGGGCGGCAGCGGCGGCGCGACAGCCGGCGGCGGCGACGGCGGCGGTGCGGGCGATTCGTACGGCCCGGCAGCGGGAGAAACTCGCTCCGAGGAGCTGGCCCCGTTACATATCTGCCCGCGCGGTGACACCGCCACTGACACCGCCGCCGCCAACGACGACGACGACGGCGACGGCGAAGACGACGACGACGACGGCGACGGCGAAGACGACGACGACTACGGCGACGACGACGACGACGACTACGGCGACGACTACGGCGACGACTACGGCGACGACTACGGCGACGACTACGACGACGACTACGACGACGACTACGACGACTACGACGACTACGGCGACGACTACGACGACTACGGCGACGACGACGACGACTACGACGACTACCACGACTACGACGACTACGACGACTACGACGTTCTTGCCGCACCTGAGACAGGATGGGTATATGGTGTTGCCAGTGGTATTGTTTAATTTTATATGGGAACAATCTCGACAAATGTTCAAATGTCTGACAATTCCGATGGTGTGAGATTACGTCCGGTTCAATTTCGGCGAGATTCGAGATCGGTTTTGGAGGAGAAAATTTACCAATCGTATACTCTCTTATTTATTGCTTCTTCATTGCCTCTCTTGTTGATTCATTATAGAAGTTTCTTTTTTGCTCTTGGCCGAGCGACAGCTTGCATGCTTCTGATTCATCGTATGTCATCTAGTTATTTTCGTATTTTTATTTCGAACTCGGTGTGTGTTACGAAGAAAATATAAAATGAACAATTTTTCATTTCATGCAATGTCATGAATATAACAGAGTAGCCCAGGCCCATGTTTGTTAAGACTGAATTCTTTCCAAGCGCCTCTGCATGAAATGTTGCAAGAGGGAATTCCTCCGGGGTCGTAGATGTGTCTCATGAATTCCACTACAGTCATCTCTATCGTGCTCTGAATCGCGGAGGACTTTATGCTGAGGTCATTTGCTGAGAGAGTATAGACCACAATCGAAATGTTCTCTTGTGAATAACGTGTGGTTCAACTGAATTGAATTGATACCTTATTTTACGTGACGAGACTCAAGCTATCAGGGCCGGTCTTCCGTCTGACCACGCAAATTTTGCTACGCTCCTTTCACCCACTAACGGAGAAAGGAGGTGTTTCTTGGGCGACGAAACACGTTCAAGGTTCCAATCTAGTGCTAACCGTCTCTAGCTGCAAAAACCTTTGACAGCGTATGTATATTAGTGAATTATCTACAAATGTGGATTATATTTTCGCATTTATACATCTTCATTTCCCCCCTCCGAATCGCTCAAATACATCCTATTTATTTGCTGTTGTACTTGTCTGTCTGCTCCGCTGACGCAGGACCTGGGAGCTACGTCCAGAAGCATGAAGGTGTATGATAATCCCGCGAAATGCTTCTATATTTACACCAAGTTTTCGTGAGGTGGTTGTGTTTTCTCATACTACCAGTATTACAACTGAAGCATCATGCAATTCATATTCATTCATCTTTGATCTTCGTTCATGTCGTGACGATCAATATCAAGGTCATCAACATCAGTGCCAAGTGGTAGATAATGTCCAAACTATGTCTGTGATTATCCGCGCAGGAATCGAGAAGACGAGAGCCTAAATGTATCCTCCCTCTCCTACGCCCGAATACCGAGTACGGTATCATCATCATCATCATCATAATCATCATTTACTCAAGAAAATTGACACATTCTAAAATCGTCAATTTTCACTTAACTGAAGACCTGTCTTCAGATATTTCTATTTATGCTAGTCAAAAACTAGACACTTCTCAAGACAGTCCTCTTGTAGAGTAAAACCCTCCCACTTTGACTTACAATAAATATATCGTTCAGATAAAAACCCTACTCCGCCAGTCTCCATACTTGAGATGAGCCACTTTCCTCGGACACGGACTATATCCACGTCAACATTTCTTTTCCGATTATCTCGTTTCGTTTCCGCCGCGGGATGTTCGTGTGGCCGCCTCTTGGGGCGCTGCGGTCGCGCGCGTGGCGTGGCGCGGCGAGGCGCGGCGTGGCGGGGAGGGGCGGGGCGGAGGTCAAAGCAGGAACGCGACCGTCGCCGCCCGCACGCTTTCGCTCTCGCCCCAAGGGCGGGCGACACACGGGCGGCCGACGGGCGATACGCAGCGAGACAACGCGACGGTTTGTGTGCGCGCGGCGCACTTGCAGTTTGGTCCATTGGCTCCTCCCCGACACGCCCCCTTGGGGTGGAATGGGTGTTTACGTAAGCTTCCGCGGCTCGAATCCATGAATTCTCGGCTATCCGGGCGGGCGCGTAGCGCCGCAGTGTCACTGCCCTGAGGAAGCCTGCGACATGTCAGGCGAAACGTCGGCACCCCAGCCAACGACGCGGCGTCTCCCGGATAGACGAGAATTCATGGAATGGGTGTTGTTTTTGGCACCTATAAACTCTCGAGTGTTGTCGGTGAGACAAGAATACATGCTCATTGGCTACTGTAAATTACGTTAGCTGATTGCGCGGGAATTTGGACTTCGCTCCATTGGCTCATCCCCCACACTCTGGGCCGTAAATGTGGTGCGTTCCTTAGTTCGCACCTGTAGACTCTCAATGTTGTCGGTGAGGCAAGAATACATGCTCATTGGCTACTGTAAACTCCGTTAGCTGGTTGTAATGCGCACTAATTTGGTCTTCAGTCCATTGGCTCGTCCCCGCCATAGGCTGGAATGGGGCGAGTTTTTAGTTTGCACCTTGCAGACTCTCAATGTTGTCGGTGATGAAAGAATACGTGCTCATTAACATCTGCAAATTCCGTTATCTGGTTGTATAGAGCGGGAAATTGGACTTCGCTCCATTGGCTCACTTCCGCCTGGGGCTGGAATAGTGGATATTTTTAGTTGGGACCCTACGTACTCCCAGGGTTGCTGGTGAGGTAAGGAAAGACGTGTGCAACAGAAATAACAAATTTTATTAAATGTTTTTTCTAATGCCCGAGCATTTGGACTTCAGTCCATTAGCTTATTCCTGTCATGAGCTAAAATGGGTTGATTTTGTGCTATTTAGCTCAATGTAATTCATAATTGCACAGAATTGCTGCAAATTCAATTGCTAAAGATAATTTACCTTTATTTCGGTTTTTAAGTGAAAGATTTAAGACCTGTCAACTACTCATTACCAACATCAAAGTGTTAGAGAGTAATATCAGAAGTTTTGGATCCAAGAACCAACTACGTACGTCTTCAACGCCGCACCGAGGATAAGTTGTAAAATTTAGTATATTGCTGTGAAACATTGTCAGAGGAAGGAAATTTAACGTGAGACGGATCGTTACACCTTGGTGAGAACCTGCAAGTAATGAAGTTCCTGAGAACCTATTGAGGTCTGTGGTGAACGTTATCTTTCCAATACTTGCTTCATAAACTAATTAAAACAAACTCTCAAGTCTGTTAAAGGCACTCGCTTAAAGGTATGTGCAGTGAATGACAATGGAGGTGATAGACCCTAGCTACTTCAGTAGTCTTTTCCTTATTATTATCATCCATAATTAGTTCGCACCGTACTATTATAGACAACAGTGTACCTTAATTCCTGACTACGTCGAAGTCGTTAAATGTGGATCTGAAACAGGGTTATCATTGATATATGATCGATTGACACCTGGATAAGTTCATTAGAGTCTAGCGTATGTGCTAGGTGACTTTCATGTTTTGTTCATCAATACGCTGAGGATATTAGAACCCTCCGTCTGCAAATTACTTCCCCTTTCCAATTTCCCTGGTTAAAATATAACTCCGCTCTCACGACTGGGCTTAGAGCTGATTCAGCTTACATGTTGTTTGCTCTAGATACAACGTAATAGCTCACTCATGATATTTCTATGGGAAGGAGGTAAAAGGTGTAGAGTCCAAGAGACTTGATGTTTTCGCGTAAAGAATTTTTCATTTATGCTGAATTTAAATTAATTGTTATTTGATACTTTGTAATTATATAAATATAACCAACTGATATATTTAGATTGAGAAAATTATTTTCGTTACTGCAGAAAATTTGTTTACATCCGTGAACATGCCCCATCGATTTCTGGGAGGGATAGGCTGCATCCAAATGCCATTTGCAGTATCGAGATAATTTTCCAAATTAGTAATAATTTTTTTTCGTTGCCAACTGTATGCCACAGAAGTCCTAACTGATTTCAAACCGTAAGTTGCTGGAAGACATCAGAAATAATTTTCCCATTAAATAACGCAGGTCATGATTTATTAATTCACAAATTGTATGTAATTAAAGACTAATTATTTTTTAAATGCGAAGTTTTAGTAATATAATTTTAATTGTTATATTTACATTAGCTCTTCATGTCTATTGAAAGTTTACTGCACTCCAGCTGTAGGAGACAGATTTAAATTTACTGTTACGTGGAAGGAATATACTGCATGCAAATAACTCTGTCGTATTTCATTCACAAGCTAATGCTTTTTTTAAATAATTTGCGGCTGTCTTGATTTTTACAAATACCTGGGTATCACTTTTATGTGTCACCCCAAAAGGTAATATATATATATATATATATATATATATATATATATATATATATATATATATATGATACCGAAGAAACCTCAACCATTTGTATACCAACTCGGCAGTACTTTGCAACAGTCTTAAATAAAAGTAATAAAATAAGTAATCTTTAATAAAGTAAAAATAAGAAAAACGATTCGATGAGACACAGAAAACGGAAAAGAAATCCTGCTCGAATCCCTGCTCCAGAGAGCCGCATTGGCATTGCAAACCGACCCGGGCGCTCTCCAGCGGACGAAGCGGCATTTGCAAGGCGCCACTTTGCTGCGGGGGAATCCATGTCACATCTGGAGTTACGGCTGCCGCAGCCGCCTCCTGCTCTCTCCTCTCGGAAAAGTCACGTGGGAGGCAAGGCCGCCTGACAGGGCGGTCCCCGCTAGGGCGCTCCGTGTTTGTGTTAGTTATTTGCTCGCGCAGGGGGCCTTGGCCTCCTCCCGCAATCGAAGCCCCCCCCCCCGGATTACTATAATAAAGGAAGAAGGCCCGGGTCACCCGGATGCTCCCAGGAGCAACACACGAGGCGCTCATTGTATGTCTCCAAATGTCGCGGCGCGGCATGAGGAAACAGCCTTGTTAAGGTCGAGAAGAAAGCTGTGGATTGTGGGGCAACTTAACTATAAATTGTAAAGTAACCAGCTTTATAAAATTGTGCAAAGCTGACAATATCGAAATGTTTAAATAAAATAAATAATTTTTGTTTTCGGAATAAAAAATGAAATAAATTGAATAGAAAATGTCTAAGCACGTTTTTACCTTTTTACTTCATTGCATATTTTGTGAACCATGATTTAAAACTAATTTTTAAACTTTTTTTAATGCACTGATAATCCACTGTTTAAATAAAAGATCTCCTAGAGGATCTAAGTACAGTTGGGTGGAGAATATGAATGCCTCAAAATGCAACAGCCCTGCGATATCTATAGAATCATAATGTGCATATATCAATTTCCAACAAATCCGCTCTTTTTATTAAATTTCAAACCAACATTGCACAACGTGTACTTACGAAAATTAAAAAAAGATATAAGCAGGATAATCATGTGTTTTGCCTTTTCCCTTCAGAATTGTATTGAAAAACACAAATAGTTATGAAATCGCATTTGTAGTATCAGTAAGCGTCATAAGAGGGACATAAAGCTCCATAACTCTCTCGAAGTGTAATTTATGATTAAAGTAATGATTTGAGGGCGTAAGGAACAAAAGAAAACAGTTTTATGTTATCTGTGAAAGAGAGAGAAATGACAGATTTATTGAGAAATTTTCTCAATACATTTATTGAGTTGATTGAATAAAAAGATTGACGTTCAAAGAACTTTATTGACATTAAATATTCTTAATATTTCATTTGTAATAAAGAACTTTCCGTCATTCGCATTCTTGTACATTCAGTTTATACAGCCTACATCACGTGCGATTATCGTAAATCATACAAGATCACAAACGAAAAACGCTAAGACGTAGGTTTTACGTTAATATTTCATTGAATGTTATTACACTTAATGCTAGCTCCTCTCACTATCGGGCACGAACGGGCTGTAAAAAAGTCCCTAATAAAAAAGATGTAATTTTTTCCACGGATCTTGACAGTCAACTGCTAAAGTAACAGAAATATTCTTCGAGGTAAAGGTCTTTGCAACGGTTCAGGCGTAGCGAACTCATTCATCTCTCTTATCTGATCGTTTCCCTTAGAGGCACTTTTTCTATGCTTTCCGACATTTCACCCGCTCTCGGTGGCTCTTTCTTTTATTTTTCTTTAAATTACCTTCTTCGCGAAAATGGGGAAGATAACTCTGCACACGGACATAGGAATTTCGAATGCAAAACAGTACATTTGTTGCTGAAAACATAAACTTGTTTTCCTCTGCCAAATTTTGTGAAGTTTTCACTTCGATTGTAGAAAATTATATTTAAAAATAACTAAAAGTACATTTCAAATATAAATCTGCAAAAGATTTGCGTTACTGTTTAATGCAAATTCAGTGTTGAAACAGCAGTATGTAACAGAATAACAGGTTTAAGCAGTCTGAAGATAATAACATATTTTCGCATAGTCGTATTTTCATTATTAAAATCTTTCAAGCGTATAATTAATTCCAACGCATCAAACATGCACCTAATGTAACGTTTCCTGAATAAACGAGCCCAGCTTTTGGGAGAAAGAGCTTGGGCTAGGTCGACACACTAAGCACCTGAGTTATGGAATGAAGCAGACCACTCAGTGAATATCCACAGGACCTAAATGAAGCGAACGTCAATTGGACATGGAAAGAGAAAACCACATTTTATCGAGCGACAGCGAGAGTCGGGACTTTGCATTAAAATCGAGCGATCTCTCATAGCTTTTCGTTGATTCGGAGGGCAGCAGCTGCCGATAAGATCAGATTACTAGGAATACAGAACGGCGAAAATTGCTGGATTCAGCAAAAGAGCGACCACGTAAATGACCTAACGATGGTCAGGTCTGAAAGCAAGAGAAGAGTGTTAGAAATGAAAAGAATGCTTTCACTCAGAAATGGAACTCTGGAATAAATATAGAAATTTCCGCCCAGAATGCTCAATAAAATACTTTCTCCCATTCACGTGTTTTTTGCTCACATGTGAACGTTATTGGAAAATAAATAGTCGCCACAAATAAAGGTGAAAATACAGAAAAAAATAAAGAACTCATGTGAAACTGCTATTAGTGATAAACAAAACTGAATGGGAGGGAAACTCTTTATTGAATCAAATATAGGATACGATTTTATTCCTCACGATTTCAAATACTACCTGAAAAATGAGTATTATTGGAAATTCCTTGTAATAAACACAAATGTAATCTATGGATATTTACTTTATTTGCCAATGGCCTATTTAAAATCTATTTTATTGTGCTGGAAATGTTACATTCATGGAAGAAGAAAGAAAAGAAGTAAATATGGTTAAGAGAATCATTTAAGTTTTTAGACCCAAGAAATGTTTTAAGGGCAAACTATATTCCCAACATTGTTTCTAAAACCATCAAATATTTTCCTTTGCAAAATATTTCAACTATAATACAAATAACATATGTTCAAAAAACAATGAAATGAATGTTATGTATCCTAATAACATATCTATATTTATTTGTTTTACATTTTCTTATATGGCTCGGTGTAGCTTCACAAGAGTGAATATAAATTTCAACGTGACAAGACTAACACCAGTACTTTCAAGATTGCAAGGGCTCTCCCACTGGAGATCTCATATAATCAATAATAATTTCTAATAATTGAGGATGAGGGAATAAATTATGTTTTCGTGTAAGAAATGTTACAAACGTCAGAGGCACATAAGTATCATAGGATTTTATTTTATGGAGGTTTAAACTCATCTTTGGGGAATTTAATTTCCATGCAATCTAATCATGCTACAGAGGGAGGTGGATATTTCTCAACACCGGGAGAGGTGGCTTAGGGCATCAACGGCTGTTTCTGCAATGCCTCTGTTCCGAAGGTGCTAGGGTCGAGTCCTGACGGTGGCAGGATTTTCGGCTTAGGTAGTTGGAGTTCAGCCGCTGTCTGTACGAGAATTGTTATGTCCGGATACTCTCTTATCGTTAGTTATTCGAGGTTTGTCCGATCAACTCCAGGCGAATGGCGGAGCAGTTCTCTAACAAAAGGGCCTCGAACCGCGTGCGATCTTTCCTTCCTCTCCTTTTTCCTATTCTCATCCCTTACGTACATACACTTACACTAACATGCACAACACTACCACACATGCCGGAGACCGGTCGTGAGCTTAGAGCTTTTCCGGCTGAGGCGGTGCGCCGCTGGTGGGAGATACCTGTTTAGGGAAAACCCGGTTAGTCGACGGTAGGTCGGCGGCGGATGTCGTTCATCCAGTGTGGGAAGATCACCGCCCCCTCCCGAGGGGGGAACATGTACTACGCTTACGGGACTAATGACCTTAGCCGTTGTCGCACTCGGAATCACTAGTCAATCAACCATTGTCATTTATCCAAGCAACAGAGGGAGGAGGATCTCCCTCACATTGGCTTCCACGGCAGTATCCACCAAGGAGTTCGACAACATCCGCAAACGCGGTCGTATTAGGTCGCGCAAACAGCGCGAGTCCTATGAATAACTACGCGGCCTGCGCAAAGCCGCCGCGCGCGCGCAAGAGACGGTCGCGTGCAGCGGACGGCGTGGAACAGCGCGGGCGGCGGCGATGGCACGGAGCGGGACGGATCGTTCCATTAAGCTGGAGCGGGCGGGCGCGCGCGCGCGCCGCGATCGCCGTTTGTTTTCGCGTCGCCACCACTCGATATTGGACGCCGCTAATTCAGGTCGGGATTCCCATAGCGCGGCCCTCTTTCCCCCCCTCCTTTCCCTCGCCTGCACTCTCGCGGCTCGGAATGCGCGTGTGTGTGTGTGCGTGGGTGGGTAGGTGGGTGGGTGGGTTGGGCGGGCGGGCGGGCAGGCGGGCCGCCGGGCGGGCGGGCCGCCGGGCGGGCGGGCCGCCGGGCGGGCGGGCCGCCGGGCGGGCGGGCCGCCGGGCGTGCGGGCGGTCTCTCAAAGCCAGGTGACGTCGCGTTGCGGAATCGCGGAGCGGAATTTGCGCGCCAGTTGTTCGCAGGAAATGTACTCTCCGCGGTAGGCCACGCGTGTGGTACGGGCAGCGAGTTAGAATATGCTATATACTAAAGTCGCTGAAGCGCCGCCATCTTTGTGGAACATTTTTGAAGCCAAGATTTTTGCAGTGAATGTAGCGCCTTCTGGAGAAAAAGAGTATTCCGTAAGGCGCTGGATAAGGCCAAAACCTTTACATTTTAAAACAAAAGCACAGTTTGCAATGAAAACGAATTGAGAAAAAAAATTAAAAACAGGTTACTTTCTGCATCGGTTAATGTCTATACGCCACCTCCAGGTAATGATTCATAAGTTATAACTGCAAAAAACATGGCGGTCCCTAGTTCTCCGAGCGTCCGCCCAGAGCGCTGAAACCACAGAGTCAGCGACTGTATTTAGTATTTTTCTAACCTGTTGGTTACGGATCGCTTCGGAGCTGGATATAAAAGTTCAGGAGCTGATTGGGAAGACGGTGAGTTGGGAAAAATTTAGTCAATGATTTACTCAAGTCTATGCTCTTTTCCTTTTCTGAGCAGTTCTTTTAGGTTTTGTATGCATTAAAAACTAACTGAAAATTTTTGATGTAGTTATATGTTTTTGAATTTGTGCTTCTAAATTTTGAGCGATTTGCAGTTTTTCTCAATTTTATTTGTTGTCAGGTATTTGTATATTGAGAACAAAATCTCTAAAGGAGGCTTTTCAGGAAACAGTTATAAAAATGATCCAAAGAGTACTCATTTGGGAATTAAATTATCAAACGCGAGTATTTATGCTCGTATAAATAGGTTCAAATCACAAAGTTTGGAAGTGTCATTTATGAAATTTTGCCATTTGTATGAACTTGGATGAATAACGCGTAATGGGGAAATTTTAGAAATTGTTCGCGATTGTTCTCAAGAAGAACGTTTATATCACACGTAAGAGGATCGACGTTATCCTATTAGTTCATTGTTAAAACCGTATTGTATCGCATATATAAATAACGTATCTTCAAAAAACCCAAGAAGAGTTTTTAAATCAATTCCTGTAATATATTCCTTGGATAAAAGAAATAAAATAAGAAAGTTTGAATTTGTTGTTAGTAAATAAAATATGTTAATCTGTTAGCAATGCTGCGAAGATAACGACATTTTTGCGTTTATACCATCAGGCAATTTATTAGTAACGATACATTAGTTACATTTCGAATCTGTATTTCCTTCTGCAAACACGCGGAAGTTTTACGTTCACAGATGCAAATTAATGTTTTGCAAACCTGTTCCAGTTAGAAAATCGAAGAGCAGAAAACGAGTTGAAGTGACGGGTCTACTTTATACAAGCTTTTACAAGATGTGAATCCATAAACTCTTTCAGACTACGAGGTCTTCGGACTTTTCTGGCGCTATATTCCCTCTCACAAGGTCATTGCCACTACTATAAAATGTTAGGAATGTAATCCATGTTAATGTGTTTGATTTTACGTAGGAAAATAAGACTTTTTACATTCCTGTTACAAAATTTATGTCATTTGGTAGAAATTTACAAGATGATAAAAAAATATTTCTTGTTCTGATGGGAACATAACTAATTAACGGTTTCAAGTATTCACCTAAATAATGCATCCACTGATGTCACCACAGTCCCTCTGACCGAGAGGTCCTAGGTTTGAGTTCTGATGATATCAGGATTTTTGAAATTTGCTTGCCATGTTAGGTCGGGTTTAGTCGCAGTCTGGAGGAGAATTCTAGCGGCCGGCTGCTCCAGTTGGTATTTTTCTGTTGTTTCTCTATGCCAATGTCCCAGCGGTGCCCTAAGAAACGTGCTATGGACCGCGCGCGATCTTACCTTCCTTTTCCTTGTCCTACACACTTACATTCACATGCACTACACAACCACACCTGCCGAGAGACTGGTCGGGAGCTTTAGAGCTTGTCGCGGCTGTGTCGGTGACCCGCTTGTGGGAGATACATGGTTGGGGAAGACCCCGCAAGCCGACGATAGGTCGGCGCCGAATCCCACCATCCAACGGGTGAAATACGACCGCCACTACCGGAGAAGATCATGCACTACACCTACGGGAATAATGACCCTAGTAGTTGACGTGCCCGGAATCACTAATCAACCAATAGATTCATCTCAAATCAATTTTTATTCTTAATGCGTGTGAAGTCTTCGTTTGTTGTTGAACCCGACAGTCTAATTGTATCGGAAGATAACATGCATAATTTTTAAGGAAAAGAAATGATCTCTAGATCTTTGTAGTTGTAATTAAAAATCTTCATTTATACCTTTTCACACAACATGAGGTGAAGTCACTTCATTTCTCTTTGCAGAAGTTCGTTGACAATTAAGAACAAATTAACAGATCAGTGTCTTTTATTGGAGAGAAACGAGACTATTTTCTTTACCTTACATTTAATTGTCAACGGTACGAATATTTATTATACTTTTGCACCAAATTTTTGTTTCTGGAAACCCGCAGTATGGGAATTGTTACCAAGCATTGCCTAGATAGGAGGGGAGGACTGGATTGGGCAGAGCGGATGGTTCTTGTTCTGCTTTCCTACACATGCATGTTTGCTGATTTGTGAATGCTATTTCAGTGTGGCCAGATGTAGATAATTCAGTACGTTTTATTCTTTTATTTGTCAATAACATGTCCTAAATTTAAGATTATTCTAGATAAACCAAAATAACTCAATAAACATAAAAATTCGCAAAACCACAATCCGAACTCGTATTCAAACACTCAATATCCTACAGGATATTTACACTGCTCTTTATCAACCTAACAATTAAATGAAAGAGAAAACAAAAGTCTACGTTTTTCCTATGTTTGCCCAGCATGATACATGCTCTAGATTCCCTGTATTCGTCCCCGCCCAAAGTAAACCTAAAAAAACTATAAATAAAACGAGATTGCAAAAACGAAATCTGGGAACGTATCCGAGCACTGAATAATAGTAAACCTAGAAATAAGTAATATCGATGTGCTTTCTCATCCAGACAACCAAAAGGAAGAGAGAAAACAAACATCCACATGTGTCCCGAGTGTTCGCTGAGCATGACATACGCTCTAGATTTCGCGTGTACGTGCTTTGTGTGACAAAGGCAACATGTGTTTGAGGAAGCCCGTCGCTTTGCCGCGCCCCTGCGCATTCCAGGGTTTGCCGGGCGTCGCTCCCGGGTCTTCCGCGACAGCGGCGGCGGCGGCGGCGGCGGTGGCGGCGGCGTCGGCGGTGGAGGTGGCTGCCAGCAGCATCGTTTGGAAAACAGCTGCCGCCGCCGTCGACGCGCACAGTGGGTCGGTAAAAAATTACATCAGACTCGCCAAGCGTTAACAGACCTGTGATTTCCAACTAAATTCAATGATTGATTGATTGATTGATTGATTACTAGTGATTGTGGGCGCGTCAACTGCTAAGGTCATTAGTCCCGTACGAGTAGTGCATGTTTTCTTTGCTTGGGAAGTGGCAGTGACCTTCCCCCCTGGATGGTGAGATCCGTCAGATAGCGAGGTTTTCCTCAACTAGGTATCTCCCACCAGCGGGGCCTCAACCCAGCGGAGACAGACTCTAAGCTCCCAACCGGTCTCCCTCTATGTGTGCTAGTGTAGTGCAAGTAAGTGTGTGAGTAAATATGGGTAGGGAAAGGGCAAGGAAGAGGAAGGAAAGATCGCGCACGTTCCGTGGCCCGTCTGTTAGGGTACTGTTCCGGCATTTTCCTGGTATTGATAGGAGAAATCACGGAAAACTACCTACTACAACTACAAATACTAAAGTATTTGAAAAATACTAGTAGGGATGAAATATAAAATGAATGTTTCAATTTTTAAATGTGTTGTCTGGCTATTCTATTTTTATATTCAACTTTATGGATGAGAGAAGTTCAAATATCATCGTCATAATATTACCCTGTAACACTCGTAATTAAGCTCTTTTGCAATGTTTTCTATTGCTATTAAGAATTACATTTTATCGTTGTTAGCGTGGTGCTCACAGATTAAGACACATTTAGTAACGACTCGAATCTTCTCTACGATGTAGTTCGAGTCTCGTCCTTGGCCTGACCGTTTCGCTTCCATATGTGAGAAGTTGAGGAGAACTACACGTTCTCCTTACAGATTTTGCGAAGTCGCAACTGTAGAAGTATGGATTGTTTGGCTTGTGGTACTTCTTGCTCGGGCGAAGAGTGTAACTCTTAAAATGTGGGGAAAAAACGTACGAAAAAACTATTCAGTGTCTTTACCTTATTAGTCTATGCAAGGTTCATTATTCCATGAAGGGTTGATAAAAATGCATTCGTTTTTATCGGGTAATTGGCAGCATATCAGTAATATTTTCGATGACAAATACGACATGGTAATGGGACAGAAATAGTATGTGCTGTAGCAATTGAGTGACCTGTAGTAACAAACGTTAAAATTCTGGAATTTTTTTCACAACCAGCAATTTTTTTCTCTAGGTGAATAGGTATTTCTAGGGGTAGATAGTCAAACGTTCCCTCATTCAGGCACGGGAATCTTGTGCATTGCACAAATCCATGGATCGCGCGTGATGCCTCCTTCCCTTCCCTCCCCTTACTTACTCACACACACACTCACACACTCACACACACACTCACACACACACTCACACACACACACACTCACACACACACACTCACACACACACTCACACACACACTCACACACACACACTCACACACACACTCACACACACACACTCACACACACACTCATACACACACACACACTCACACACACACTCACACACACACTCACACACACACTCACACACACACACACACTCACACACACACTCACACACACACACTCACACACACTCACACACACACTCACACACACACTCACACACACACTCACACACACACTCACACACACACTCACACACACACTCACACACACACTCACACACACACTCACACACACTCACACACACACACTCACACACACTCACACACACACACTCACACACACTCACACACACACACTCACACACACACACATGTACTACACTACCGCACATTTCGGAAGATCAGTCGGGAGCTTAGGACTTGTTCCGGCTGGGGTGATGTCTCGCTGATGGGAGATACCTGGACGCGCTAAACTTCGCAAGGCAACGTGAAGATTGGAGCCGGATCTCACCATGCAGCGGAGAAAGATCACCATCCTCTGCCACGATAAAAACATACACTACCCTTACGGAAGTAATGAACATAGCCGTTGAAACCCGAAATGATCAGACAACCGTATATCCATCTTATAACACCCAGAAATAGTACCATTTGCATGGCACCCAGAAATGGTACCATTTGCTTAACACCCAGAAATGGTACCATTTGCTTAACACCCAGAAATGGTACCATTTGCTTAACACCCAGAAATGGTACCATTTGCTTAACACCCAGAAATGGTACCATTTGCTTAACACCCAGAAATGGTACCATTTGCTTAACACCCAGAAATGGTACCATTTGCTTAACACCCAGAAATGGTACCATTTGCTTAACACCCAGAAATGGTACCATTTGCTTAACACCCAGAAATGGTACCATTTGCTTAACACCCAGAAATGGTACCATTTGCTTAACATCCAGAAATGGCACCATTTGCTTAAGATCCAGAAATGGTACCATTTGCTTAAGACCCAGAAATGGTACCATTTGCTTAACAACCAGAAATGGTACCATTGGCTTAACACCCAGAAATGGTACCATTGGCTTAACACCCAGAAATGGTACCATTGGCTTAACACCCAGAAATGGTACCATTGGCTTAACACCCAGAAATGGTACCATTGGCTTAACACACAGAAATGGTACCATTTGCTTAACACCTAGAAATGGTACCATTTGCTTAACACCCAGAAATGGTACCATTTGCATAACACGCAGAAATGGTACCATGTTGTTGTTGTTTTTGCTGTTGTTTTTTGTTGTTTGTTTTTTCGCGCGTGCCATGTGGTCCATTGCGACCCTGTGCACACGCGGCCGCCGCCGCGCCGTTGCCAAAAGCGGGGCGAGACATCGCGATTTGGCGCCCGCCCTCGCCTGCCGCCGCCGCCGCCGCCGCCGTCTGGGCCTTGCGCAACCGCCCCAGACACTCGCCCTCCTCCCCCGCCCCCGTCCCGTCCTCGCGGTTGCACAATCCGCGTGAGGACATTCCGGACGAGGGCGCCGGGAATATTAAAAACTATGGTTTCTCTGCCGGCTGTGTTCTGAATGCGCCCCGCCGCCCGAGAACGGCGGAAAGGCACGGGTTTCGGGACGCCTTCCAAGGAATTACGCACGCGATTTGTTAAGAGACCATATTTGGGGCGGAATGGGTGTCTCAAGAACGTTTGACTGGAGACAGACGCTCAATAAGAAATAAATAAATAATTTATATATAAAGAGAGAGATTTATATATAATTTATATATAAAGAGAGAGAGAGAGATTGATGTTTTGATCCACATGAAAATTTGATCGAATGTTTGTCGCATTTGATCGAACAATGCGCTAGCATTTGTGTCATGCGAATTCGAGCAAAATTGCAGCAAAAGGTTCCACTCTTACAGTCTCTTTTGAGGTAACACTCGCCTCGGAACTTCGCTTGACGCTCTATAAAAAGTGAACCTATCCTGCGGCAACCTGGTGGACCACATCACAGAAGTACAAGATTACACTTGAGCTAGTACAGAAGTTTTGCGGCTCATAGCACGCCCTCCGTTTCGGAAATGGTTGACAGTACTGAGAAAGAACTTGATATCCAGTCCTTCACTCAATGCTTGCGACAGCTTTCGTTTAACGAAGCCTCTCAAGCCTTTAAAAACCAACGAAGCTCCGGCAATGCTAAAACAATTAGCTCGATACGACCTCACTACAGGACAAAGAAGACAAGCACTCCCCTCGGATATTCTGAGGGCGAAGTGTAACACAAAAGCCGATTTGGTTATTGACAAAGGTCCACACCAGCCACTTATACAAAGCAGTAAATGCGTGCGAACTTTAAGACCAAAATCACACCAGTCTTCAGCTAAGCCGAAAAAAAGCACATGAAAATATTTACGTTTATTATATAGTTTTTTTATGTCATGTCTGAGCAACTACAGTAGGAATCCCTTTCAACTCATAAGCCAAATTCATTTCGCTTCACGTATTGGCGCTGATTGTTGTGTCCACTAGATCATTGTTGGAGCTATGTGGTTGCATGCGTTAGTAGCTTCATCGCTGAATTGTTATGTGTTTAAAATGGCGTTCGAAAATGCCAAAGAGTCGGTATATCAGCTTTTTTCTTTAAAAAGGAATATAACCGTCAGATTTGACAAGACCTTAAGAAGTATAGCGCCGGGAATTTTAGTAACTTCTGTGTCTGTGTGGCCTTTGCTTTGAGTCCACTTCTCCACCGACAAACGGGGGAAATGCAACGGTTTTGGAAAGATTTTCAATTAATTATATACGTCGTAGGTGAATTGATAAGAGACAGATCGTGCAGAGGTAAATAGTTAATTATTTATAGAGACGTTTGAGCTCAGATGAAAATACTCAGTTAAATTCAGATCGTCCCTCTCTAAATGGCCCGAGTTACGAAAATTTATACATAATGTATCTACTATAAGTAGCAAGGTGGGATTTTATTAAGTACTGCGTTAAATTCAATCTGTTTCTTGTATCTATTTTGCGATGTATCCAAATATGCATGTAATAGCGATGCTTCCAAGGACTCTTTACGTATCCTTTAGACACTGACACAATATCTCCTTCATTAAAATAATGTATTTTGCTAATATTATTATTTTGTTTATTACTTTGGTTTACATAATTAATCGCATTTTGTATGTAAGTTTATCGACTTTCATAATTCCAATCTTTCATATATTCTGTACTAGACGGCACAATTATTCCCATGGTATCAACGTTCATGTTCACAACACGGTCGATACATATGACTATCTAATTGTGAAATGATTGACAAGCAATATGGGTTTCTGAAAGGAAATATTTCCTTTCATTATTGGTAAATTGATTGAAGTCGTATTCAATTGTAAACACCCAGTATTTGAATTTGCTTCTCAACCAAAAACAGATGCTTCAAACAGTATTAATTTTGCTGAATCAATACAGAATCCTGTCTATTTTTAACTACCAAATTATTCATCCAATAATCCTGCATTAGAGTTAGTCCTACGTAAATATTTATAAAATCTTAATTTGCAATTAAGAAAGTATTTTGTTAAAATATTGCAACCTCTTTTAGTCTTAACATTTACCGTAAAATATCTTCTTAAAAGATTTTTTAACTATTTGCATAAACATTCACAAAAACTTGGTTTCGTATATTATCTACATTCTAGGAAAATCTCATCAGTGGGATTGTTGAGAGAAGAGCGGCAAAGATTTCGTACTTTATTTTCTAGAGAAGCTGAAGTTGCGCAATTGCAGCAGTCTCGCATGCCCAACTTCATTATTCCATATATATGCTTCGTGTTTCTCATATTTTTAATTTGTATAACTAAAATATGTTCATTATCAAATCTTTTGGTAAACAAAGTTTCAACTTTTCAACTCGTATAATCACTTCAAGAACTAGAGAAAAATGACATGTTTTAGATGTTTGTTGAATTTTTTTTAATTCTGAGGGTTTGAAAACGTCACAAACTGAATGACAATTGTAAGTTATGTAAACGCAACTGGTACGACTAGAACACACTGTGAAACTTTCAATAGGAAACATTCAAATACATTTCAATTTATTACAATTTCAGTAGAATTTTCTGCAGTTTGTTTATCATTTTGTAAGGATACTTTTCTCTCTTAGAAAAATACTAAACGAGTGTGGTTTTGAATGGATCCATACTTCAAACACAATTATTTTACATTAATTAATATCACTTTGTTCTACGTTCTCAAACAAATGTGTAACTGGATATAAATTAGAATAAATACTACCACAAATTGGATTTTCGTTTGTTCAGACTTTGACTGTAGAAACCTGAATTAAATGTGAGGCCACGTAGTAAAACGTATCCTGATATGCAATGAAGCACCAGGAATGAATTTGTATAGGAATTTATTGTGCTTAGTAGTTTCTCTGTAGGGAAGAAAAACACGTGCGATTTACTTTAATTTTGTTTATTTCAAAGAAATGGATCCCCTTTGTTTGAAATTTTATTGTTTAATACTATGATCATGCATTTGTGTAGCACTACGGCTAACACAAATGTTTAACGTTTTGTGGAACAAAAAACAATAACAGTGTTTTCATAATGGCCTGCCGTCGTTTTAAGCTTCACGTTTCTCTCACCAGTTGCGTTGCATTGGTGAAGTTCATGCTCAATTATTTGATGAAAATAGGACATGTTTATTTCATATTTTTTTGTATAGAAAACTTCTAATTTTACCTATAGCTATATTTTTTAACAAAATATACATTTTATTTGTTTTAATTCCACAAAAAAACACCACATGGAAGAGGCATACGCATCAAAGCATAAGCACCGCGTCTCCGCCGGAGGAGCAGGATCTTATTGACTCCCTCGCTTGGCGGCATGCGAGGCGTCTTCGTCCACATGCCATGAATCCACGCGCCATCCACCGCCATCCACCGCTCGCGGAGCCCGCGCCAGAGGAACAGTTTCGCGCGATGAATAATTCAGCTGTTTTAGCCGTGCAAACACTCGGAAAACGCGCAGTCTTCGAATCCGACGCGAAGTTTGTTCATTTCCCACTAATGCGGCGCCGAATAAACTTGGCGTTGAGGTGGTTGCGGAACGATTTCAGAAGCGGCGGCGGCAGTTTGTACCTCTCGACTGACACCTTTTCCTTCGGGCAATCGTCGCGACGTCGAGGAAGGTACACTTCAACTGGGTACAAAGTCTTTATTCGGAGGAAGGTGGGGACGGGAGAAAAATGCGGGAAAGTTTTGTTTCAGATGGAAAGATTTTGAGTTCCCTTGACAATAATGTGCTCGGTTGCAATCAACTTAATGGTTTGGGTGTTTGAGTTGAATGACAAGGGATTCAATTCAAATATTTTCATTGATTTGAAGTGACTTTCAAGATTGTCGTCGCAGTTTTATAAGACGTTATTGTTTCATATTTGTTTCAATTTTCTGTCTGTAGTTTCTTTTTACAGCAAAGATTTATCGAAATATTTCTTTTCTTGTCTAATAGTGGCACTAAGAGTCATATCTAATTAATCCGCTACAATCTTTGCCAAATAAAATAATGAAAAACTAAGAATGAATAATGAAAAAATGTAATAGTGTTTTTGTGTTTTCTAATAAACTGTTATTTTTAGGGGTTAGTAATTTTTTCTTTGACAGTTTTCTTTGAAGTACTATCTTTTGATACTCATTCTTGCAATGATGTACTACAATTTTCAATTATTCCACGCGGCTTGAATCAATATTGTAGCTCTCTGACAGCATTAAACATATCCTTTTCATAATTACCATTTATCACGTTATTACACCAAAATTGACATCTCAATATTTTTGATTCTATCAAGGCAAAATAATCACAACACACAAATTTCAGAATGTCGAATTCAAATATTCAAGTATTTTGCTATAACTGACTACCAACAAGAGTTTCAGACCATACATGAATGAAGATATATTATGAAAATGAAGCATTGTTTAGATTTGACAAGACTAAGTTACTCGCTGGAACCAATTGAGACATCAACCTCATAACCAGCCTCTTAAGTACTCTCACCTCAACTCCCACCTCATGAATGGGCCATCTCTAAAAAACAAACTAGTCGTGACCACCTCATGAACTGCTTCGCCGGATCCCCAACCCCAAATTGCCGTGCTCGCCGCTGACTCAATTCTCCGGCGAAGTGGAGGGCGGGAGCGGCGGGAACGTGCCAGCGGCGCCGACACCTTTCTCCTCCCGCAAACAAGGGGTCGCCAGTTTATTTTTGCCACGCGCCGTTTCTCTGCAGGCGATTCGAGAATCCGAACGTATAATTTGGTCTCGCCTTTTCCCAGCACGGCAGATGCTCTACCCGGAGATCTCGGGCCCCGCCCACCCCTTCACCTTAGCGTCCTGCACGTTCTGTTCCACCCCGATCCGTCCCGCCCCGCCCCGCCCTGCGCCGTTCTGTCCGGCTCCGCCCCCAATCCGCCCCCGCTTCACCCCCGTTCCGACCCGTCCCGCCCCGCTCAGACCCGTTCCGCCCCGCTCAGCCTCCTCTCTACCCCGCTCCACCCCGCTTCGACCCGCTCCGCCGCGCTCCGCCCCTCTCCGCCCCCGTCCACCCTGCCCTCACCCAACCCCCCTCCTGGCCGCAAGTTTTTTTTTTACAAACAATTCTAGCAAATTTATATTGTACTCATTTATATGAAACACGTTGTGTGGAATGCGCTGATTAATTACTGGTTATTACACCTACAATTACATATATTACACAAGATATTAAATAAGTAAGTGCGGTGAAGTGCGGTGAAGTGCTGTGAAGTGCTGGTCAGTGTAATTCAAAGCAAAAAAGTGTAGTGTAGTGAAGTGAAGTGAAGTGAAATGAAGTGCGGTGAACGTGATCAATGCACTTTTCAATGCTGCCTTTCGTCTTGTACTGTATTGGGCGGTGTTATTATTATTATTATTATTATTATTATTATTATTATTATTATTATTATTATTATTATTATTATTATTATTATTATTATTATTATTATCATTGGTAGTATTATTATTATTAATGTAAGTGTTGTAATTTTTGCAATTATTGTCATTAACTGCCACCGGGTTATACCCAATTGCAGTTCTAATAAATGTAATCAATCTAATTTAAATGTAATCACAGAGTTGTTCGACTTGAAGTAATTGGATTAAGTAGCTTAGCACAATAAAATTAGCGATGTATTATGGACCATTTGGCTAGCTTCCCTCGCGCATTTCCAAGTCCCCGTGGGCGATCCTCGAACCTTCAACTCAGAGTTGAATATAAAACGTTCTGCTAACACAAAATGTCCATAGCATTTACCCCAAAATAAAGATACAGTTTATCTCAAGTAACTTCCTTCGCGGTACTATATATAAACAAATTAATTGTATAAATTTCACGCGTTCATTTTATCCATAAGTTTAGCCATTTTTCCCTAAAATACTCGCCACCATACGCGCTAACATATCAGTGTCAAAGTATCAATGAAAATAACGTCATAACGTTGACTAATTCACACAGACACATATGACGTAGTAATAGAGAATACATTTTCGAAGTAAATCACTGAGCATTTCTGATGTTCTTCAGTAAATGTATTATGACGAAGGGAGAGGGTAATACGAGAAAAAGCTTTCCTAGAAGATAAAGAGGATTTCTAGATTCCCAGTAGTCACATAAAGAGCACCATTTGGTACAAAGAAAATGTGTGCAATGAGGAAAACTTCTAATGATAGGAGTTTCATGATATTTGAATATCCTGTGAATTCCGATATCCCCAGCCCAAATCTATGGCCGAGACTGCAACCCACCTTGCATACATAAATTAGTCTAACCTCACCGTCTTCATTTGCTCATCCTGCAATCAGCTCAAAACACTACCGATAAATCCCGGGATCGGGTTGAAACCCGATCGAAGCCGTGGATTTTTAAGGGCGAAAAAATCCTTCGTACGCCTTCCTTCGGAGGGGAAGTAAAGCCGGCTGTCCCATGTTAGTAGATTTACTTGCATGTAAAAGATCCTCAAGCCTAAATGACGCCTCTGAGCTAAATTCAAATCGCCTGTTTCTCGCCTAAGAAATACTTCCTTTCTCTGCTAGTTGATGAAAGGAGCGTAGCGAAATTTGCGTGGTCAGACGGAAGAGCGGGCCTAATGGCCCGAGTCTCGCCACGTAAAATAAGGCAAATTCAAATTCAAATTCAAAATAAATTGCACTTACCTTTTCATTTCGCACCCAATTTTTTTTAATATTACTACCTCCTTCTACTAATACTACCTACTCCGCCGGGCGCCCGTGCAATACGCAACACCATCCCGACTCGTGCGTTTTCTATTTCCGTGTCACCCTCCTCCCCTTCCCAGCCCTTGCACTTCGCCCTTCTCTCTCGCCCACGCGGAGTCCTCCCGCCCCAGGCGCCCACCGATGCCGTTAAGCCGATATACGAGTTGGCGCCCAAGGTCGAAGGACCGGATCTGACGTGGGTTACGACACGGCATACCATTCCACCGCTCCCCGTCGCTCGCCCCGAAGATACGATGCTTACGAGGGTTACGATAGCCCGCCCAATCACGCCGGCGACACCCGCCGGTTCACTTTCACTGTTCACACATCGGCGCGCCAGGCGCGTGGCGGGGCAGGGCGGGGCGGGGGAGGGCGGGGGAAGGGCGGGACGTCGCGCGGAGGGGGAGAGGGGAGGGACGAGGTTGAGAGGGGCGTAGCGGACTAGAGAGGGTTGGAGCGGGCCGGGGTAAAGCGGGGCGGAATAGGGCGGGGAAGGGCGGAGCGGAGCGGGGCGGAGTGGAGCGGGGCGGAGCGAGGCGCAACGGGGCGGAGCGGGGTGGAGCAGTGCGGAGCGGGGCGGAGCGGGGTGGAGCGGGGTGGAGTGGGGTGGAGTGGGATGGAGCGGGATGTAGCGCGGTGTAGCGGGGCGGAGCGGGGCGGAGAGGGCGGTGCGGGACGGTGCGAGGCGGTTCGGAGTGGGGCGAAGCGGGGTAGAGCAGGGCGAAGCGGGGCGGAGTGGGGGGAAGCGGGGCGAAGCGGGGCGGAGTGGGGGGAAGCGGGGCGAAGCGAAGCGGGGCGGGGCGGAGCGAAGCGGGGCGGAGCGGGGCGGAGCGGAAAGGAGCGAAGCGGGGTGGAGCTAGGCGGAGCGAGACGGAGCGGAAGGTCGGGGCGGAGTGGGGTGAAGAGGGGTGGAGCGGGTCGTGGGGGATTGGGGGCAATGGGGTGGATTGGGGCGGAGGGGAGGGGACGCGGCGCGGCGAGGCGAGGAGAAGCGGGGCGGGGCGGGGCGGAGCAGGGCGGGTGAGGGCAACGGGAGCAAAGGCGAACGATGTGCAAATGTATTGTCTCTGACTCACGGGCTGACGTCAACCGTGCTGTCGACAGGGTTTCGAGATGCAACATCCACAATCTGATGAAGACATTAATGCAAAAGGCTCCTTAGATGGTTCTTTTTTCATTGTAGCTTAAGTGTAATTCACGTCTACACTTTACTTTTCTGATGTTGACAAATTGCCGCATTGTTTAATTCTACTCTGAATGCGTCTGCGAAAATGACCACAGTATTGTATATCTACCTACAATGCAAATTAGAGTTACTTTGCGGACTGTTTCATATAAATAGCTTATTAACGTAGCAATTTCATTTAGGAAAACTGATTTTTGGTCAAAGTAGTCAAATTTGATCATTGCGAAGTTAACATGTGCAAAATAATTGATTTAATTCAAATGAAAATACACATAATTGTAAATTAGAAAATAACGTTAATCATTTGTGCTTTATTGTATTTAGTTTTCGTTTAGCGTTGTAATTACCTAAATGTTTGAATGGTACGTTGCCAAATTGCATAAACCGCATTAACTTAATTTATTACATGATTCTTCTTTTCAATGATCCTTCAAAACTGCTACATGTTTTCCAAAAGATTAAAAATTATTATCCACATGATTACACAATTATTCACAATGATAGTAGGTGTAATCAGATATTAAAAATAAAAATAATCTGTTCCACTTTCCCTATCTACACAAAAATCATGATCGATATTTCTATTTTATGGCGAACAAATATTTAGATAAACATTTAGTGTCAAAAAAACTAATTTATAGATGCAATTCTCTAAAAGTATAATTCGAAGACTGCTCAGATTTAGTTCCCAACAACACAAGAAGCTAAAATATCCTTAGCTAAATGGATTCTAAGTTCCGATTCAAATTCAACGAAACAGATAACAAATTGGCAAGTTCTAGACAATTCTAGTTCTAGTACAAAAATAATCTGCAGAAACGAAGTTGAAAAGGAACTAGAAAAACCTTCATTCTTCCTTACTCCACGCCTCCGGATTGAAATATTCAGATTAACATTTTCGCATATTTCATTCCGTTTCTTGCGATCAGTAACACACAAAGGTCCTCATAAAACAATTACAAATCTAATTTTCTTACAAGTGTTGTTATTTTGAAGATAGCAAAATAGGATGAGTAATATCAATGTATTACATTTTCCTGATGATCATTCTTTCATAATTACGCTTTCCCATATGTTTCCCACAAATGCTTACAATGTTTGCTTTCGCCAGGACCTGCTCTAATGCGCTTCCTCCGAGATTCGATTTCTGGTTTCCATTCACTCCCCTGTGCCATAAATTGTCCAGATTTGACACGTCAGCTCCTCTAGATTAATCTGTTTGACTGGCGGGAGCACTAAGCACTAACTCACGATTAAAGATAAGCTCGTCCACCTGCTGACGTCTACGTTTCCCCAAGGTGAAACCTCAATCGATAGATTGATCGAAGTTCAATGAAATTATCCTTCTGACCATTGAGTGCATATAACGTATTTCTGAGTTAAATGTGCAGAAATCTATTCTACTATTTCTTCTTAATTTACAGCTACATCAATTCAGGGTCGTTTGGTGTTGTAATTATTATAATAATAAATAAATCAACTATTAAGTCGAATACTTATATTTAAATTTAAATTAATGAACAATAATAAACATTTTTGAGTGTCACAAAATTTAATTATTTCGTATTATTAATATTATAACCATCACGAAAATGAAATAGACATGGGTTCAACACTTTCTTTCTTAGAGTAGGTTAGGATCCATATTTATTAATTGAGAACTTCACACTCTTCGGTTACATTTAATAATATTCCTGATATATAACATGTTTCTGATACATCTTGTAACACTCACCAAATGACAAATAGATGATTAAAAAAGAGTGCCGACTTCATCCCACAAGTGTGAGTTTCCTCCATAAAACCTGTTTTTAAACAAGGTGTTATACTGAATACTGACATTTACTGTTGACATACATCAAAATTCGTTTCCAATTAATTTTATAACACGTGGGTGTGGATGTTTAAAATTTGAAATCCAGTTCAAACTTTGAGAAACATGATCCCTTTCCCTGGTCTATGAAAGAATTAAAACCAGAATTACAATTGGCCGGGTCATTGTTTCCATTTCAATGCGCTCGATTTATAAATTACAATGGTAAAGAACTGTTGTGCTAAATATTAACAACAATGTACAATACTTTAAAAAATTGTCACATTTAAAACAAAGCACATATTGTGGTACAATTAACACATATGGCATTCTTTCTTTCTTCAACTTGAGTCTTTTCTATAGTATTTAAATAACTGTGGCTCGGCACACATAAACAGGAAAATAGGCCACGTCTCGTTGAAGCGACTATAAGTCTACGAATGTGAACATTTGAGTTAATGTATCTTAAGTGTAAAGCCTCTAGGATTGCTTATGGGCAGAGTGCTAGCTTCCCATGATGTGGTCGCGGTTTCGGTTCCCGGTTGAGACAAAAATATGATACTTTCCTTTAAAATCGTTTCTTTACTGTGCCGAAGAAAAGTTCAAGCAAGCGTATTTAGCTACTCACGATAAAACGTAATCGTCATGTTTGCTCTTACCCTTAAGCATGGGAATTTGAATAGGCACAGACATGGGAGACACTGTTAGCTATAGGTCTATTGACCCAATTTACCAAATACCTACAAACACATTTTAAATGTAACACATCAGGAGCCGATGAAAGTTATCAACAATGTGATATTCAACATTGTTCAAGCACACATCCTCGAGCGGCAAAGACTGATTAGCATGCAAGACGACTAACGGAAACGAGGATGTCGTGGTGCATAACTCATAACGGAATCAGTGAATCTGAGACGTGGGCGCACGCAGTGGCTCAAGCCCAGATGCGGCGCCTGCTAAACAAGGTGCGCAGCGCGGTGGATGAGGGTGTCGAAGCGCGCGGGGGGGGGAGGGGAGAGGGGGGAGGGGGAGCGTGTGTTCGCTCGGAGGGCGGCGGCGCTGGCAATTTGGCGGGTGTTTGAGTTGCAAATGCAGCGCCGGTGCTCGGTGCCGCTTGCGCACGCGCTTGGGGCCGGAGGTAGAAGGTCTCCGCGTAATTGAGAGGAGCTCCTGACCCCGACCCCTCCCCTTGACTCCCCTCCCCTCCCCGCATTTCTATGCCCATCTCATCCTCCGCGCAGCCTTCCCTTGGCCGCCTCCCACCTACCTCTTCGTCCCCGCTCTGATACGCCCCGCCCTGCACTACCCTACCCTACCCTACCCTAGCCTACCCTAGCCTACCCTAGCCTACCCTAGCCTACCCTAGCCAACCCTAGCCTACCCTAGCCTACCCACTCCGCCGCGTTTCGCTTCGCTACTGCCTGCGAAAGCTCAGTCGTAGCCACTGCAGAATCGTTGACTATAGGATTCTATAGGATTCGAATCAATAAGGTTCGGGGCTCGACAGCGGCGGATTTTCAACACCACCTTACCTATTGTAATTCTAATGGAGGATTCTAGAGGCTGGCTGCTGTCTTCAGTAGTTTTAAGTTTTTTTTCCACCAATACCACGCGTGAAGTACCCAAGCAGTCTAGCCACGGATAGTACCTACATTTCCTTCTCCATCCTTGTCCTAATCTCACCTCTTACACATACATGCCGAAAGACCACTCGGAAGCCTAGGATTGCCCTGGCTAGGAGGCAAGGCATCGGCCCTGGCTAGGAGGCAAGCCTAGGATTGCCCGCTGACATCGCCGAATATCAGGAGAAGGAAATCCTGCCAGTCGATGCGGAATTTGGCGCCGGATCTCACGTTGCAGCAGGGAACACCGCCACCTCCGGGTACATAACTTGCACTATATTCACGGGACTAAAGACACGAGTAGTTGATGGCGCGGAATTATTACTCACGTCCACGCCCGCCCCGTCCGCATTCCAGCCACAACCCACCCCGCCATTTTCCTCCCCTCGTAGCCCACTCTCAGTGCCGTTCCCCCAGTCCGTCACCACCCATTCTCATCCCGCATCACCACGCATTGGTCCGCATCGACCCGCAACGGGCCGCATCGCCCCACATCACCTGGAATCGCCCCGAATCGCCACGAATCGCCACGAATAACTCCGCCCCGCTTAACACCGCATCACCTTGCATCAGTCCGCATCGCCCCGCAACGAGCCACATTGCTCCTCATCGCCGCTCATCGACCCTCATCGCCCCGAATCGCCCCGAATCGCCCCGAATCGACCCGAATCGCCCCGAATCGCCCCGAATCGCTCCGCATCGCTCCGCATCGCTCCGCATCGCCTCGCATCGCCTCGCATCGCCTCGCATCGCCTCGCATCGCCTCGCATCGCCTCGCATCGCCTCGCATCGCCTCGCATCGCCTCGCATCGCCTCGCATCGCCTCGCATCGCCTCGCATCGCCTCGCATCGCCTCGCATCGCCTCGCATCGCCTCGCATCACCTCGCATCACCTCGCAACACCTCGCATCACTCGCATCACCTCGCATCGGTCCGCATCGCCCCTCATCGGCGCTCATCGCCCCGAATCGCCACGAATCGCCACGAATCGCCAAGAATCGCCACGAATCGCTCCGCATCGCCTCGCATTCCCCCGCTTCAGCCCGTATCATCGGCATCGGCCCGCAATGGGCCATATCGCCCCGCATGCCCCTCATCTTCCCTCATCGCCCCGAATCTCCTCAAATCGCCCCGAATCTCCCCGAATCGCCCCGAATCTCCCCGAATCGCCCCGAATCTCCCCGAATCGCTTCGCATCACCTCCTATCGCCCCGCATCAGCTTCCGCTTCGCTTGCGTCGAAGGAGACCTATGGCGGCAGGTTTTTGCCGAAACGAATTCAAGGATGCGAAATGTCCTCGGGATGCTTGTTTTCGCGTTTCGAAGATGACTCCTCAGTTGGTGATGTCACTGTCTTGACATTATTTTTGTTTGTTTCACATTTTGTGATTCCAGAATAATTCAGGAATGTAACAACTAAGATCCGGATGTCAAATTAGATGTATGAGAAATTATACTTACTTCGTACGTGCCCGAAACACCCAATTTCATATTGTTTAAAGATGATTTTATGATACACATTTTGTATATTGGGCTTATTTTCTTTACAGATAGAAAACTGTTAATATTTGGCTGAAAACAGCTTTGTTGAAATTTTAGAGGAATGAGGCTATATGTGGTCAAGAAAATGTTTCGAAGATTGTGAGAATTACGTAAACTATGTTTCTCCTTTTACTTCAATTTTTTTTATTTTAAAATATTATATAATTTTCATTAATTACTTCGCGAGGCGAAGGTCTTAAACCGTAACGTTCACGATTTTTATAGCAAACTAATTTTTTCCGAAGTCAGAATTATTTGCTTTGCGTAATTTACATTTCTCTTCTCATCAAACAGAATTAATATCATTGTGGTCTCAATTGGTAGAGAGATCAATGCAGTGTACATTGGCGGATACTGACGAGGCGACATGCATTATTCGCTGTTACTAATGGAACTGTTACGCGCTCAGTTGCTAAAGAGCATAAGTTATTCATTCCCTTGAAGTGTGTGAACAGGTCTGCCCTCCTTCAATCAAATATTTAGCAATAGTAATGTAATTAGATACCATGCGCATGACTACATAGGTCACCGAAGCTCATCTCCCAGTATTAATGGAATTAAATAAACTTGTTTTATTGCTTTTGTCATTCGCTCTTTGTGAAGGAGAGTGGAGAGTAATGAGCAAAATACAGTGTAAATATCATGTGTATGACTCACAGTGCGTTAATATCACGTTCGCCAACGATATACGTCCTTCAGAGGAGATGTCGCCTCAGCAATTTTTCTGAGACGTCTAGTGCATGGAAAAGGTTGCAAAGGTTAAGTGACTGTCCATGTTCCGTTCAAGCAAACAACGAAGCCAAGTTTTCCGGGAGTTACGACACATCGGAAGCCTGTTAAGTTGATTAACAAGATTAAAGGAGGATTTAGGCAGTTGAAAAATTTGATATCGCACGGTTTTATATTAATTCCGAAATTCCTCTGGATCTTTTTCTTCCTGAAAGATGCTTCTCTTCGGACAATAAATGTCGAATCACATTTGTTATCCAATCTGCGTCAGTGTGTTCATGACATTATCGGTACACGCTACGGGACCATCATTGTGAAAGCATTGCTGAAAACCGTATCATTTCTCAAAAAGTATTTCCGACTAGAGCGGTTGAAGTGAGTGAGTACCAGTTGATATGTTTTGGTCATAGTTCAGTGAGTTCAATTGGAGCTTAGTTATACGCGTATGTAGTTTTCACGAGTGACATAAATTGTTCTGATATCGCGACGACAAGTAATGTTCTAAGAATGGATATGAAACATCTGGGAATATTATAATGAATTTTACGATAGATATCAACAGACAGTCTATGCCACAGAATACGAGATTCCTCGATATTCACTTCCATTATGCTTTCAAATAAACTCTTAATATACGAACTTTTAAACAAAGAATAGAATGTGGAAATCAAGTTTCTTTAAGAAAAAAATACAGAAGTGCCTTTATTTAAATTCTAGCGGCCAAAAATATTTTCGTTGGAACATTCTCCTGTTGTCTGAAAGACACGAATAATCGCCAGCCCATGTTAGCCAACATTCCTGAAATTAATACGAATCATTCCTATATGTTACTGTCTACGCTCCCCTCAATTTGTTTGGCGTCAACAACCGTCAAAATAATCGCTCGCCCGCCAGAGCCGACTACAAAAGCTGGGCGAGCAGAGGCGAAAGAACGGTACCCGCTCAGCGGCCATTTGAGCTGAATCACCTCGGCGTGCGCTGCAAGGTCGCCTGCGCTCATCCGGGCGTCGCGCCGGCCGGCCGGCCACGGGCCGCCGGTGATCAAAGCGCTGCAGCGTCTCCCGCCCGCCCGGCGACCTTGCCGCCCGCGCCCCCACCCCTCCTCCCACCCAACGGCGACGCCCGACAAAGCCAGGTTTACGTAAGGGCCCGTGCAACAAATACGTGGACAAAAATCGCTAGGTTTTATTCTCCCTACCTCATCATCATCATCGACAGCAAGGATTAGACCTCTTGGTCTGTTCCGTCTCAGAATTGTTCATGCCATCTCTTCAAGGGACGTCCTACACTTCTTTTTCCTTTAGGTACATATCGAAGAATAGTTTTACTTATTCTATGTTCTGGCATTCTCAGGACATGATTCAAAGATTCTCCCTACCTTTGGTAGAGTTTCAGAAGAACGATTTTCGGCTCTCTCGGATATGCGTGAACAAAAATTGATGGAGGGAGGGATGGACGCAGAGACGAGACGTAGGATAGAGAGATGTTAAAGGGAAATGATAACAGCTACGGAGGTTTTCGAGTATATTAGTACTGGTTTCGTGGTGATGGGTGGTTCCGGCCACATATTTCATACTCGCCTGACAACTGGGTACAGATGGCTTAGAATAAATGTTAAAAGTTTTGAGTCTTCAAGAAGATGACCATGTTCCCAATTAACATGAGGTAGAAAATTTCATATTATAGGACGTTACACATGTGAGATCTAACGCCGCTTTGTAGGCAATTCTTTGGCGTGGTCAAAGGGTATTCGTATATCTGTCGAATACCATTGTATGATGCACTGCCCAAGAAACAATGCTCAATATCACATAGGTAACATGCTTAATATGTATTTTCCAACCACATGCTCATTGTGGAAAAGTGATCATCTTCGACTCCCATACATGCTCTATGCTCTAGAGGTTGTAACATTTATTGTGAGTCATCATAGAGACAGGAACATAAATATATATTAAATCAGAGACATACATGTATACAGAGAGAGAGGAGTGATTATATATATTTATATATATATATATATATATATATAGAGAGAGAGAGAGAGAGAGAGAGAGAGAGAGATAAAATGGCGTTATCGCCGGCCGAAAGGAGCTTCTCTTCATATAACTTTTCCACTATGGAGCTTGGGACGATGGACGAGTCCTGTAGGCCGTCAGACGACCTTGCCCCCCCCCCCCCCCTCAGCCGACGCCACCAACGCGCCGGCGCTGGCTGGTGACGCAGATGCGCTCTATTGGTGTCGCCCCGCCTTAACAATCCACCCCCCCACACACACACACACAGACACTCCCACACACTCCCTATGTCGACGCACTTGCCTTCACTTGCACCGGTTGCAAGGAGCGGCCCTTTGCTTTCGATGCAGCATTCTAATCAGCCCTGTTCCATACAACGATGGAGTATGGGGCGAATCTTGAAGGACAGGGGTGTCTAACTGGCGGTCTAGGGACCGCATGCAGTCCGCGATACAATTTATTGATATTAGACAATGAAATTATCTTGCAAACATGTTGGGCAAGAATATTGCGACAAACTTACGCTCCTTGGGGAGCTTAAACACTCTTTAATGTAAAAATAGGTTACGTTTAGATTTAAGGATCCTTTTTATCTAGTAAATTCGGAAATTTAAAATCATATCAATGTGTTTCACTGCGATATGCATGGAAGAGCCTAATATAATGTATGGTTCCACCCCACCCCCCTACTTCAGAGCACCTTAGCAAACTGTCGATATCAATAATACGGGGTCACGTGTCGATCGAACGAGTAATGATAACATGGCCCGAAACCATGGCGGCGATGGTGTAACGGTTAGCGTACTGGACTGTTGTACCCAAGTTGGCGGGGTCAAACCCGATCGAAGCCGCGGATTTTTAAGGGCGAAAAAATCCTTCGTACGCCTTTCTTCGGAGGGGAAGTGAAGCCGGCTGTCCCATGTTAGTAGATTTACTTGCATGTAAAAGATCCTCAAGCCTAAATGACGCCTCTGAGCTAAATTCAAATCGCCTGTTTCTCGCCCAAGAAATACCTCCTTTCTCTCCTAGTTGGTGAATGGAGCGTAATGAAATTTGCGTGGTCGGACGGAAGAGCGGGCCGTCTGATGGCCCGAGTCTCGCCACGTAAAATAAGGCAAATTCAATTCAATTCAATTCAATTCAAACCATATTAAAGGTTTTAGTTCGGCCCTTAAGGCCTCGCAAGTGGGACATCCCTGCTGTAGGCCGACGGACGACCTTGTCCCCACAGCCTCCATCCGCAGCCATGTCCGCCTGCAGGGGGCGACGCAGGTGGGCTCCGGAGGCGGCGTGCCGCCTTATCAAAACACCGCCCCCACCCCCGCCCCCCCCCCACCCGGCGCCGGGGACCCGGCGAGGAATTAATGAGCAGCCCCTGGGCGCAGGCATGGGGCGCGGGATCTCCCCAGGAACAACACGTGCATGTTGTTAGGAGCTGAAGTTGCGCAGTTGTTTATGTTGCGCAGTTGTTTTATGATAATGCTGGTTATCTTCTTGGGTGTTTGTATGAGTGCTATGAGAACATGTGTGAGAATTGTGTCTAAGAGGACTACTAAAAAGTGTCAATATGGTCATTCATAAGGGCTGTGTTATGCTTTGTTACGACATTAAGGTTATCTGAGAGGCCGGAACATGCATTGCCCTAATTCCTGAAGGTAGAAGAAGAAGAAGAAGAAGAAGAAGAAGAAGAAGAAGAAGAAGAAGAAGAAGAAGAAAAAGAAGAAGAAGAAGAAGAAGAAGAAGAAGAAGAAGAAGAAAAAGAAGAAGAAGATAGTGCACATCTTTTCTATGTACTCAATTATATTTCTGAAAAACGTCATGGTCAAATAAAAACGAAACAAAACCCATTAAAGCTATTAATTAGAATAACTGTTGTTTTTATAGAATAGAGACGCAAAGGTTAACTATAGTTATTAACTAAGCTTACGTAAGGTGAAAGGAGAAATTAGGGGAAAAATAAAACTCCTCTGCATTAATCCTCCGAGATTTCTCTCGTGGAAAAATTTCTCTTTCAGTTGTACTGTATTAAGCATGATTTTTCAACCATCATTTCCTTTACTTGAGGGATCAAGGATCTTTCGTCTGAAATTGTGGAGCAGTCTAACGAAATAGTCTAACAGGGTTTGTTCATAGTTTAGTTTCAAGAACAGACCAAACTGGGCATCGCGATTTCTTGACCGTTCGTCGTTTGCGCCAAGATGTTGCGTAACGCTGCAGCGAGACGTGGAAGCATTTCTCTAATGACAAAGCAGCTTCCGTGCGGCACTGGCAGCTTCCCGGCGTTGCGCGACTCCGTCACGATGAGTCGGCTGCATCTTCCGTGATGGGAAAGAAACTGGAGGACGACGTCAACGGATCATCGCGTAAGCGTGTGTAAAATCTGTTACTCCACGGCGTATGCCGTTTCCATCGAATTATCGAAATAATGTAACTTGAAATATCTTTTTCTCCATTTTCATTTATTTATTGTAGCCCAGGTTCCACTGTTTATACTACGTATAATAACCAATATTTGTTATTCAAGACGAGCCCCTTGATTGAAGAGCACATTCCTGTGAACCAGCTATGGTGTTTATTCACAAATACCGTTAAACTCACAATGGCAACGACAACAGTCGTATTAAAAAAATGTATAAAGTAATTTAAATCGATTAGTTGAACCACCAATATTTTAGTAGTTTTTAAAGTTTGTGAGTGTAGTTATTAAGAACATTTACTAAAACATCGATAACAAAAAATGAATCCATTGAACACATTTAATTTTGAGAGCATTTTCAGCGTGCACGAGAGTGCAAAGTCAAACATCTAGTTTCAGAAAATAAAAATACAGTTTACATCTACGAATTATTTCCCTCGTAAATTTTCTTCGCCGTTTTTTTATTGTAAAAATGTATTCTGCCAACTATCAAACACCCAAGCTCGACAAACAAGACCGATCTTGATGTGAATATTCGAATATTCAATGAACTTTCCGCAGATCAAAATTCCGATACAATTGATGAAACTCCCTTCACAAATTCCCGCTCCCAACTGTTTTCAACGCGTGCTTCCAGCCTTCCTGCTCCGATCTCCTCTCGCAGAAAAGAAACAAAAAAAAAGCTGATTTCCCGGCAAAAAGTGGGGCCGATACTTATCACCGAGCGTATAATTTCAGCGATCGCTATTCACGTTGAAAGGTCACGCTGCCGCTTCGCCCCCTTCCTACCGCCTCCGCCGCCGCCTCCGCCGCCGCGCACGACCGCAGACGTTTTGTGCATCCGCCGCCAACGGATAGGCAGCCGTTCCCGGAAACTAACTTCGTCCCGAAGCGGGAAAGGTCAGAAGGCGGCGATTGACGATTCCAATAGATCTTGCGGAATATTGATTTTTTAAAATTAAATAATGAATCACTTTGATTTGTTAAAAATTAGCGTTTGCATTTGAAATTCGGAATTTCCAGTTCAAGTTTCGATGGTTACGTAATTGAAGGGGTCGGGAGTAAAAGATGGTAGCCCAAGTTACAGGTTTTATGATATTAAAACTTTCGTCCGATTCTTTCCACTGTACATACGCTGTGATTCTCAAATAATACACATTACGGCGCATAGTGGTCTCGCGGTTATTGTCATCTTCATGTTCCCCATTTAAACCTCTTCCAGCAAAAACGTTCACTTGCTTATAACTCGCAAACGTTTCCACGTGGATTACACACGAACCCTTCAATTTAAGCTTCAGTCTTCCGTGCATTGAATTTCATTACAAATCGAGGATTACTTACTTGCAGTCTAATATATGCAAGTGGACTGGGTACATACATCAATGTATACAACTTTATTGTCATTGTAAACCTAAACAATATTCATACGATATGTAATTAAGTCAATGATCTAGGTAGAGGAAACAAGATTAACTAGATGGAATGCACGATGTACAGAAACTTTTCCTCTCCTAAGTGTTACTAGGTATTTCTCAAATTCTCATTAACAAAAAAGTGCGTAATATAATTTAAATGTCTTCACTTGAGGGATAAATTGCATTCAGAAAGAAATCTCTGCTATTAATTTTGAAGCTGCAGGGCCATATTTGGAATCTTTTAACCATCTTTGGAACAGTACTATTAGACCTTAATCCTGACGACTGGGCAAAGTTACAGCTTAAAAGCACCTTAAACACTAATTTTACGCCCCGAAATTTCTGTTATAGATGAAGGTAGGTGAAGGAAGAGGAAGGTTGGATCAAGTGCAGTCCGTGGCCCGTTTCTTAAGGTTTTGCTCAGGCATTCGAGTGGTGTTGATCGGAGAAACCGCGGAAAACTACTTCATAGAGCAGGCGGCTGCTAGAATTCTTCTTAAGATAGCAACTGAATTGGTCCTAGCTATACATAGCTAGCTACAGCTAGTGTCGAAAATCCTGCCACCGCCGGGGCCCGAACCCAAGGACTTCCCTTGCGTTGGGTTTGGATTTCGTCGAGGACGTTTGCGAGGGTGTGGGCGTGTGAGAAGTCGTAGGCACCGCCGTGAGGATGGTAGCACGAATGCAGGCGCGAGTGTCTGAGTGGTAGTGTGGGCGTGTGTGTGTATGTGTATGTATGTATGTGTGTGTGTGTGTGTGTGTGTAGGCGTGGGCGGAAGGGGCCAGCGTGACCATCTGAAGCGTCAGCGCTAACCGCCGCTAATTAGGCGGCGCCGCGACCTTTTCCGTGCAACACAATGGGGCGTCGGCCGTAGCCACACGTTTGCATCGTGCCTTTGCGTTATTTTTAACCTTCACCCATTTGCTCCGTGGGCAACCCCCGGTTTTAAATATGCAGATGACGCACAGAACCGCCGAGCCTGCAACCTGCAATGGAAGTGGAAAAATATTATTCTTTCATTTGATTCCCAAATTCGTCGCGTCAACTTTCTTCTCATTGACTTTGAAATGCTGGAACGGCATATTGCACTTCCAAGAATGAATTCCGGCTTGAAGAGCCACCCATACGTCCCAATTCTCAGAGAAGCTGTTGAGTAATCTGTTTAAGTCGTGACACATAACATGAACATGACAATTACGAGTCTGTAGACGTCAAAGTGTAGATGTAACAAAGACGTTTGACCGCCTTACAAATGCCTCGTGAACATATTTTCTTTTAAATAGATAATTTGCAGGTATAATATGGGTGCATGTGGATTGTGATGCAAAACAACTGCTTTTTAATGTCATTGAATGCAAAAATTATAGCTCAATTATTCATGAAATATTACTTCCTTACGTGGGAAATGTAGTCCTGGTATGCGTACTAGAAATCTGCATCTCGTGATCTTTAGAAGAGTTAGGTATACAGCTTGCTCGCGATTCTAAATTTCACTGAGAAAAAGTTAATATCAGCCTTAAGTCAATATCATTTCATTATAAAGATAACTACTAAAGTTCTCAGTCTTGCTACCAAATCTTCAATACAGATTGACATCACAGTATTCAAGGTATCAATATTCATGAAATAATTTCCTGTTGAAAGTCAGTTGGGTGAAATTGCTCGTATTAGCAAGATAATCGTACAATAAACGCAATCCGCATAAGGTGGAATTGTTATTAACATTAATTTGAAATTAATTAATTCTAATAATAATATTAAAAAATAAAATAGTACCTACAACAACATAATTTCCACAAATCTTTAATGTTTTCCCACAAATAAGAGAATATTATTGATTCGAATAATAATAATATATTACAAATACGATTTCTTGAAATTAAAGTAGGGAGAAACTGTTTTCTGCCAATAATCAATTACACATATTCTCTTTCAGTATCCACTTTAATACCTCGTTCCAAAACCCAATTTCGGAAGCACGAATGAACAGTCCGTTGCTCGGTTCAGCCATTGATGCCCGTACAGACCCGAAATTGAAGTCCGTAGCCAGGTTCAGCCGTCAGCTTCAAAGTCGCCGCGAACACCTTGACAACTCCCGCTTTCGATCCGAGCATCACTATCAATTTTCGCGATGGCAGGATGGGTTTTCGCGTAATGCCAAGTTTGTTTCGGGGATAAATACGACTATGGCCTTTGAATGAGTGGCGCAACGCCCTCTGCCGCCTCGCACAGTCCTCGTTTCGCACCTGCCACGACGCCGACGCCGACGCCGCCCACAGTGAGCTGAACACCGCACGTTGGAAGAGAAAACGAAATCCGAAAATCCGTCGAAAAAAAGCGTAAGAAAAGCATAACTGATAACACGATAGTTTCATTAGTTATAATTTTTGTACGTGCTTTTGGGATACTGGATATTGTACATCGTCTTTTGATCGGTATTTTATAATAAAGATACGACAAGGTTAGTATTTAAGTAAAAAAATACATTCATGTAATTTAGATGTGAAATTATATTTTATTTACTAATACTGCATTATATTATTGTTCCGAGTGTTCAGATGTGATTTTTCCAAAGAAATAACAAACGTTGTTCATTTAAAGAGCAACATGTTAACCTTCAGTACAGCTACAACCACTTGCGATTTAGTAGTATTTAATAACTAAAAACACCAAGACGCCAGTTGAAGTTCCCAAAATTGATTATAACTAAAGTAATTAAAACCGATAGTACCCTCTCTAATTTGCAATCACTTATGTTTAAATCGTTTGAAATAAATACAAAACACTCAAATTTTTGGTACGAGCTGAACACTGAGCTCTAGAAGAGAAAACAAACTCCGAACTAATTTCGAAACGTAATACCCGCTATTATTTTAGGAAAGTCTAGATTCTACGACACCTTCTGATCGAGAATTTTGCAAGAAAAATCCCGCAAAGTTCGTGTTGAAGTAAAAAATACATTCATGTAATTTCGATACATCAGTAAGTCATACCCACAGAATTTCACGAGAAATCCGAATGACACCTGATCGCGTGTTTTGTACGAAAAATTCTGCAAAACTGGCATTAAAGTAAAAAATACATCCATGTAATTTCGACATGTCAGTGAGTCATTCTCACAGAATTACACGAGAAATCCGAATTACGGTGGAACGAATCACGCGAGAAACTCAAAACGCGCATTTCAACCCATTCAACCCACTGCGCACCGCAGCCACCGCCAATGTGCCAACGAGTGCCACCGCGAAATGAACACCCGCAGCCAGTGACGTACGGCCCGGAGCCACGCGGCGTCATACCACGCGGCCGCCGCGGAGCCGCACAGCTGCGAGGACCTATCGTATATCACGAGAGACTCGCGAACGGCTAACGAACGACCGCGCGCGTGCCAGGATTAGCGGCCTTGCTTCATTCCTACGGCCGCCTCACAAAGAGATCACGCGGTGTGTGGGTCGTCACGCTTGAGTTGTGAAGGCGAGTCGACGCCGTTAAAGGCCAACGCTGTCCCTTTTTTGTAACCAGGAACGAAGAAGCTGGATCTGAATGTTCTCGCTGATTTGGTGGGAAGAGACAGGCGTTGTTAAGGAGTTACGATGTCGTTAACGCCATTGCAGTGCATGGTTAAGGGATAACGTATTTACTGATCAATTGTCAGAATATGCAATTAAAGTGCAATAAAATGCATAATAACGGGAATGAATCGTTTATTTCAGAAACCTGTCAAACGGCAAAATCTAAAACACGCATTAGCGGCAAATTAACAAGATATACACATCGTGTAGTGTATTTTTGTATGAAAAATATTCATTTATCAACTGCTTTAATAACTAAAAATATTTTGAAATCGGAAAATGTGGGAGGCTTTTTGCCAGTTTTCTTGAAATGAGGAATTTACCGTTTGACGGGTTTTCTGAAATTAACGAATCAATTGATTTGACGGCTAATGCAATGTTGCAAACGCATTCATATGTTTCATTTCGTACTTTATCAATATGTATACAATATCATTGGCTAATTATCTAACAATTTCGTAACCCAAATTATTGTAAGAACTGCGTGAGTAGTTTCAAGAAAACTATAAATACATTAATGAAAACTTGCACGAAGTGTAGTGATGAATGCGAATTGTATGAATACAAGAAACATTTCATTAAAATATTTATACATTAGTTATTATGTAAAACTTGTACTGAATGGATAACGAGTTTCTACTGGTAAAGAAAACGAAAATATTCTAAAACATGACTAGTGGAATGGAAATTATCTGTGCATAAATAGAATGTTGCCGAAATGAAAGTCCTTTCAAGTTCATGTAGGAATGGGCAACCACACTCTCAAACATTTACGTATGTCTTTGGGCAAAGTATCAACTTTCCTTAACACCATTTTCTTCAAGCTACTGTTTGTACTGCCAACAAAAATTACGTGTTCATGTAGTAGATTTCGGCAATACTACTGAAATACTTTTAGAAATGCAGCAAACCTACTATACATAGGAAATTACTTAAGAGAGTTGTGGTAAAAGTTAGAGGGAAAATATTTAGTGTAAATATAATTACACCGAAAAAATGTTAGAAATGTTATCAAACGAAATTTTCTAAACATTCATTATAAATATAGATAAAACACGAATACTTTTGCAACACGAAGTTTTCTTTGGAAAATTTGAAAATGAATCCTACGACTATAATTCTCTCGTTATCGGCTTTAAATTCTCACCTGCAGTTCTATTCAACGCGGCTAGAAGTGATACTAAATTGCCACAACGACGTTTCACTCTTTCAGAAGAGTAATGACTATTTCAAAACTCATGCTTCATTCCTTCAATGTCCTAAGTAACAGTCACCCCCACCGTCACCAATTTTACCCTAAATGCGCCGCACACGTGGGTGATGCAAGTATAATGGCAAAGCATATATCCAGGGTCGCCGGTCCATCTCTCTCAACATTTGCGATTATATTTCCATCCATGCGTCATCCCTCACGCAGCTATTACAGCGCGGCACCATCAATCAATACCACCTGAAAATACACTGCAAGTCTCGGCGGCCTCCGCAAAGAGACGCAGCTTCAGCCTAAGCGTAGAGTGCATAACAGCAAACCACTCAGAAGGATAATACCAATCATCGTAGAGCATATACGGTAAGTGCCTGAGGGTGGCGCAATATGTAATTTCTGTCCTTCTCACCCCTTTTTTTTAAAATATTTCCCCCTCCTATTTTCCTTTCTTTCCTTCTATTTTGATTTTACTTACTCTTTCCTGCTTGTTCCTTCTCTTTTTAGTTCTCCCTTTCTTATTCTCTCTTGCTGTCTTTCCCCTCTCTTCTTCTTCTTACTCGTTATCTTTGTTGATACTTATGTTCTCTCTTACTCTCTACCCTTTCTCCCGTTCTCCTTTCTCACTTCATTTATCTTGCTCTTTGTATTGCTCTATCTCCGCTCACTCCCTCTCTTACTCTTTTTATTTATTGCTATTTCCTCTATTTCTTTCTCACTCCCTGATGGCATTAGAGTCCTCTCGGGCTTCTGGCACACGTCCTCCCACTATTAGAACTGACTGTCTTTAGTGATCGTGTGTTAGACTTGACACATCGCTCACTTCTAAATGGGGATATCTTGGGCATCGAGCGGTAGTTTGTCAGTTGTTTGCAGTGTTGTCGCATCCGCCTGCAATTGCTCAGAGGCAACCTGGAAAGCGACCGACAGCTGCAGGCGGCTTCTACACATCTCATCTCGGCGGTTGTGACACCCGACCCAGCTCCCAGGTTGGTGTCGACAACCCTCCAACGTCAGAACTCGATCCTCGTAGAACTTCCCGATCATGGAATCGACAGTTGCGACCACCAGCCTCAGTGGCCGTCACACAGTAAACGCATCTAACTTTGGACAGCACACCGCCAAAACAACGGCACTCCCAAATACCAATCACCGCAAAACACATACGTAAACAGCCTGAGCATTGCGCAGCCCACAAGGAAGAACGAAACCGTTTGGGTACGTCGGCGGTTGCGGCGGGTTTCCTGCTTGACCTCCGAGCGCCAGGTAGTACCAGGCGAGGCCGCGAGGCGGCGCGCGCGCGGGGGCGTGCGTGGGACGGGGGGAGGGGGAGGGGGCGCGTGTTTGTTCGGTCCATTAGCTAAAAGGCCGCGGTGCGTGCGGGGGATTCCGCGCTTAATGAGGGAGGACGCGCTGATGAACGCGCGGGCCGCCACCGCTGGGCTAAGATGGCCGCGCGGAGGGGAGTTTTCGCTCCGCCCTGGGGAAGGGATGAGCAGAGCGACCGCAGGGCGAACCGTTCCTCATTAATGAGGTTCGCGGAGCCTAGACTGGAGAGAAATAAATAAGTCAATAAGCTAACAATAAGTAAGTTAATCAGTAATTTTATGTTCAGCTAGTAAACAGTTAAGAAATAAGTCATAAGTCGTAGTCAATTGGTAAGTAACAGGTCAATATAATAAATAAAATAAAACTGGCATAGTAATAAGCACATTAGGAGGTGAAGGGAAGGGGGGATCGAAAATATAAGGGCAGAGGCGCTGGTGCGGACGATCTTCTGTGGCGCTGTTTGATTTCAGGTGCTGAGGAGGCCAAGCACTGGAAGGAGACGGCGGGACGCCCGCGCCAGAAAATAAATAGTTAAAATAAACGTCGGATAGATTAGTATGTACTCGGCTTCTGACGGCAGGTTTTTCCCCCTTCAGGGTTTTTTTCCTGAGCCGTACCTTATGGTCTCTTTTCCGCGGCTTTGATGCGATGGAGAGACCATTTGGGGTGAATACCAGAATTCGAAAGATTAGAACGCGAAAGGATGTAGGTATTGTAATGGCTTAAAGGCCTTTGGCCTAGCCACATAAGAGCAAGTAAGCTAATTTGTTTGTAATAATTACCTATTAAATAAATAAATAATAAAGAGGTTTAGAAAACTGCGCCACAGCTGTGGGGGTCGGTGTTTTTCGTGACCTCTTGCCGGGAATTGGGCTTGTGAGCGCGTGGGGGTCATGGGTATGCTGTAATATGTTGCGCACGTAAGCTCGTGGTGCAGTGTTCCCGGCAACAGGTGTACTACTAGAACGTTGCCTTTTTAAAGGGTCCAGAATTCGCAACTCCTTAAAGGTGATGGAATAGTAGTTTATGCAATTAGTTTATAATGTTAAGCATTACTGCATGAGTACATGTTTTGACAACGAGCGACTCTAGGAACGAGTTTCCAAATTTGTACGTATGTAATAAAGCAACGTTATAAACGAGTTGCATACTATATTTTTTGTATAACAGCATTGTAGATTTATAAGAGAATCAAACTTAATTTTGCGAAACAACATCCCTGTGACGAGTCGGGTATTTGACATTGTGGGAGTAAACGGTGGTCGGCTGTTCCGTTTAGCTCTATCTCCCCCCGATTCTCTCACTACTATTGGCTGAATGTGTGATGACACAATCATTCGTGACATAAAATGTAATACTTCATCATTTGTGCCGTAAAATGCCCGATTATGAACGATTTCTTGCAACAGAAACGGTTCTTTTATAATGCTGGAATACAAAAAAAGAGTTTTTTATACTGAACGCAAAGCGATTGCAATAAAATTTTATTTCATTCATAATGTTAAAGAGAACTTTCAAAGGCTAATAATATACTGCTAAAGTAACGCTCATGTTTTTCGTAATCTACTCTGCTAGGCTTGACAAGTGCCGACGCACGCACTCCTGGCTCTTTAATATTTCCATTTCACTAAAAATTGGAATAAAATAAAATCTTACACACGACAATACTTTATTTACTCGAGGAAGAACCTCACTCGCTCCTATCATCATTTGTGAGGTGATACCGTCCCCTCGAAAATAAAGTGTCTCTTTATCATCTAGAATAATAAATGACTATTAGTACTTTCTTTTTTTTTTAAGAAAAGTTTGCATCAACTGAAATGTAATTAACAATGAAACTTGTAATTAACATTAAATAACTTACTTCTTAATGCCGGAAATATCTACTGTTATTTGGGAACGAAATTCTGATATCCATCTCTTTCCCTATTTTTACTCCATCGAATATGAGTCATGTGAGGCAGTAGCTGCAAACCTAATAATGACGTAATACTCAGAAAGTGACGGAGTATGCATGCGTGAAGCCTAGTGGTACAGGTGATAACTTTAAGTGTGGAGAACTTTCGTTTTGATGAGAGAAAATGACAGAGTACAGAAACCGCAAGGTTAGCGGTAGATTATTACGAGTATTTACAAGATACTAGAACTGCTACTGCAGACCTGTATTTTTCGTTACCTAATCATACCAGTTGAAGGTCGTTTTTATTCCTTCCAAAACGGGTTAAAGATACTGTGTGGGAGGATTAAAGATTTCATCATTTCTCTGTAATTGCTGTATCCATTCTGGGTTGGAAATGCCGCTAAAATCTATATTTATTGAAGATCAAACTAAGCAGAAATATTGTAATCGGTATAATGGTTACAGAACGGACGCAACATTGATCTTTAGCAGAACGCAGAAAAGTTAAGTTAGTTTATTTTAAACTCACCAACAATCTAGGAACCATGTTCAAGTCACTGACTGGACCGAACTCATTGCATGGATGTTGAGAGAATACTCACCTGCAAAAGACAAAATACAGTTTAGAAACAAATTCATAAGTCTATTAGGTTATAAATGTATACATAAAATAACATTTAAGCACAAGTAAACCCATCATAGGCAAAACACTCACTAAACCAGACACTAATGTACCATAGCGATAGCGAATTAGCCGTTGAATAAAATAATAAATTCAACTGGTCATCTAGTTCTGAATCATCGTCACATTTTCCACATTCATAAAACGCTAATTGAATACTCGTTGATGCGCGGTATTTCGTTCGGAATTATTTAATTAGATATAAAAATAGACATAACTTTCGAAGAATTTTAATTACAATATTTTTCAACAGATATAATTATAATTTCATACATTTTATTAAAACCTGTAAATACATATAGAATATCTACATGAAACGCCTGGCACATGAGTCAATAGTTTTCTTCCTTGGTTTGTTCGATGAGATGGAATCTCCAGCTCCTCTTGATTGAACCTCCCGCTTAGATGTTATTGACAAGTTACCCCGAAATTTCCCATACCGCGTACTCTGAAACGCAAATCCGCCCCCGAGCAGGCGTTTCGGGAAAATGGTGGGGGGCGGGGGAGGGAGCGCATGGGAAGGTCCCGGATTGACGCACGCGCTGGAGCTGCAGCTAATGAGGAGCGCGGCGAAAGGTCAAGCGAGCGACGCCCCTGCCTTCCCTGCCGCGCTTTGCCACGCGCCGGCCCGCCCCGCCCCACCCGGCCCCCCGCGCCTCCCCGCCACGCTCCTCATCGCTGGCCTTCCCCCGCCCCATACCTTTCCTCTGCCTCTCTCCACTCAGCTCCACTCCGCTCCTTCCCTATTCCCACGCCTGACTCAACCCGCCCCGCTCTTTCCTCACCTATTCTTCCCTACCGCGCTCTGCCACGCCCCGCCCCGCTCCTCATAGTGGCCATGCCCCACCCCACTCGCTCCATTCCTTCCCTCGCCGCCCGCCCTGCCTCTCACCACCCAGTTCCACTCCGCTTCTTCCCCATCACCCCGCCTGACTCAACCCGTCCCGCTCCGCTCCGCCTCGCCCCACTCTTCCCTCACCCGTTCTTCGCTGCCGCGCTTTGCCACGCGCCGGCCCGCCCGGACCCACATGTGCGTTTTCCTTGCACTGTCCCAGTAAATGTTGCTGAATAACGAAGAGAAAATTCAGTTCTCAGGTTGAGAAGACCGGAATAAGGGGTGGGGATGTCTACGTGCTAACCATATGTACCCGCTTAACCGATGGCCGCGAGGCAGGGACGACGCCGGTAGGCCTCAGCCCGCCCACAGGCTGTCGCACCAAGTACATACACACATGCATACATGTAGCTATTTACGTGGCCCCGGGTTCGATTACCGGTCAAGCAAGACTATAGTGTGCGTTTTCCATGCACTGTCTCAGTATACATTTCTGTATGACGATGTGAAACTTCACTTTTCAGGTTGAGAAGACCGGAATACGGCGTGGGGATGTCTACGTGCTAACCACACGTACCCCCTTAAACAATGGCCGCGAGGCAGAGACGTCGCCGGTAGGCTTGGGCTGTCGCGCCAAGTACATACATGTAGCGGTCAGACAAGACTATAGTGTGCGTTTTCCTTGCAACGTCCCAGTGTATGTTGCTGTGTGACTATGAGAAGATTCATTTCTCAGGTTGGGAATACCGGAATACGGCGTGGGGATGACTACGTGCTAACCACACGTCCTCCCTTAACCCATGACCGCGAGGCAGGGACGTCGCCGGTAGGCTTAAGCCCGTCCACGGACTGGCGCGCCAAGTACATATACACTCGTACATGTATCTAGGGTCGGATATTCGAACTCAAGCCCTGGGATCTTTCGCTTCGGAATGCCTGCGTGGCGGGGCGGCGCGGCGCCCTGGGCAGCTGCCTGGGCGGCGGCGGGGCGGAGACCCGACCGGTCCGCGTGAGTTAGATGGCAGCTCCCGCATTCGCGTGGGCGCACCCGTACCGCGCCACCGGCCCCCGCCGCCGCCACCGCCGCCACCGCCGCCGCCGCCGCCGCCGCCGCCGCCGCCGCCGCCACCGCCTCTACCGCCACCGCCTCTACCGCCACCGCCTCTACCGCCACCGCCACCGCCACCGCCTCTACCGCCACCGCCACCGCCACCGCCTCTACCGCCACCGCCACCGCCACCGCCACCGCCTCTACCGCCACCGCCACCGCCACCGCCACCGCCACCGGCCGCTGCATCCGGGACGCTGCCCGCCGACGACCTTTTGCGGACGCGACCCAACACTACCCGGCCGCCGCTAGTGATTCACCAAGTTGCATTTTTTCGAGAATGCTCCTAGGAACAAGAGGAAGCCATGGAGAAAGGGAAGCTTTGAAATAACTTCTACGTCCCCTGATTACGCCTCACAATGGAAAATGCAGCCGTTGGATGCGACCCAGAATGTAATCCTACTGCCCCATTCTATCTTATCGTATAATAACCGTGCTCGGGTAACTAAGGCAGAACACTGGATCAGTTCGGTCAGTTTTCGTTGAATAAGCATTTTCACTTACAAACTACTAAAAATTATTAAAAAAATCATATATTAAAGTCGGGAGGAAAACTTGCCACAAACTAACAAATATTACAAACTGCGTAATGCGGTATTCACTCAGACGAAATCAAAGCAAGTTTGATAGGGAAACTTCAAGAATTCCAGTTAAAATCTATTCAGTAGCATAGTTTATATTACTTAAACGTATCGAGATCAGATTTAAAAAATTAAAAACTCGCAAATAAAAGAACAAAAATGGTGTTACAATAGATACTTTTCGAATCGTACATAAAGTGAAGTAGTAATCTCTACTTTAGTAATCTTCCTATCCAGGCACTTCATTTTACAATAAGGCAGGAAAATTAGGCCTACTCGCCAGTTGTAGGTGTGATTAAGACATAATGATGTGGATGATATCTCTATCCTCCTTCTAGATAAGATTTCGCACTTACTATACTAATTACATTATAAAATTGAGATATTCCTACAAAACCAATCTGACTATCATTTGCTCGATAGTAGAGTAAGAAATAAGGATACCTGAAAATTGTGTATGTTCTAAATCAAAAGCTAATAATATCATATTTTCCTGCCAGTGACATGCTGACATGTAAAATTGTCCTTTTTATAAAACGGGAGACTGTGTTTTAAAATTGAAGAAAAAAACATTCATTATTTTTTGATAGGGCTTTCTCGACGTAATACACTACTCTGTTTGTGTCAGCAATACCTCCGTGTAGAAGAGAGCAAAATTAAACTGGAATGACAAGCAGAAAGGTCACTCTTGTAAAATCTGTGGGAAGTAATTATTAAACGCGAATACTTATTGTTACGTTGCTCTTTAAAGGTACGGCAATTTCTGACAGTTCCAAATAATGGATGAATAAGACATTAAAACTTGTAGTAATATGAACCTCATTGAAGCTTGAATTACAGAAGAAATTTAGGAGATTATGTACCGTGTAAATGCAATTAAATTTGTAAAATTAGTTCAAAGGACTTTGAAAATTGAGGAATATGGGCAGTAAATTAGAGTAGACCACCCACAACTCATTGGTTCTGAGGAAAAAATAGAACGTAAAAACATCACATTTTTGTATCGGCAATACATAGTTGATTTGTCAAAGCGCTTCTACATACGTAATTAGGTTGCGGTTTGCTATAGATAACTACTTGGTGCTGCTTTATTAATGTCAGTTTTATTACAAAACATCTCAAAAACTTTAACCATGTACTTAAAATTAAATAAAAACTTAAAATGTACATTATGTACTACAGTTTTGTCCTTTCTCCCTTGCACTCTCTGTGAACATACACCTAAAAATGTCAGAATAATCGTAGTTCTTCAGAGAGATTCTAAAATAATACGAAAAAAGTATATTTCGATCATACAGCTATAAATAAAAGGTTCATTGGAAAAATACAGAGTACGTGCAAATGTTACATTCTCACGTTAACTGTTTTATTGCCCCTTCTATCAAAAGTACCGTTCACGAGTCGGCGGGTTTCTCGAGCTATTCGTGAAGTTTCAGTCGTTGGAACAAAGACGTCCTTGGCTCACCTTTCACCCTCCGCCCGCCACATGCCCCCGTCACGACCGCCTGCCGGCCTCCCGCACGACCACAGCTCCGTCATCCCCAATCCGTCCCACCCGGGTGGGGAGAGTGCGCCCGCGCTACAGTCCGTAACTTCCCACCTTGCCACAACACATCCCACATCCGCCCCACGCCTTCACACTTGCACCCTCGTTCACTTCCGCCACTCCCAATTGCGACTCTCTCCATTCAGTTCCTTCCCATTGCGATACTTTCCATCACACCTCACCACATTGCGCCCCTCCCTATTGCACCCCTTCCCATTGCACCACTCCAATTTCACCTCTTCCTATTGCGCCTCTTACTGTTGCCCCCTCCACATTGCGCCACTCCCATCTCATCCCTTCCTATTGCGTCCCTTTCCATTGCTACCCTCCCTATTGCGTCCCTTCCCATTGCTCCCCTCCCTATTGCGCCTCTCCCCATTGCGCCTCTCCCCATTGCGCCACTTACATTTCCCCCCTTTCTATTGCGTCCCTTCCCATTGCGCCACTCCAATTTCACCTCTTCCTATTGCGCTTCTTTCTATTGCCCCCTCCCCATTGCGACACTCCCATCTCACCGCTTCCTATTGCGCCTCTTCCTATTTCCCCTCCCTATTGCGTCCCTTCCCATTACGCCACACCCACTTCACCCCTTCCTATTGCTCCCCCTTCTATTTCCCCCCTCCCGATTGCGTCCCTGTGCATTGCGTCCCTGTGCATTGCGTCCCTGTGCATTGCGTCCCTGTGCATTGTGCTCGTCCCCATTGCGCTGTTCCCTAGCCTGTTTCACTTCCCCATCATCATCCCGCCCTCCGCCATACTGCTCCCGCCCCACCCACTCGGGCCCCGTCGCGCGCGGCCTGGCTGCCATGTGGCTCCGGGTCCGCCCTGCTCGTAAAGGCCCCGCGAGGACGAGGAGTCGTAGGGGCGGCGTCCGGCGGCGACTGGGCGAAGCTGTTTTGTAAAGTTCACTCCGATCACCTACCACGACGCGTTCACGCGGCAGTAAAATTCCTGTGTCGTTTGAGTCCCCTTAGTGGGCTTAGCTTCTCAATATGACTGTCAAATTATTTAGATTATAAATCAAAATTTCTTTAAATTATATCGAAGATTCTATTCTTTGTGATGATTAACGAAAAAATAGATATTATTACCAAATGACTGTTTCATATATGACATTCAAATTTATATTGTTAATTTTTTCCTAAGAATCTTGAATGATTATAATATTTAAATTTTGTGGTAAACACATTGGAAATATATTTTATAACTGCCAAGCTATATATAATAAGAATATTAATATTAATATCAAAATAATAATAATATTAATACCAAAATTAAGACAATTCGTGGACAAATAGTTGTAATATATTATTTTTATTTTCTTGAAATAAATTTAAAGCCCGTATAATCGTTATTCCAACAATACGTTTTTAATGATTTGTCCAACTATTATTTTGTTGCCCTTTCTGAAGTGATAAAATTAGCTAAATTAGATATTATGCACTCTGTCACATGCGAAAAGATCTAGAGATTATAATTGAAAAAAATAAGGAAAACAACGCGAGGAGTGTCATCCAAACGTTTGTAAAAGTAGTAATAAATTGTAAGATTAAAATTCATTTAAATTTAAATCTGTTATTTAAACGTCAAAATAAAATAAAACATTTTGATTATTTTTTACTAATACATTTAAAATCAGCGCCATTTTTATAGATTTTTTAGTTATTTTTGAACTGAGTATATTCATACTTCAATAAACATTTGAAGATGGAATTTAAGAAATCGCGTATTCATAACTTCGTATTGCGTTTCACGTTACACCGACCTGGGCGTGCCTTCCTAGACCTCATCCCACGCGCTTTCGTGGCTCCTGCGACTGGCCGCTGCAGGAGCTGCTCCCTGGGCGTTGGGTGTACACGCTGTGCGATTCTGCGTTGTTGCTTCCCACGACATTCCGTGTCATTGCGCAGTATTGCATTCCAGCACGGTCGTACCCGCTTTCATAAACCGAAGCTTCTTCCTTTCGTAGGCGTAGAGTTCGCAACCAACTGATGTCATTGGCTGCGAGCGAGCTGACAGGTGTGTCACACGTTGAGGAAAACGAATTACGATTTATGAACGTCGAAAAGGGATGTGAGAGTGGATTGGACCTGACATCAGATTGCTCATTCGGCCAGTAAGCAGGGTACTGCCTCTGGACAGTTTCCTTACGATATCATTATTACATACAAGATATTTTATGATTGTGCAAGTGAAATAAATAATTATCTCATAATGACAACAAACGATGGTCAATATTTTAAAGATGAATTGCTGTACTGTTTTAAATACATTTCATCTAAAGATTCGTCTTTTACCTAAAATACACATTACTTATATCGATTAAGAAATAATATCGTTTTTACACAAGAAATGAAAGCATAGGAAAAAATCACCTAATGCATAATCAACTTCAAATTATTTCCAATCGTACGCAGTGAAATTGAAAACAAAGATACATTACCGCAACAAAGCTTATTATCGTGAAAATGATAAAAATTAAATAATTATAATGGTAATTATATTTAATTGAGTTATAAATTAATTACAATATTTAATAATTTATTTTTTATATTACTTATATAATTTTATTTGGGCGTTTTATCCGTATACATTTAATATGACACATTTTTAAGTGATTCTTTTATGTTGAAAAATATTTTACAGGGAGATGACATGTCATTCACTTCATATTTTCACCTATTAATTACTACCTACAGCTTAGTTAGCAAGTTATAACTCCCACATGACCATTTTCTAAGTGACATCTATATCATTCCTGTTTTCAGCATTCAAATTTCCCACCCTGCTTTATTAAAAACGGCCGATCATGTACCACGCCATGCAAATTTCCTGTCGTCGAATGCAAATTTCGCACATATTGCCCCTCGCACACGTCCAGAACGGCGGAGCTTCTCTGCTTCGTAATCGAGGGACGTCCGGTCGACGGCGAACACGCCCCACAATCCATCTCCACTCTTCGGAAGATTTCGCTCACGAAATTGAGCACCAGTTTCGAATATTCAAGTAGCTCGAGGTAGTACAACTTTTTAATCGCGTTACAGTTTAATATGGTCGTAAGTGCGTTCTCCGTTCGGCGAGTTCCTAACAACGGAAAAGTGGGAGCTGTTAATCAAAAAACAAGCGATCGCGACCACTTGTTGAGCCCGCTCCAGAGAACCGCCTCCGGGGCGTGACGTTGAAATTGGTCGGACGGCTCCGTAAATAAAGCAGCTCATCGAGGGTGATTTGTATGTATATAGGGGTGGTGAGTTGGCTGACGGTGGGGCACGGCGCGGCGGCCTGGCGCGGTGCCAGAGGTGGTCCGTGGTCCTCGCGGTGAGGGAATGGCGTCAAAGACGTCGAGAAAGGTTCGGACTCGTCGGAGTACCGTTGGCGTGCCCAGCATTCGATTTCGCAGCTTATGGAAGGGTTTGGGATCCCTTTCTGTAGAATGGAGTGCTAATGCGGTTTTGATGTAGCGTTGTGACTGGTGCCGTATATCCGAGTGCAGAAGTCGTTGCAGGCGTTTATTGTGTACGGTATTTTTTTAATATACTTATTTAAGGTAGCTTTTCATCTTCAAAGGTCATATACCGACCACTGTAAGTAACATTCGGGGTAATGGTAACGGTATACGGAAGCACACAAAATTATCCATGCCACGGGCGGGATTCGAAACCGCGACCTTTCAGGCAAGACGCAGCTACGGCTCTTCAGCCTCAGTGACCCCGGCTATTCATGCCGGCATTTGTTAGTTTGTTTTTCATGAACAAAAAGTTTGTAAGACTGAGGATTTTTGTGTTCTTTCTTCTAAAAATAAATTAACTTGATCTTTCCACATTATATTTAACGTTACATCAGAAAACATCTACTTCCTAATTTTAATTCGTACGACTAGGACAAACGTTCTGATGTCTTAGCACATAAATGTAAACTAATATATTTTTATATTAAAATGTAATATAAAAATCGTGTCAAAAGAACCTTAATCTTTAAAGTGCAATTGAATAATCAGGAAGTATTTGAATCCTTCGCATTCCTCAATCAAGATACAATTTTAATACTGCAAATATCTCGTTGCTTCCTTACATTTTTTTAGGTCTTTTATCCAGCGGTTTGCTGTTTACACTTTACGTCCCATTGGGATGCATATTAGACCACACACTAGACACCAACACACTTGCGAGCTTCTCTGATCTGAAGTCAGCAGTACGCGAGACCCTCCGCGACAACACATACATAAGAGACAAGGAACAAACAGACAAACAACCTTGCCAAAGGCGGATCTCGAACCCGCGACCCTTCGGACCGACGCGCTGAGTTGGTACACGCTCATAGCTACCAGATCGGCTCTTCGTTTTGCGCACTCGGCCAAACGGATCGGCCCTTCATTTTATCTGCCTCTGGATCTCGATTCTGCACAATGAAATTATATTTGAATTTGAATTAATGCCTTATTTGTGACGAGAATCAGGCTATCAGGCCGAACTTCCGTCTCACCATGTAAATTTCGGACTGCTCCTTTCACCCACTAGCGGAGAAAGGAGGTATTTCTTGGACGACGAAACAGACGATTTGAATTTTGCTCAGAGGCTTTATTTAGGCTTGAGGATCTTTTACATGCCGTAAATCTACTACACGGGACAGCCGGCTTTACTTTCCCTCCGAAGGAAGTCGTACGAAGGATTTTTTCGCCCTTAAAAATCCACGGCTTCGATCGGGTTTGAACCCGCGAACTGCCCGATACGCTATATGTTACACCATCACCACTTCCAAAAGGTATAGCACCACAGTCGGTTGGACCCAAACCTAGGCTGCCAGAGACAATCTGATCTGATTGGCATTAAGGAAGGTGTTAACTTATTTTTACACGGTTTTACTTTTTGAAATTTCTTTAAAATTTAAAAATAAACCTTTCAATAAGTAACTTCTTTGACCTACCCATCCACAGCACTGGGGACTATTTCTCAGGAAACGTGCATGAACGTATGTGGCACTGACCGTTGGCCAGGGATTAGTCACCGGGCTAATCCGCATACGCGTCCCGGTGAAGGTCGTCGTTGAACATTTACGACGGATGTCGGGGAAAGCGCGATGGTCCACTCCTTGGAAGTGTCTTGAGACGCTTACGTTAAGACCTGTCAGCTGCGACTGAATGCTCCGATGGAGAAACGCTGTTTGCTCCCAGCAACTTTCGCGAACGACGAAGTGCATTGGAATTTGTCACGACAGTTGCATCAGTTCATTTGCAGTTGAAAGAACCTCTATGTCCAACGGGCCTCAAGCGGCTTTAAAACACGACTCGTGCTGAATATCTGATGTTGGTGGAGATCTCAGATGGGGGTGAGTCGTAGGATTGGTGGATCAAGGTGTTTTGAGATCAAAAAATGATTTGTAGGATTTCGAATATTTCGCAAATGCGTAATATTTCGAAGTAAATAAATGATACGATAAGTCAAAAATCCATGAAAATTCATCGTAAATATCAATAGCTCATTCTTCTAAAGGAATGAAATTCATCTGACTCATTTTCATTTTTTGTTAAGCATACAAAATATTTTAGATCACAGAAAGAAATGATGAGATACTTTGAAGAATTATATTCTAACTAGACGAGATAACCAAATATATTATAAGCAACAAGAGAAGTAATGGAATCTAATTTCTTGAAGATACATTCACGTTCACGAAAGTCACTTATTTTCTGTACTAATTTTTTGAAAAATCAGAATTTATCAATTAAGTACTAACTACATTCACTGATAATTTCGTTCGTTTCTCTTTACGCAGTTTTACATTTAATTAAACGTAACGCAAGCTCATTTAATTTTGTTGGTCTACATCGTAAATAATTCAATAAGTCCGGATCTCCACTAACTCCTCTTCTTGACTACGTCGTTACCACATGCAACGGTGCGTTATGGCTGCTGCTGCACACTTATCGCACCTGGGCAGCCGCGAGTTATTAACGGGATGATTGCAGCGAACTAATGGGATATGTGGCCTGCCACCTCCGCCCCCTTTACACCACGTCATGCAAAACACTCGTCCCTCTCTCCGAGAACGACACTCGTCCCTCTCTCCGAGAACGAACTAATAGCCCTTGGCTACGTGCTCCGTGGCAACCGAGCCACGCACCTGGGACGGCCAATACGTCATCAGTCACCTTTAAGTAATTGGGCTTTTTATTTTTCGCAACGTATCGCGTGTCTCTCACGATTCCATCAACTGCTGCCCTTGATATCGAGTGAGTATTAATTCTGAGCGGGTCACCTACTGGGAGATCATTAGTCCCGTAAGTGTAGTGCATGCCATATCCCCGGGGTGTTTTTCCCTTGCTGGCACGGTAGATTCGACGCCGACCTACGCTTACAGCTTACGAGTTTTTTTCCCCCTCTCCAGGAATCTTTCCCAGCGAGGCATTCCCCATCCAGGTCAAACTTTAAGCTCCCAACTGGTTTCCCGGCATGTATGGTAACGTGATACTGCATGTAAATCTGTGTATGTGTGAACGGAGAGGAAGGGACAAGGATAATGAAGCAGTACGCTCTGAAGAAGGCCACAATGGCTGGCCGAAACGTTATCCACCATGTCAGTGACGCGGCTCGTCCCGGATAGCCTAGACAACATAAACTCCGGCCGCGGAAGCCTACGCAACCAAGGATAATGAAGAAAAAATAGCGCGCAGACCATGGCACATTTGGGGAGGGGGTACTAATATACAATCTTGTTGAAGACAGGCATTAGTCCCCTCCCAAAAACGTCCACTATACCAATGGTAGTGAACGGAAAAATAGTATAAAACTCAATCTGACCCACCAGGCGGTAGAATTTCCGTCCAGGCAGTGGATAAAATCAACTCGCAAATTTGCCATCGTCGTCGTTAAAACCCTACAACCTCCCAGTCAACGGTGCTGCAACGGCAACAACGTTGTTTCGCGGAGCTGTTCAACCGGAGCGTTCCGATCGAGCGATTCACCTGCTCCAGCAAATAGGCCATTAGTCTTCGTTAAGTAATCGGTCTTTCATTCGCATCGCATCGCATTCCGCTCACGATACCATCGACTGCCGCCCGTGACCTCGACCGCGTTCGCGCAGCTCGAGTCGGCGCCTGCGGCTAATCCGTTGGACGTCCGCACGTCGTGTCCAAGGCCCCCTGCACAACATCCCGGCGGCGTCGCATGCTGCGTTATCTTTTTTTTTTCCGCATCGCAATCCGACTCCCTAATTACAGCGGCTGCTGGGCTGAACGAGCACGATTCCGTGTTGACCCAGCGTCGCGTGCTCCGGGAGCAGATAACGCGCACATGAAGCAGGTCGTGTATTTCGGGTTGCTTTGTGGTGGCTGTGACGGGGCATCCCCGTGATTCATGGAGGCTTCAACTTGAACGCTCATGCCGTTATTTTCACGACTAACGAAGAGCGTTTTTTGTTTCTTTCTTGATACTCGAGGAAGGATTCTGTATTGAAGTTAATTATTGGCAAAATACAACCCCATAATTTAAGTTTAATATGATTGTTTCCTGTTGAGGTTCTTTGGAGGTAAATTATATTCATTACGTCCAAATATTTTCTGAATAGATGCCGCATATCGCACAGTGTTTATTGTGCTACAGGTATTTTTATCTTCAAAAAGGTGGTTTCAATTAATTCAAACGGAAATTTCACAATGTGTTTAAAAAATAGTATATTTCCGAGAGGTAAACTTCACAAAATCTTCTTTAACTAGAGCAGTTATATTTCGTCATACCAAAAGAAAAATGCAAAGATTCTTAATTCCAGAATGTGACTGAATTCGACCCAGCTGGGTAGTAGCTACTATGAAAATTCCGCTACCGTCTAATTCTAAAAATACATTTTTAAGAATATTTAATTGCGAAACATTCTTTACCTCGACCATTCCATGTTAGGCTTCCCGGAAAGCACCATTGCATATAGCTTTGCTAACGCGAGCTGCAACAACAGACCTGAGTTCCGCTGGGTACCGAAAACAGTTATGCCGATTTTGCTAGAGCACCAAGGCAGGGATCACAAAATCCATTACGGAAGGGTGTCACTCGCCATGACCTCACAAGCGAAAAGCGTTCAGCCGAGAAATTATGGCTTCAACTGTGATCAGAGGAGAACTTAAAGTTTACACTACAAAAACAGGAGTACAATTTATATAAAATTTGAATGGAATGAGAAGGTTACACTAGGCTTGCAGAAATATTGAGAATACTTACTATTTCTGCTACAAATTCAGTAAGTGAAAAAGCACAAATGCAGTTCATAATTTTTTAGTAAAAACAAGAAGCTATATAGATTCGAAAAGAATGACATTCTTCTGATCCAGAGTTACTAAAAGAATTCACTAACTCAACCCATGTAAAAATTTCCCATTGAAAGTGAAAAAAATCTTTAACATGAAATACATCTTTGATCTGCGAGACCCTGAAGATTCGTATACATACCCTGTACAGTGCGCCTGTAAACATTCTGACATTACTAAACGCTACAGTTTTCCCCCAGACAGCGGCTAAAACCGATCTAGCTATATAACTGGTGTCGAAAATCCGCCACCGTCGTCGCTCTTTTTTTCTGTAGAAGTATCAAAAGTTAAACATTGTGAAATATGACTCGCTTTCAGCGCACTTGCCGAACTAAAAGTGTTCTGTGAGTGACAAGAACCTCTGACAAATTTGCAATGCAGGGCGTGTCTCTCGCATCCTGTGCGAAAGCTCTAAATTCATTCACAACTCTCCCTCGCAGCCCACTCACTTTCTAGCTACTGCGCAGCATTCTCAACACATCTCATCGTCACATAACAGCACTTAGCGCTTATGAGGCTTCCCGCTGCAGTCTTTCTCTTCTAAATGCCGTGTTAAATGAATGTAATTTGAAAGATACAGTCCGTCTTTGTGGGTACTAACGAAAATAGAAATGCTTGAAAATCGCTTTGAAAAAAAACCTGACGTAAATGCTCTATATAAGTTTGTATGTTATTATTTGTTTCTTTTTTTTATAATTCCTCTGAAATACTCGGGTTTATTTTAAAGGTCAAGAGTTCAAACATCTTTTGCTAGTTAATATCACGTCTTTTAATTTTTTATTTTTTTTTCATTTATTTACACGATACTACATTTAATAGGTAGATGAATTCAAATATAAATATTAACGTTTTTAAAGATTTCGGTATATTTTACAGACAAAAATTAATTATCAGTCTGGTTGAATGAAGTAGGATGTTTAGTAGTATAAATATAGAATAGTTAGAAAGATATGTAATATGAGAATGTTTATATTCTGTTTAAGATCGTGACTTTTATTATTTTTCTAATGATCAAATAAAATGAATGTTGACTTATGTGGTGGTATGAGATAGAGTGATGAATTTTCATTCCATATTTTTCAGTGTGTTATTTTTCGTCATACACATAAAGAAGATATTTTGTGTGACATTGTATTTGAACTCAGCGTTAAACTATCACACACTCTGAACTCTGTTTGGTGAGCTTTAAACTATTTTAAATAGTTTCTACAGGGCACGCCGTCTCGGTTCCCAAATTTACCTCTACACTCTCCCCAGCGACCTCCGCATCCTCAACATTCCCCGCGCCATCTCTCACAGCCCACGCGCCGCCACTTCCCGCAGCCGCCGCTTGGCCGCACTGCCCGTCACCCTCCCCTCCCCTCCCCTCCCCTCCCCCTTGGGCCACGCCCACGCCATGCGCCGCCGCGCCCCACCGCGCGATTCGTCACGACACGCCGCGCCCAACCGCAGCGCCAGCGTCGCGAGCTCATTGAAATTGGTCGCTGCGGCGTCGCTAGCAAGCGTTCCTACGCGGAAATAAAGTTGACGGTCCAATGATGTAGATTTATTTGTTCACGAACGGTTCTGTGCTGTTTCATTTTCAACGGTTTTTCGTTTTTTCGTAGAATACATTTAGATAATACTCTTTGATAATATAAATCTATTCACATATAATTACAGAAATGTGACCTTAAGCAATGATGGAAAAGGATTATATCTAAATGTTATATTTGGCCAACCACAATATCCAAATATCTAGGGACTTCTTTTACAAGATTGGCACTGTATCTACATTTGAATCCCTACTTCACATATCTCCAATTAAGAAATAACTCATGTCTCGGTAATTATTTGTATAAATAACTCTCTCTATCAAACGTTGAGTCTTACATATTGAAACCCATAATATGTGTTTCATTACACTAATTAGATCATTAGTGTAAGAAACCAATTGCTATTTTGAACTGCGCGGTGCGCGCGCTGAGCGCGGCGCGCCGGGGCCGGCGAGCAACCGATGCCTCCGCCGACGGTGCCACCGCCGCCGGGAGGCTAGCGTGTGAATTTCGGTTGGAACTGGGCACCGCACACGTGCAAAAGTTCGTTACGAGAATCGCGGACGAGAGCCGTTGGCAGAACAGCGACAGCGGCAGAGGTTAGCAGAGCGGCGACCAGTGCGGACGTGTGGCGAGGGTCCTCCGCTCGTGAGTTGACGCATGTATTACGCGACATAGTTATGTGATTAGGAATCGCGAAGTAATGGACATGTAAATAGAACATTAGAAGTATCAGTATAGTAAAAGATTGGTGTTGGTAAAATAATTGACGTCGCTCCTATTAGTTGGTGCGGAGGGAACATTCTTGAAAGCGTGCGGTACAGAACTGTGACCAGTATACGGAGTAAGCGGGGGTCGTGTAATTAAACCCACTAATGGACAGTGATTCGAGGAAGGTGCGCAGCCGAGGTATCAAGATCCTGTTTGGGGAAGAATTGTTGGAGCATCAGCCGTGGATGATCACCACGCCATCTGCTGCCGACGGCCCGCAGCAGTAGCAGAGGTCGACAACCCTGTCGGCACGAACGGCTCTACGAACCTCATAGGTATTCAAACGGGGCCCCGAAGGTATGAAAGTTGTATTTTACTCTTAATCTTGGTACCAAGGCGGAGTATAAAAACGGTGTCTGATTATGTAAATAGTAACTTTGATTCAAAATAAATCTTGTCATAATTGTATTTCTATGTATGAATAATCTTCCCAACGTTGCACCGACTTATCCTAGGACCCATTCACGTAAAAGACACCCTCTCTTAGTGTTATATTGCAGTGAAGATACCCGGCACCACCAGGTATGTCACAGCTGGCACCCGAACAGTGTATGGCCGTGAAATACCAGGCATCACCAGGTATGTCACAGCTGGCGCCCGAACATGTGGATAACGTATAATTAAGAAATGTGGTCCTAGGGAAATTGGTGAAATGTTGGAAAATAATGTGCATGTAATTGATGTATAGTAATGCAGGGTATAGATGAGAAGCAGGCAGTGCAAAGTGTATTATTATAGAGTACAAAAAAAATAACAATACATGTGTTAGCAAAAACATGCACAAGTCAAGTAAGCATAATGAAATGTTGATAATTACAAAAATGTTGTTGTGTAACTAATTGCGGGCTGACATAGGCAATTATTTGTGAGCATCCAATATATAGTTAATATTGTAGTTACTGAGGTTGTGAAGGCTATACATGTACATGTTACAGATAATATAATGTAATAGAATTCCAAGTTTTGTAAGACATATTAATAATATTTGAACTGCTTGGCAATTTTTTATAACATGGAAATCAAAGAAATGGGGAAGTAGTAATAATTCTTATGAGAATATAAAGGTGGTTAATAGTGTTGTACAAATTATGCACAAAATTGTTTTTTTGCTGGGAACATTCACGCAGTAGGGCATTATCTATTGGTGATGGTAAAGTGTGGGAAATTTATTAGAAAAGATACCAGGTTGGGAAATATATACCAGCAGTGTGAATGTTTGTTGTGAATATCTATATGATATTATTGAGGAAAATTCAGGGAGGAGATATGACATGCAAATGTGAATGATGATTATGTACATAATATAGCAATAAGTGCGTTGAAAAGTAATTTCAATTAATAAGGGATTTATTATAATCTGAAAGCATTTTTGTGTAATAGTGTCAACGAGTCTGTTAGCAGTGTGTATGTGTTTCAATGGTAATAATATTATGTATTGTAAGGATTATGTTTATGCATTGGTAGGTGAGTGGAAACTTATATGGCTATTGAATTAGTGTTATTGTGTTGTGGTGGTGAGTGAGGGTTGTCTGTCATTAGTTAGCAATTGAAATAGGAGTGAATTAAACCATTCACGAAGTATATACAGTGTTGTGGCGGGTATAGTTACTTCATAGGATAACTGTGTTATCGTTGGTAGGTGGGGCAAGAGGAAAATTTGTGCGGTATTTCAGTGTAGTGGGAATCGATCGGACAGTTCAAAGCAACAGAATGGAGGCGCAAAATGTAGTGCTGGACCGGGAAGAGAAGGCGGATGAAGGAGGGGAGATAGATGTAGGAATTGATAATAGCATACCATCGGAAAGCAGGGATAGTGGCATTGGAAGTCGGTTAGACGATACGTCAGGAGATAGCTTCAATAAAGATGTACAAGTTACGTCAACACCGATGATTCAGGCAGCAGGAAGTTCAAATCGGGGGGGGGGAGAAGATACTAATTCAGGTATGATGCAGGTGATGATGAAGATGTTCGAACAACTAAATGGAAAATTAGATGAACAGAATGGGAAGATATTGGAAGGACAGAATGAACAGAATAGGAAACTGGATGAACAGAAAATATTCACAGAGGAGCAGAACAGGAGGTTAGCTGAAGAACTGAATAGGAAAGTAGAGGAACAGATTGGGAAGCTGGCAGAAGACCTGAATAGGAAAGTAGATACAATAGGGGGGCGAATAGGACGCGCTGAAGAACAAATTGAGTTAACGAAGAATGAGATGACCAAAATTGCGGAGCGGGTAGAAATTCATGAGCAATGGACTGTCGAAGAATTAGGGAAACAGAAAAAAGAGCTCGAATCTCAAGTAATTAGCTTGGGGGGGGATTTGAAGAATAAGTTATTCCAACAACTAGATGCTAAAACCGCTAAGCAGGACGAGAAAATTGAGAGGATACAGTCGGTAGTCAAGGAAGAAATGCAGGAGAACAAGCGGGAATGTGAAGAGAAGGTTGTATTACTACGAACAGAGATTGAACAAATAAAAGAATGCAAGGCATCCCCAATCGCAGCAAGCGGGACGGTACCATTTACCCCCCCAAGATCACTAAAATTTTCAGGAGACGGGAAAGAAAATCCATGTATATTTATGAAGGCAGCAGAACGACATCTAGATGTTATCAATACTTCGGAAAGGTGTAAAATACAATTATTATATTTAATGTTAGAAGGTAACGCAAGGATATGGGCCGATACATTTGATAAGTTTCCCGAATCAGTAAAGGCATTTAAAGATCGATTCCTTGAGCGGTATTGGAATGAGGAAATTCAAATTAATTTTAAAATCAGCTTAATGAATAATCATTACAACCAGTCAATGGGAAGTTTGCGGGAATACGCAACAAGGCGTATTATGGAATACAAAACGCTATCCCCACCGATGAGCGATCAGGAAATAATATGTGTACTGACGAGACAGTTCCCAGTCACAGTGCAGAATCTTTTACGTAGTGTGCAGCATACCGACCTGGAAAGATTCCAGAATGTGTTAGGAGGGTACGACTTGACGTTCGCAGGCGTACCAAAGAACAGAAATGAAGGGAATGTTAATATGGTTAGATCGGAACGTAACCAGGGGCAAGGGAATGATAGGAGCAATGATTATCAGAGAAACCAACGCGGAAGAGGGGGAGACGGATGGAGACCAGGGCCGGGAAACCAGAGACCGGACTGGAACGGATCTAATTCAAACCGTACGGAGACGCGAGGCGGGGGCGGGAATGCACCCGACCGATTAGCACAGCCTAGCACAAGTAGTGATCAAGGACACTATTTAAACTAATAGAGTCCGCGGTGATAGGTGGCCCCATTGCGGACGCGGAAATCGATGACGTAAACGCGGTCTCCATAAACGCTATGCAGCCGGTAACCTACGATACCCAACCGTGGCGGAGATGTAAGAACTCAGCGGTTAGAATCAGGAAATGTCCCACGATATCGATAGAATGTGAAGGTATAATTAAAGAAGCTTTAGTGGATACAGGGTGCACGACTACAGTAGTATCAGAAGAAATGTATGAGGAGTTAAAAGCAACAGGAAAAGAAGTAATGTGTTTGCCTATGAATAGGGCGTATGTGATTGGGGCAACTCAGAAGAAGTCAAGCCCCATCACAAAACAAATCATGTTTCAAGCCAGGATTGGCAACCAAGTATATGAGATGGTGGCCCTGGTAGTCAAAAAATTATTGTATTCGGTAATCATAGGGACGGATTTTCTGGTCGATCACAGAGCAATTATAGATCTAGAACGGCAGGTGGTAGAACTGGGGAGCCAGGCGGTAGGATTTGACCTGGGGATGGACGAAGAATACGAAGCGTGTACGGGCGTAATGGCGGAAGATTCATTAGAAGAACAGCTGAGGCAGCAAACGGAGAAAATTGAGGTATTAAATACGCGTTACAAAGAGTAACTACTGCAGCTGCTGTTGGAAAATAAAGAAGTCTTCCAGAAGAATCGCGCCCCAATCAAGGGATTCACATTTCGAATACAACTGACGGATACGACGCCATTTCGACAGCGGAATTATCCGATACCAGCTGCGCTGAAGCAAGATGTCGCAGAATTATTGGCAACAATGGTGAATGATGGAATTATAAGAAAGGCACAGACATCCTACACCAACCCAATCGTGATCGTCAAAAAGAAAGATGGAGGAATACGATTATGCCTGGACGCTCGGAGACTAAATGCGGTAACAAAACCATATAGGGATGCTCCATTACCGGTGGAGGAAGTATTGCAGAGGTTCGGAGGGAACATCGTTTTCTCCAGTACCGATTTTAGTAAAGCCTATTGGCAAATGCAAGTGGCGGAAGAGGATCAGCAATATACAGGGTTTGCATTCGAAGGAATCTGTTATGTATTTTGCAGAGTGCCATTCGGACTACGAAATAGCGGAGCCGCATTGATTCAATGTGTTGACAAAATATTGCAAGGGAAGCTACAAAATAGGATTACAACATATGTGGATGACATAGTTTTGCAGGCCAGATCAATAGATCAGCATTTTGAAGATCTAAGAGAGTTATTTCACATCCTGAAAGAAAACAATTTGGTATTGAACGTGAAGAAATCAAGCTGGTTTACAAAGAAAATAGAATTCCTGGGTTACGTGATAAACACAGATGGAATTAGTATGAAGCCGGAAACCATCGAGGAGATCAAGAAAATACCACCACCGAAGACAATCAAGCAGGTACGCAGATTCATCGGCACCTGTAACTATTACGCCAGATTCTGCCCGCAATTTGCGGAAGCGATGCATCCATTTTACCAATTAACAAAGAAGGACAGAAAATGGAGGTGGGATGAATCATATCAAGAAGCATTCGAGAAAGTTAAAGAAATGTTTTATAATAGTTGTTTTATTGCACATCCGGACTTTTCTAAGAAGTGCGTGGTTCAGACAGACAGTAGCGATTTTGGCATGGGTGCGATGTTATACCAGGTATTTGACAATCAGGAGAAAATAGTAGCAATAGCCAGTAGAACGTTAAAAGGACCTGAACTCCGATTTTCGGCCACGGAAAAAGAGGCGAACGCTATCATATGGGCTGTAGCAAAATTTAAACCTTACCTGAAAGGGAGACACTTCACAATAAGAACGGATCATCAAGCGCTCACATTTTTAAGCAGATGCCACTTGCAAAACGATAGACTGCATAGATGGGTACTCGCACTACAGGAGTTCTCATTTGACATAGAACATTGTCGCGGGACCCAAAACCATCTACCGGATCTTCTAAGCAGACACGAACCAGGCAGGGACAATAAGTACGCTAACGCCAGAGAGTTCCACGTCATGGCGATCGATTTAGGAATTGCGAGATCACCCTTATTCGACTGGAACGACCTCATTAGGTTACAAGAAAGTGACGGCGAAATCCGCAAAATCAAAAGATTCAAGCAAGGTCAGATGGCGGAAGAAGAGGCGGAATTCGCAACGTTACAACAAAAGGAGGATAGGTGGAAAGTGGTACAGGAAGCTGTACTAATTAAGACAAAGGACAACCCAGAAATATGGAGGATCTGGATACCTCAGGCTTGCACTAAGGAATTGATCAAATTTGCGCACACATCATTGGCACATTTCGGTGCAGAAAAAATCTGCCAAGTTTTACAGTCCCTTTGCTATTGGAAAGGAATGCGGAAACAAATTAGGCAGGTGATCAACTCATGTATGACATGTCTGAAGGCAAAACATACCAATCGGAAGTATGACGGCCCAATGCAGAACATTATACCAACAGAGAGAAATGATTTGGCTGCACTGGACGTGTATGGACCACTGCCCCGTGCAGAGCACGGTAATAAATATATATTCGTAATCATGGACGTCTTTTCAAAATTTGTCCAAGTATATCCCATCAACAAGGTAAATTCTAGGAATTGTTTAAAGTTAGTGCAAAGGTTTATGCAGATCGCTGGTGCATATAAAAGGATATTGTCGGACCATGGAACGATGTTCACAAGTGAGAAGTGGGAAGAAGGAATATGCAGTATGGGGGCAATTCCCATCCACTCGTCGGTGCGGCATCCTCAATCGAATCCGTCTGAACGAATAATGAGAGAGCTATCGAGGCTATTTAGAACGTACTGTAAACATGACCATACAGCATGGAACAAACTAATTCCGGACATTAACCGATGGCTGAACCACATCCCGCACGATAGCACAGGAATCTCCCCATGGGAAGCGCATTTCCAAACCAAACCGCCCCATATTTTATATGCGTTGGAAAGACCTGAGATATCGCAGGAACCAGCTAAAACATCAGAACAAATCTACCAAGCGCTAGTGAAGTCGGGGAAGGAAAGGAAATCTAAAGTAAAGAAGAAGATCCACAAGTTCAGTGAAGGGCAACTAGTGTTACTACGAGTTCCCAAAGTATCAAACCCGAATTTGAAGCTATATGCAAAATTTTTCCCATTATATGAGGGACCATATGTGATAGATAAAGTCACGGACAAGAATGTGGCTAAGTTACTCAATAACAAACGAGAAGTGGTGGGACACTACAATTTCCATAACTTAAGACCTTGTCCCATAGGAATGGAAAATAGTGAAGTGTAAATATGTGTAATATTAGTGTTAATATAAGTAATCACATGATAAGTCGATTCTAGGTTATAAGTGTATATAGGGCTTTTAGCAATATGCAAGACAGTGCGACCATCGGCAGTGACGATGTTGTTAGTGTGAATTTTTCCAGAAGCGGAAAAAATTCAAAAAAGAAAAGGGGGGGTGATGAAACCCATAATATGTGTTTCATTACACTAATTAGATCATTAGTGTAAGAAACCAATTGCTATTTTGAACTGCGCGGTGCGCGCGCTGAGCGCGGCGCGCCGGGGCCGGCGAGCAACCGATGCCTCCGCCGACGGTGCCACCGCCGCCGGGAGGCTAGCGTGTGAATTTCGGTTGGAACTGGGCACCGCACACGTGCAAAAGTTCGTTACGAGAATCGCGGACGAGAGCCGTTGGCAGAACAGCGACAGCGGCAGAGGTTAGCAGAGCGGCGACCAGTGCGGACGTGTGGCGAGGGTCCTCCGCTCGTGAGTTGACGCATGTATTACGCGACATAGTTATGTGATTAGGAATCGCGAAGTAATGGACATGTAAATAGAACATTAGAAGTATCAGTATAGTAAAAGATTGGTGTTGGTAAAATAATTGACGTCGCTCCTATTAGTTGGTGCGGAGGGAACATTCTTGAAAGCGTGCGGTACAGAACTGTGACCAGTATACGGAGTAAGCGGGGGTCGTGTAATTAAACCCACTAATGGACAGTGATTCGAGGAAGGTGCGCAGCCGAGGTATCAAGATCCTGTTTGGGGAAGAATTGTTGGAGCATCAGCCGTGGATGATCACCACGCCATCTGCTGCCGACGGCCCGCAGCAGTAGCAGAGGTCGACAACCCTGTCGGCACGAACGGCTCTACGAACCTCATAGGTATTCAAACGGGGCCCCGAAGGTATGAAAGTTGTATTTTACTCTTAATCTTGGTACCAAGGCGGAGTATAAAAACGGTGTCTGATTATGTAAATAGTAACTTTGATTCAAAATAAATCTTGTCATAATTGTATTTCTATGTATGAATAATCTTCCCAACGTTGCACCGACTTATCCTAGGACCCATTCACGTAAAAGACACCCTCTCTTAGTGTTATATTGCAGTGAAGATACCCGGCACCACCAGGTATGTCACAATATGAATATAATAAAATTATTTAAAAAATTGAATTATTGAATTATTGAAAAATTGAATTATTGAACGCTCACTTTTGAGCAATTAAAACCAACAGAACTCATTTTTCTATCTCTTGCGTAAATTAAAACAATTTTAACTCTCAGAAACTGAGAATAAGATTGAAAACAACGTTATAAACTCATCGCGAAAAGAAGACGAAATGCCTATGAAATTACTGCCTGCTATTTTGTATGTGTCGTAGATACTGGACCAAACCATAAAGCATTTCGTGAATATTCCATTTTAGAAGTAAATGCCCATGTTCCCCCTTATTGCGATATGAATTCCTCCCTTTCATTACCACCCAACGCTCAAGAGCTCACAGGGTGGACGCAGTGAGCTTTTGAAGTGCCCCTGGCCGAAGCCCTTGCAAATAGCCCTTCAGTGCGGGGATTCAGGAGCAGCGACGAACAATGCGGATGCAGTGAGATGCAGGACTACAAACATCTGCTGGCTTGCAGTCGACTTCACGAAGAAACAGGCTGGACAGATATTTGGGTCGCAGCTAACGAAAGAAGAGTCCGTTAGAAATGTTCTGATGGCTCGACTCACGGATGTTCTAAAACTCTTTTTTGCTTACTTGTTAATATATTTATAAGTATGGTTATCACTATACTACAAATCATAAAACTTGAAGTTAGATTAAAATATTTACAAATATTTACACATGTTTCGTTGAAACGTTTTCCTCGCCTTTTCAGCGTGGGGCAGTCTTAAACGGACTTATTGTAAGACTCTCTGTTTCTATGTGTGATTCACGTAAGTTTGGTAGTAAGTGGTTTACTTAATTTCATTCACTTTACATTTTCTTATTATTTTACATTATGTTATACCCAGTTACTATGCCCTTTCCTTTTAAAACTGTATTTTACACATGTCCATGTTTTAGTTAGTTGTATTGGACTCCTCAACAGTTGAGAAAAGAGTTCCCCTCCGGGACTACGTTCCAATAAATATTAAAACTTACTCTTTTTAGCGTTTGCGTATTTCTTTATTCATATTTATTACGAAGAGACACGAGATTTCTGTTGTCACCACTGAATTAATTTATTCCACTTTCCAATGTTTCTTCGAGAGTAAACACTCCAGCACACTTCGGTGACTGGATGTTACAACCAGTTAGGGACTTAATCATTATAGAGGAGAAAGAAGAAGAATAAAAATAAAAATAAATAAGAAAAAAAGGGAAAAGAAGAAAGAAAGAAAAAGAGAAAAGAAGAAGAGTAAAGAAGTAAAAGAAAGAAAAAATAAAAAGGAAAAGAAAGAAGAAAAAAGAATGAAAAATAAGAAAAGAAGAAAAGGATTAGAAAAATAATAAAAAAGAAGAAAGGAATAAGAAAAAATGGGAAGAAAAGGCGAACAACAAAATGAAAAGATTTGTATATACAAGAACCCCATGTTTAGAGTACATTGGAAGCCGGTTCCTCCTTGAGAGCGTAGGATTCCGCGGCCGGAGTCAGTATTTACTAGACTGTCCAGGTGACGCCGCGTCCATGGCGAAGGGGCCGACGTTTCGGTCGCCGATCTGCGACATTCCTGCATTACGCCCTGAGGAAGGTCGCAGAATGGCGACCGAAACGTCGGCACCTTCGCCATGGACGCGGCGTCACCCGGACAGCCTAGTAAATACGGTTCCTCCTTGTCCCTGGGCACGCATCGCTCTTTCCTCCTGAACAAACAGCCCACGAATAGCGCGCGCCGTTCATGTGAAGCGCTCTCCCTGGCGCAAATTGCTCCGCATGTGAAGAATGCACAACGTCCGCGTCATTAGCGCACATAAAAAATTACCCCTCTGGCCGGGGGAACTTTATTATTCTGCGACAATCAAGAGAGATTTGAATTTTACACACGCAATCGACATGGGAGTTGCAGCAGGTCATGGTTTCGTGCTAGTTTTGCAGACGACTAGGCGGATGACATTTGCTTAGTTGTGAGTTCTGTGAAGAACTGGCCACCTCTAGAAATAAATCGTTTCATTGCAATAATGATGTAAGAAAGGTGCGTTTAGCTCGAGAATCGGCTACAGATTTAGTTCCCCTTTAGTTTGATTTCGGATGAAGGTGTCTGGTGTGGTCATTACTGAAACTCGTCATCCTGTTATGCTACATCCGTCTCATTCGTACTTTTCGAAAAGTTTTTAGAAGTACTATAAAAATACATATAAATGTATGTAATTCTTTAATGTTCATGCAATTAATTTATCACGTATTTTGCGCTCATAGGTGATAACGAACTTTTAACCTCTTCGAATATTCTGTAAACGGTTGAGGATATTGAGATAGAATTTATTTATCTTTTTATAGGGGTTCATCAGTTGTAATTATTAGCTTTTTATTATTTTTCTATTTTAGATATAATGGATTAACTTATTTTTTTAAATGAACCACTCCTTTATGCACCTTTCTGGATATTTTTATTGGCTATCTCTATTTAGCAACCATGCCATATTTGTTAAATCTGGGAATTCTGCATCACACAAAACCTCCAATTGGTTAATGAGGAATGTACCAAAGAAAAAAAGAGGAGTTAGCTAATTCTCGGAAGATGGACTTTAATAGGGGTGTTTTGCACATATTTACGTTAAGTGATGAAGGAAAATGACCCTCAGTGAATAGGATTCATGCGAGTGAAAGGAAAAACTTCTCAGTAAACCTTCAAAGGAAATATAAGTTTGTTAACGGCTTCCTTGTGTAACTAATTGCTGCTTTTTTATGATAAAAAGAATCGTTTTCAAAGTTCACTCTACAATTTACGCAGTAACAACGTAGAAAATATTTCTCGTATGAAGAAAATAACTAAAATCTGTTATATTAACGGACGTAATTTTTCATCAGATTTCATCCCAACCCAGTTGAAAGCAGTGTAACAAAAGCATTAAATTTATTTTAATTTTCTAGCTGCATCTATAAGCACACTCATAATTTACATGTCCAATTATCAAACTTTCAAGGAAACTGCATACTAACACAACCTAATCCTTTTTGCAAGAATATTTCAAATGAATTTAAAACGGTAATGATCGGAACGTGAGAAATCTAATTTGCGTGATTAAACAATGTTTTTCATTTTATTTCAAGAATTCATCAAATGAAAGATGTGGAGAATATATGATTTCTCATTTTGATTACATCTTTCAGAAATAATACGTTCTCAAAAGAAGAATGCGGGATTGCTAGTAATTATTCTTTCAGAAATCTTCGAACACCTCATTCAATCTAGCAATCGTGCATGTGTATTATTATGTTAAAAAGGATGCATTGACCTCGACTTTTACCTGCACTACAGAAGAGTACTCACAAACTGCATACATGAATATTAATTTTTGACCTTTCAAAGAGTTTCCATTGTCTGAAACAAGAGATCGCGACTACCAAGTTCCTGATATCTCATCTCCACCTTCGTTCAAACTGAGTAGAAATGACTTCCTACCCGATAAAACGAAGGCTCTGCGTTTACCAAGCATGTTTACAAGAGGTTAGAAACGAGAAAACGATATTCAGTTGAACTTGAAAATAATTTAAGCACTTTAACTTATCATGAATAATTGGGATGGTAGCAATAGCATTGCATATTCAATATTCATACCATCCCTGGATTATTTGATGTACTCGAAGTATCTTCATCTTTGAAGAGCGTGCTTCGCAATTCTAAATCCTTTGATCGTTCGCAGACTACTGCGACAAGCAGTTTACACTTCCCCTCTCGTTGGAAGTTGGTGTCATTCCTGGAATCTCCTGGAGAAGAGGAACTTGGAGAACATGGACTCCGCAGCTCGTCTGGTTTCAAGAGTACACAGCAATAATGAGGTTGAATGTACACTCTTAAAGAGCAACCAGAAGGAATGTAAGCGAATACGGGCCATTTAACATTTATAATTGAGTTAACTTTTTAAAAAATGTGGAAACATTCTTTACAGTTGACTTCAGATAGCAATGGTCATGAAGCTTCCCTCTGTTTTAGGGGATCCCTCAAGTATGTGCATTTTCATATCTAATGAAAAGGACCAATAAACACTTTGATTGTCTATACTACTCATCCTACCGACGCTATGGTCGCCATCGTCTATGCGACTGCCGTTATTTTCTGAGTTAATTGGTAATGTATATTATTGAGTTCATAGTTAGCTGCGACATAACTTGACATTTTTTCAATTCAGCCCGTATGTATGAACTTAGCGCGACAGCCCGTGAACGGGCTCAGGCGTACCGATGACGTCCCTGCCTCGCATCCATGAGTTAAGGGGGTACGTGTGGTTAGCACGTAGACATCCCCACGCCGTATTCCGGTCTTCTTAATCTATGAAGTGAATTTTATCATCGCCACACAGCAACATACACTGGGACATTGCAACGAAAACACACACACTACAATCTTGACTCGACCGGGAATCGAACCCGGGACCGCGTAAGGGAAAGCTTGGACGCTGACAATTCACCCCGTGCATCTTGTTAATTCAATAAACGAATAAAAATTTCTGCGGCTTTAACAGAAATTCCCTGAAGGCACACCCTTCTTTTGATGTCCCCTCCCCTGACACTTTACGTGCCAGGGACGCTCATGCTCTCCCAGCGGGAGGTGCCTCGCCGGCCCACGACGTCGCGTCGCCCAACGCAGCCGCCGCCCGGTCCATCTCGGAGGCCAGCACGTTCGCTGTTGAGAGTCCTCTGGGCTGCGGCCCCGCCCCCGCCCCCGCCCCCGCCGGCGCCGAGGGCGCGGGAGCAGGGCTTTAGGATTGGCTCCTCCCGAAGCGGACGAAAAATTGAATTACAAAAAATGAGAGAGTGCCGTGGTGTGTGTGCGTGTGTGTGAGGGAGAGAAGGAGGGAGGGAGGAAAAGGAGACAGACAGAAGAAGAGAGGAAGGGAGAGATTGCCCGATATTCTGTTCTGTTCGAGCTGTGGTGTTCTGAGCAGCGGAGTGACCTGCATGGGATTTTTCACTTCGCCAGTCTACCACAAAATGTCTTTTTAATTACATAGACCAAGAATATATTAATTTTTGGGGTTCTTATTTCCTAAGGTACATTAAGATTCAACTACACTTGGGTGTAGAATCTAAAATTATATCAAAGTGTTACAAATGCTCGGATGAATGTGCCGAATTTGATAAAAAGTTTTAAGTGTTTTTGATATGCGAGAAAGACGTAACGTAAATCACCGGAATTTGTCTACGTGAGTTTGAATTTTACGTCATCAAATGGTCACTTCACCAAACATGCTGATACTCGTGCTCAAAATCCACATTGCAGCTCGTCTAATTGGTGTTTCAGACAACCGTAACGATCCCGGATCTCTATGGGAATTTAGATGCATAGGAATTTAGGGCAATTTAGAGGTTAATAATGTCAGAGAGCAAAAAAAAATATTGTCTCTAATATTTGCTAAAACTGTTTTACAATAATTTTTCCCGAAAAAAGAGATGAAATAGTTTTTATGCGTGTTTTTATCTACTTCCAACGTCGGCTGATCTGCAATTAGTTGCAGCCTTCCCCCACCTCCATCGGTTTCTCCCTCTTTTTATTGGTAAGGGCGGCACTCTCAAAGAGCGAGCTGGGCGGCACAAACCACAGGCTCTGGCTACACAGCCGCCTCCTTCTCGCGCTGAACTCGCCGCCACCGCCGCCGGGTCAATATTAGTCCATTGCGACCGCGCGCGACGCTCTTCTGTTCCAGACTCGCGCCCCGCCCCCTCCTTCTGCTCCTCCCCCCTCTTTGCCTTCTCCGCTGTCTCTACCCCCCCCCTCCCTCTGCCGCTCCTACTCCTGCTCCACCATCTCTTGCTTCTCCTATTCCTTCTCTGCCTTCTCCTACACCGCGTTTTTCTTCGTCTCCTCCTCTTTCTATCCCACCTCCGCCTTCTCTCCCACCTTGCCCTTGGACTTCTCCTCCTCTTCCCATTGTTCTTCTTCCTCTTTTTCATATCCCTCCTCCTCTTTCTCATCCTCCTCCTGTTCGTCCTTTTTCTTCGCCTCATGCTCCTCCTCTACATCCTCCTTCTGCTCCTCCTCCACGACCGCCTCCTTCTTCCCCTTCTCCTGGCACTCCTCAACTTCCTTCTCTACCTTCTACTCCACCTCCTCCTTCTTCTCGTCCGCCATCACCTCCACCTCCGCTTTCTTCTCCATCTCCTCCCCCTCATTGTTCTCCTTCTACTCCGTCTCCTCCTCCTCCAGCTTCTCCCCCTCCTCCGTCCCTTCACCCCCGCCTGCGGCCGCCGTCTCCGCCGGCGCGAGCACTCTGGACCTCGTCCCTCCGCCCCGCCCCCTCGGCGCGCGTATTTGTTCTCGCGGGAAGGCGGCGCGAGGTCGGCGCCGAAAGACGAGCAACGTCGCCGCGATGTATCTGCCCGCCTAATGGCTCCGCGGGCGCAACCCACGGAAGCTTGTCCCGCACGTCAATGTGGAGCTTCGGACTCGGAGGTTTTGCGAAGACGCGAGGGCGCGGGCGTGTTAACGAACGTTCACTTTGTGGTTCTTTGTAAAGCTCTGTCCACCTGTTTTGTTTATTCAGGAACTGCTCTCCAAACAGAGGGCCCTTTCTTCAAGTATTCCTTTTGACTGACGATTCTTGCCGTGTTCTTAGGTGCCATACCTGGCATTTAGTGATCTTAAGTGGAAAGGTTTTATGGCCTTGTTCTTGTACTCGTTGTTATTAATATGCTGACATATGTAAATTCTACTCCAAACTGCACGTAGCTTTATGTGTATTTTTCTACATGACCTAAAGTAATAATTAACAATCTTAATTAATTTAATAAAGTGTTGTGTAAATAACTATGGAATATCTATAATAAGATCATTCTTAAAAATAAATAATTTATTCGTAACCAAATTGACTCGTAAAGATATTTAAAATAGATAAGCTCAAAAAACACTATTCATTAATACAAACAAGCATATCCACGCTTCATACACTCGATACTTTCAAGGACCGATTAATTACTCAAGAAAAATAACAGGAAAACAGAATTTTCCTCATGTTTATTAATTGTAGGAAATTTAAAATCCGTATTTTGAAAGACACAACTAGATTTTAAGAGATATTCCGTCAGTTTCATTTCAGAAAAAATAGATACATTTGAAACGTGCTTCCTCACGCTTCTTTAATTTTCCGCCCAAAACTAGGTTTAAAAAATATGCCTCGATGCAACACGCATTCGCAATATAGTCCTTTCTTCTACGGCATATACTGCAGAAGCTGTCTGGTCCTTGCATAGACTTCAGGAAAATAACAGTAGTTGCACATACTCAACCACTGGCCTTTGCACGAGGTAAGCCTGTTTAAAAGCTGCATGAGCGTACTTCTGATGTGCCTATTGGCTGGAGAGGTACTCTTCACACGTAGATCGTGTGAAGTAATGAGATTTAATTCACCCTAAGAATTCACATAATAGTCGAATCTCCACACTTTGACGGCAAGTAAGCGAGTTATCCCGAGGTGAGGGCGTGTAACAACTCATCTTTTTTGTGAGTAGGGTTGCGGGTTCAAATGCTGCGAAGAAGCGAATGTCTGTTAGTTTTCTTCCGTGTCTTGTGACACACAGCGACTAACACAGTGATGACCATATACATGTTCTAGTAGGGTGAAACCGAGGTGCTTTTCTTATGAAAATATTTAAGATAATCGAATCTAGACGGAAATACAATAAATAACTGTATAACTGTAACGAAGCACTGTACTCCAAAAATGATCAAACAACTTTTGACCTGGGAATCTCATGTGTAAATTAGATGTAAATCCGAGTAATATGCGTTTAGTAGACATGAAATTCAGAGACAGAAAGAAAATGTGCTTGTCTTTGAAAATCAAAAAGGTACTTTTCGAAAACAACACTTTAATGACTGTTAAAAGTCAGTGTGTAGTATTTACGTGCTTGACCACAAAGTGAATGAATGGTGCCTATAGATGTCCCAATAGGCATAATTAGAAAAATAATGATTTTTAACTTTATGTACATGCCTGTATCAATTATCTATGTAATTGGATGGCTTATAGATGAGCATTAACCAAAAGTGATTTTCTAGTATTATCGGCATTAGAGAGTAAAATGCGTAATGAAAGCATAAACCTTCTACTTGTATGTCCTTTCCACAAATGTTGCTGTCCTGCTCTTCACAGACACTCTTCTGTTTAATGAGCTAGTTCTTTTAAAGGTAAAATACTTGGGCCAACTGAATATAAAATTGTGACACAACCAACTTCACTCCCCATTCCCTAACACTGTATATTCTATAGGTACTTCGCAAAAAAATAAAGCTTTCAATTTTTAAAATCAGTTCTCTCCCCATTAGCCCAATGCAACGAGCGTTAAAGCGAGGAGCGTTATTTCCAGGCACTCCCATTTCACCAAGGGAAGTATTGAATGGTTTTGAAGCGCATCAAATGCTTCGGTTAGCTTAAAGCCCTGCACAGCGGAATATCGATAATGGCATGTTAGCAGCACGGCTTTAGAACGCTCCACGACATGGCAAATCGAGTTTAGTGCTACATGTAATGTTTTGCAAACTATATTTTAAAATAGAATAATAATAATAATAATAATAATAATAATAATAATAATAATAATAATAATAATAATAATAATAATAATAATAATAATAATAATAATAATAATAATAATAGCAACAATCAAATTCTTGTTAAAAAGGAAGTACATGGTTTTTGGAAGTACACATTGATACGTCAGGAGCAGTGGATATTATTTACGTTTTAATGAATAACAAATTATTTTGGTTTTTCCATCTCTTAAAATATTACGATGAATAATCTTTTGATCGCTCGCATATTCTGCGCTTTCTAAACTTTGGACAAGCTGAGATATCTCAGGTCAACAGCTGTTGCCATTGCAACGTCTTTGGCCGAGAAGTTAGAGTATCTGACCAAAAGGTAAAGTTGGAGACTCGACGAGAGAGCAATTTTGACATTAGGTAAGTCGAATTCAGCCGCTTACTAGAGGAGAATTGTAACGACCGGCCAGAATTTTTCATGATTTCTCAAAGAATACCAAGCAAATTCCGGAGCATTGCCCTAACACACGGGTCAGATACCGCGTGCGATCTTTTCTTTCTCTTCATTGTACTATCTTCACTCTTCACTTACGCACTTTTACACTTAGATGCACTACACATCCACTTACGTCACGACATCAGAGCTTGTCCCTGCTGGAGTGCTCCCTGGAGGAGGGAAACCGCAAACCGACGTGTAGGCCGTCATTGAACCTGTTGTTCTGCGGGGTAGGAAAAACTCCATCTCCCGGGATACAACAAGCACTAAACTAACGGGAATAATTGCCATAGCAGTTGTTTCACCCAGGAACAAACTAATCAACCAATGACACCCAACCGTTGGTTCTCCGGAATGTGTTTCATTGAGCTCATGTGAATGTGCGGCACCTCTGTCAGGTATCGTCTCCCGCAGGACCCCCCAGGAGTCTTCGCAAACGCCGCGTTAGCCGATGCTAAATGCGCAAATGTCAGTTGCGAGAACGCGGCGACGACCGTGGATGCGGCGGGTCGGTGGTGGCCGCTGGTGCCAACGGCAGCGGCGGCGGTGGTGCTTGTGATTACGACGAAGGTGTCGGTTGCTGCGGTTTGAAATGCAGCGGCTGCGGTTGCGCCGCTGACAGCGGCAAAAACAACCGAGTAAACACCGCGCAGGTGGAGGCTGAATGCACGTAGTGGTACGTGAGCGTAGTTATGAAAACGACAGTAAGAAATGCATAACGGTGTCAGGATCAATACCTGCAGTCAGCAGTGTCTAAACACTAGTCGGAAGGAATTGAATTGAATTGAATTGAATTTGCCTTATTTTACGTGGCGAGACTCGGGCCATTAGGCCCGCTCTTCCGTCTGACCACGCAAATTTCGCTACGCTCCTTTCACCAACTAGCAGAGAAAGGAGGTATTTCTTGGGCGAGAAACAGGCGATTTTGAATTTAGCTCAGAGGCGTCATTTAGGCTTGAGGATCTTTTACATACAAGTAAATCTACTAACATGGGACAGCCGGCTTTACTTCCCCTCCGAAGGAAGGCGTGCGAAGGATTTTTGCGCCCTTAAAAATCCACGGCTTCGATCGGGTTTGAACCCGCGATCTTGGGTACAACAGTCCGGTACGCTAACCGTCACACCATCGCCGCCGCTGGAATATCTGACGTTTGTAAAAAGGAGACCTGTAATTTCTGGAAACAATATATAAAACTAAAGTGTTGAATATGCGAAAATGCCGGATATCGGTAGAATTACAATAGCAATTGCTAGTAACGTGCAAACGTTTTTAGGGGAATGCGAGTGATCATAACTCTGATAGAAAGGACTTTTCACGGGAAAAAACCTTGTTGGTGAAACTACTTTCATAAAAAATAGCGTGCTTTCCAACGTCAACGACAAAGTCACGTTGACAATTGAATCAGTGGCAACTATGATGATTCAATAACTAATAATAACCCTGAAATTATAATTCTGTACATAGCGTATTAAACAATTTTTAGTCTGTAACATTAGAATAAGGGCGTATGATTTAATTTCGATGTGATTTTCCTTAAGATCGTGTCTTCCCTGCCACATTATCATTATATGTGAGTTTCTCTATTTTTATTATATTATTACAATACAATAGAATAAAAACATTGAATTTGAGTGACGCAGTGAACTTTTGAAGCCATCTCTTGAAGTCGTGAAGGGGAAACGTTTCTCAAAAAGGACCAATTTTAAGAAAACCGACGCGTTCCCTATACGTAGCAGTACGGCAACGGAGGCGATAGAACCCGATCGTGACGAAGGAGCCGGTGAGTGGGCCGCGGGCCGTGTCAGCGGGTCGCCGGCGGTCGCGGGGCGCGTGGCGGGGCGGCGGCGACGGTGGCGCCGTCGGCGTCCGCAGCCACGACGACGCCATCCTCCTCCTCCTAGCGCCGCGACGTCCCCGGACACCTCCGCGCGGCGACGCCGGAGTAAGTAATGAGTATGGAAATAAAATGCAAATGCCCGCAGTGTAAAAACGTTTAGCGTCGTAAAAAAAAGGGGGGAGAGGATTGAAGGACGTGCGGTGCATTGCAAGGTGCCGATCTGGGACAGAAGTCAGGGCGCTAACGGGCCGCGCTCCGCTTGCGCCCGGGGAGGTGCTTCGTATTGCGAAACGCGCGCGCGCGAGGTTGTACGAGTAATGGTGCCCCGGGGAAGAGAGAAGGCGCGAGTAAGCACGGCCATTCTGCGGCATTTAGCGGCGGTGGTGTGACGGTTAGCGTACCGGACTGTTATACCCAAGCTCGCGGGTTCAAACCCGATCGAAGCCGTGGATGTTTAGGGCGACAAAATCCTTCGTACGCCTTCCTTCGGAGGGGAAGTAAAGCCGGCTGTCCCATGTTAGTAGATTTACTTGCATGTAAGAGATCCTCAAGCCTAAATGACGCCTCTGAGCTAAATTCAAATCGTCTGTTTCTCGCCCAAGAAATACCTCCTTTCTCTGCTAGTTGATGAAAGGAGCGTAGCGAAATTTGCGTGGTCAGACGGAAGAGCGGGCCTGATGGCCCGAGTCTCGCCACGTAAAACAAGGCAAATTCAATTCAATTCAATTCAATTCAATTCTGGGGATTGGAGTTGTGGAGTACAGGAGTGGGGGCGACGTCAATGGCGATGAGCGGTGCTGATGAAGGAGAAAGTGATTGCGTCGATAACAGAGCCATTTCCTTGTTTGAGGGCGCGACAACTGCTAAGGTCATTTGTCCCGTATGTATAGTCGCGTTTATCGCGGGAGGTGACAGTGCGCTTTCCCCGCTGGATGACGAGTCCGATGCCGACCTACACATCGACTAGTGGTGTTTTCCCCAAACGAGGTATCTCCCACAAGAGAGGCACCGCCCCAGTCACCAGAGGAAATTGCTCACGGCATCAACTCATGTCACTGTGATCCCTCTTACCAGGGGGTGCTACGTTTGAGTCCCGGAGGTGGCAGAATTTTCGATACCAGCTTTTTAGCTATGTCGAATTTAGTCGGTGTCCGGAGGAGAATCCTAGTGGCCGGCTGCTCTGATCGGTAGTTTCCCCGATCTACACCAGGCGAATCTCGGAGAAGTACTTTACCCCGCGTGATATTTCCTACCTCTTCCTTGTCCTATCCTCACCCCTTACACACACTTACACTAACATGCACTACACTACCACATATGCCTGGAGACCCCTCTGGAGCTAAGAGCTTGTCCCGGCTGGGGCGGTGCCCCGCTGGTGGGAGATACCTGGTTAGGTGAATCTCGCTAGCCGACGGTAGGTCGACGCCGGATCTCGCCACCCAGCTGGGAAAGACCACCGCCACATCCCGAGCAAAAACACTACACTTACAGGACTAAGACATCACTAACTATTAATGAACCGCACCAATCGGGACAAACGTCATGCTTCCGACTCGGCTCATAGTGGCTGAACTCCACCCATCTAGCTAATGTCGAAAATTTTGCCATCGTCAAGACTCGAACCCGAAGATCTGCATGTGAGAACCATTGCAGTGACATCACTTGAAGCTGTGAACCACCTAAGCCGGTAATCCGGCGCCGACCGGGTAGGGAAGAGGGTAGTGAAGCGGGTAGGGAAGCGGGTAGGGAAGCGGATAGGGAAGCGGATAGGGAAGCGGGTAGGGAAGCGGGTAGGGAAGCGGGTAGGGAAGCGGGTAGGGAAGCGGGTAGGGAAGCGGGTAGGGAAGCGGGTAGGGAAGCGGGTAGGGAAGCGGGTAGGGAAGCGGGTAGGGAAGCGGGTAGGGAAGCGGGTAGGAATAAGCCGGCGGAATTGGGTAGGGAAGGCGCGAGTAAGGACGATCATTCTGGGGATTGGAGTTGGGGAGTAAAGGAATGCAGAGACTTCAACGGCAATGAATGGTGCTGGTGAAGGTAAGAGTGAATTGTGCTGATGTCAGAGGCAACGTCTCTAGTTATTTCCTGAGTATGAAGGAGACCCATAACGTAGGTAGCAACCAGCTCACTAGTTACCTGCTTCTGGGTTCAAATCCTTCTCACGTCTGCGATGGACCGCGCGAATTGAGTGCACGTTTAGGCGGTAAGCTCCTGTTTTGCTATGCGCTATGTTGTTGTTCCCTTATCATTCACATCATTTACCATAGTCATTATAGAAGTATACTACATTACATTATTACAAACGTACAGTTTCTGGAATCATAACATCATCACAAAGGTAAACGATTGAATTTGTAATAAAGGAATATGGATTATAAGCCAAATAGATGACAATTTTGATCGAAACAGAAGTGAGTGAAATAAAAAATGAAGCGTTTTTTTGAGAAAATGGTTTGTTTTATAAATTGCAAAAAAACCCAAGCACTTCTGTTTTTGTCAAAAATAAAGGAAATTTCTCATTTTTCATCAAAGAATTTCTCTTTGAATGAATGAAACATTTTTAACTCGAACAGCAAGAAATGAAAACGAGAGTTCGTTTGCCGCTCTTCTGCGAGTACAATGACACGGCGAGAATGCAGCTGTACGGGTCACGCAGTGCCGTCCGATATATTGGCGATGATGTTAGCGGCGCTGCTCTCTGCAGCGCCGGCCATGGAAACCGGGTCGCGAGAGACCGCAGTGGGTGGTGGTGGTGGTGGTGGTGGTGCGCGTGGGCGGCCAGACAGGGCGCGCGTGACCGAGTGGGCGGACCGCTGCAGGCACGAGGTCCTTTGAACAAGCCGACGGACGCCGCGCCGCCCAAGAATTGTGAATGAGCCGCTCGCTCGGCCACGTGACGCCGAGAGGGACAAGGAGAAAAGGCCCTCCGGCGCTAACGGTTGTGGCGTTCGGGTCCCTCTCTCGGCAAAATGTCAGAAGATGCGCGCGATTCAATCGCTGAGTTCTGTACATATTTGCCGTGTCCGAGAATCATTTGCGTTTCGCGACAGAGGTAAAGGTTATGTGTGGGCAGGTGTTCTGTTAAGACAATATGAGCACGTAAGACTGGCGAAGTTTGATCTTACAATTTCGTATTACTTCATTAATTACATTTTTAAATTTTGTTCTGTATTATTTTTTAATGTTTATGCCAAAATATCGTACTTACGTAAGTTCATGCTTACGTTATGAGCTTCTCTTATTTTTATTTCTCACAGGCATTATTTGGTATTCATTTTACACCCTCTTATATGTCTATATTATATGTTTCTGAGAGTCAGAAATGACCTATAATGCAGACTCCAATATTTCTCGGGATATCGTTAGAGTTCTAATGCTACTCTGATACCTTCACCAATGGAATGGCGTACCTTAAGAACGAAGGCGCTTGACTCGTGCATGCTAATTATAGTGCTGATGGATTCAACGGCATCATTTTGCCAAGATGAGCAAAACGTATTTGATGCTTGTTGACCTTTGTACATTATATGTTGCAAAAGAGATTGGAGTTCCGTTTTGGATAGTAAAGCATGAAGTAATGTGACGGTAACGGCGATTATGTAAAGTTGAAGTTATAAATATTTGCAAAGGCATTAATATTTAATGCTACAAATTTTATCTATGTCAGTTTTGTCAATTGTAATAATTAAAAATTTAGTTACCTTTTAAACATGTCATAATATTATTTCTCATTTGCGTGTCCATTTAGTTACAGAGCATGCACACGACCGATTAGTTTCAGGAAGTGAGCACAATAAATGTGTGCAGTCAATAGAACTAATATAAAAGTGTTAGCTGGAGCAGAATAACAGCAAACAACATTAAATTTATCCACAAAAGTTAAATGTTTGTCCCGAAACAGTTTGAAAAACATTTCACCGAATGCACCATCCCCGAGACACGGATTCCCAATTTGCTAGAGCACCGCACTTTCACTGCTCGATTGAAATGTGTATGTTGTCCATTTGTTTTGTTTTTACTGCTCTGTATCGAAAATAAAGAGGGATAGAAACTGAATTCAGCTGTGCTGACTAGCTCTTCACAACGTCAATGTGAAACGGCCGAATACTGAACGCCATTGGACATTGGAACATAACTGTTGAAAAGTTAATTGTACTAACATGTTCCACAACGTTTTGCATTAGATATTTTATCGATTGATTAACTAATTTTATTTTTCCGGGCTCATTAAAGACAGATCATTAGTTTCCTAAGTGTAGTGTATGTTAAATTGTACGTAATGGCGGTAATCATCCCCCCCGGTCTGTTCCAATGTATTGATCAGAGAAGCATGGAAAACTATAAATTAGGGCATCTGGTTGATAGATTTCTTCTCCAGACAGGAACTGAATTCGACCTACCTTCCTAGCTATTGTCGAAAATCCACTACCGCCTGACTCGAACCCTAGGATTTCCCAGTCCCAATCTCTGCAGAGAAAGAGTTGTTGGCCTGATCCAATCAGACAGTATAAATTTTTTCATGCGCACTTGGTTACAATTATATTAAAGAATATAGCGTGACAATTCTTTGTTCATTAATTCCGCGTGAACTTGTTGGACTACCCCGCAATGTTTGTGCCAGATCCGCAACCCACTTCGGAGGTGAGAGTTGTTTGATTGTAAACTGCCCTGATCATTTGTCTCGGTAGTGCACTGTACGTTTTAATACCGGTAGGTGGCCGTGTTCTTTCCTCGCTGGATAGTGATCTCTGGCACCGGCCTACTCACCGATTTGCAGAAGATTTCCCACTTTTCAGGTGCTTACTTTCAACGAGGCACTGTCTCAACTGTGACAAAATATATACTCCCAACAGATCTCCCGACATGTGTGACAGTGAAGTCCATGTAAGTGTGTGTGTGTGTGTGTGTGTGTGTGTGTGTTGGGGAGAGGTTCAAGCAAGAAATAAAAAGGTAAGATTACCAGCTGTTCGTGGTCCGTTCGTGACGGGACTGCTCCTGCACTTGCAAGTATTGATTCTTATCGGTTAAACCACGGAAAACTACCGATCAGAGCAGCCGATCGCTAGAATTGACTTCCATACACCGGTAAATTTTATTTCTCTTCTATCTTCCTGACGTAAATAATTCAACTTCGGCACTCGAACTCCCGATGACCTCCCGATGACCTCCCGATGACACGTTGTTGCAGAGACAGCGGCAAGGCTGGCTCTGAGGTGCACTCAGCCTGTCGGAGAGGGGGCGAGCGATCTTTCGCCGCAGCGAAATCAGAATGTGATCGGGCGGCTTTGCCTTTCAATGAAGCCGCGACCCGACCCGGCCAGTGAGATGCGACGAGGCGTGGCGTGGGCGCCACCGCGAGTTGGGGCAACCGACCGAGCTGCAGATCGGATCATTCTGACGCGTCGACGGGCGCTAGATTTCCTGCGTGTGAGCGTGTATGGTATATGGTGAGACCGCTGGTATACGGTGACGAGTCTATGGTATATGGTGACGAGTCTATGGTATATGGTGACGAGTCTATGGTATATGGTGACGAGTCAGCGTGTATGGTTTATGGTGAGACCGCTGGGATACGGTGACGAGTCTATGGTATACGGTGACGAGTCTATGGTATATGGTGACGAGTCTATGGTATATGGTCACGAGTCAGCGTGTATGGTTTATGGTGAGACCGCTGGTATACGGTGACGAGTCTATGGTATATGGTGACGAGTCTATGGTATATGGTGACGAGTCTATGGTATATGGTGACGAGTCTATGGTATATGGTGACGAGTCAGCGTGTATGGTTTATGGTGAGACCGCTGGGATACGGTGACGAGTCTATGGTATACGGTGACGAGTCTATGGTATATGGTGACGAGTCTATGGTATATGGTGACGAGTCAGCGTGTATGGTTTATGGTGAGACCGCTGGGATACGGTGACGAGTCTATGGTATATGGTGACGAGTCTATGGTATATGGTGACGAGTCAGCGTGTATGGCTTATGGTGAGACCGCTGGGATACGGTGACGAGTCTATGGTATATGGTGACGAGTCTATGGTATATGGTGACGAGTCAGCGTGTATGGTTTATGGTGAGACCGCTGGGATACGGTAACGAGTCTATGGTATATGGTGACGAGTCAGCGTGTATGGTTTATGGTGAGACCGCTGGGATACGGTAACGAGTCTATGGTATATGGTGACGAGTCAGCGTGTATGGTTTATGGTGAGACCGCTGGGATACGGTAACGAGTCTATGGTATATGGTGACGAGTCTATGGTATATGGTGACGAGTCAGCGTGTATGGTTTATGGTGAGACCGCTGGGATACGGTGACGAGTCAATGGTATATGGTGACGAGTCAGCGTATATGGTGAGACCGCTCGTCTTTCGACTGAAGGTACTACGATTCAAGTGGAGGAGATATGGTACAAAGCTAATGATAATGAAGTTTAAGAATTATTTTAAAAATGAACTTAGTAACAAATTTAATCATGTGTACTTTCAAATTTCCCCAATTCTACCACTTGGACATTGGTACCCACTCTACTTCATTCCCTAATATCACGTTGATATTTCCTAAGCTACTAAACTGGAGATGCTTGATTGAGTTTTCCTCATCGATACTATACTGCGCTGTTGTCTGCATCTGGCACAGACATCTGTGCCTGTTAGTATTGTATTCTCAATTTTGTGTTCCAAGCAAACATATGAAAGCGCGTAATGGCTAAACGTTGTAAAATTAATCACTTAATTAAGTGGTTGGTTTATAAAAATCATTTAATTTATTAATACATATTTCCAGTTTGTAATTCATTGCTATCTAGACTTTGCGTGGCACTCTAGAGAACGCCTTTTTCTATGACATTGTCATTTTCAATTTTTTATTGATTCAGTGACATAATATGAACGTTATCAAAAGAACATCAGATATAAAAACGGACAAAGTCGACAACTAATGTAATGCTGAATTACCACATTCCGGAAATCATCTGTCACAACAAATTTTTAAAATACATAGAAACATTAGTATGGTATTTTTAATCATATTTGCCGAATCAATACGAGTCGCTTGAAATAATTTACAGGTCTATTTTTTCAGTCAACGGCCTCTTGAATCTGCAGTAAATCAAGGCCCGAAAGCCACCCCTTTCCCTTATTGGAACAGAGTCAACTCTTGAAGCGTGGAAGGTACTTTCACGAGAAACCTACCTCGAATCCTAAGAAACAGGGCTGTACGTTCTTGCCTCATGAATCGATAATCCGAGGCAGAGACGCAGGAATTTAAAGGCTGCCGTCGACATTGAGCTTCCGCCGGGGCCCATGGGGAACGCCTGGCGCGAATCCCGGCGCGGCGCCGCCGGCGCAGCCGAATCTTCGCATCTGACGAGCGCCGAGGACGGACGGCCTGATGCAAGCCGCCAGTACGTCATATTGCGAAATTTTTAAGCGAAAGGGGATCCTGTAGGCGGTAACAAGAAAAAGAACTCACTTGCCTTTCCCTTTCTGTTATTCGTAGGATGAGTATGTTGCCGCTTGGAACGGAGGAAAGTGAATGCAAGAATATTTAATAAAACTTACTGCTCCTTACGAACAGGACTACATTCATATGTTATCTGTTTAATCTCTGCTTCGGTTTATTAAATGAACTTAGTGTCATCATTTTTGGTGTCATTGATTCTATACTTAAATATCTTCACATGTGTTGATGTTAGCTGTGTTAATCATAATGTCATATTTATTCCTACGCTAACATTTAGCACGTCTGTAACTAGCAGCATTTTTCTTAGGAAGGAATGCTCATTTAAACCATCATTTATAGTAAGAAATAACTTATTGTTTTAATACTAAACGGGAAATAAAATGTGTCCAATATCTACTAGGATAGGACATAATTTCTACTATTTCATATATTCAATGGGGCACACATAATATTCGAAATTATTGGAGAAAGTTAAAGTAACAGATTAATAGTCTTTTCTTGCAGTGATATTGAGTGTTAGAGTTGCATATTTATTCAATGACTTAACATATTACTAAAATAACTTATTTTGAAAGAAAAAAATATATAACACGCGTTCATTTAATGAAGATGGCAAACGACTGGATTTAGAAACCATCTTATCCGAAGAGAACTATCATTTTGAAAAATCGAATTTAAAGTCTTGTCAAATTATGCGTACTTTATTGAATACATAAAACAATATTTAACACACAAACTCTGTTATCGAATTGAATATTTAAGATCTGAACGATTTCAGACTGTACCGTCTATATCCAAAGATCATCGACAAAAGATGGAAAACTGCATCATCTTATAGGAAAGTCAGCCTAGGTGACGCAAGGAATTTAAGTGCATCTCCATCCACTTACGGCAGCAGATTCACGTACCGCATATGGCAAACGCTTTCGCCAAGCGAGTAAAGAGCGGTTGACATGTCACATCGCCGCATATTCCGAATGAACAATCATCTCCTCCACTATCATTCGTTACTAGTCATCATTCACCATTTATAATTAGCCTTTAATCATTCTTCCAATGGCAAACTATCACTTTGACCGTCTGCCAAAAAGGTAAGGCATAAATGATGAATACTCCTCAACTACCCACGCTTGGGGACGGAGTCACACATATCACCATCATCCTCATACTCATCATCATCCTCCTCCTCCTCCTCATCATCATCCTCCTCATCATCATCCCCATCATCATCATCACCATCCTCACCACCATAATCCTCATCATCCTCATCATGTTCATCATCCTCATCATGCTCATCATCCTCATCATGCTCATCATGCTCATCATCCTCATCATGCTCATCATCCTCATCATGCTCATCATCCTCATCATGCTCATCATCCTCATCATGCTCATCATCCTCATCATGCTCATCATCGTCATCATCGTTGTTTTTGTTTTCGAAAAATAATTTCTTTAATTCCTACCCGCACCTGTTGATCTGCCTCTTGATTTCTAGAGCTCATCGCCTTTGCTTCCCACACGGAGTACTGCCATCTCATCCCGCGCGTACAGGTGCCGACAGTCGAAGGTCGGGCGCGTGTCAGCAGCGCACGGTCTGCCACTGCCATCGCTCCGGGCGTGACCTCCGCCACGCAAAACGAGGTCTTGGGGCACTGGAGCTGTGTCTCAACCGACGAAAGCGAACAGCAAAGCGGTCCTCCAAACCGCCGCCTAGCGCACGCGTTCGGTGAAAGTCTTACCGTCGTCATACAATACCACGTCGCATTCCTCGATGATCGTGGCGCATCGCCAAGTTACGGCCGACACCCGTTACACTGGACCCTGAACCGACAATGAACGAGACCCCCCTAATGTTATCCACCTCATTTCTCGCGAGTCGCTCCCAGAGAAAGTGCTGTTAGCACAATAATTCTCTGGCTATTTTCCGTTGCCACATCGTACGCCGTGTTCTCGGGATGAAAGCATGACGAAAGACTAGTCACAATCGTTTAAATTCGTCGCGCACGACGGGGGTACTAGTAAAGATGCGTCCTATATTACCGTATCGTATAATCAAATGGGGGCGGCCATTTTAACAGAAGTGAATGTATTAGACACTTCGTCATAAATGATTGATCGTTTAATAGAAGCATTTCATTTTATTTAAGCACAATGACAGGAAACTAATAAATCATAATAAACGTCATTTGGTTTTGAAGATAAATCGATCATATTCTGAATGTTGAATGCAAGTGACTAGTCAATAACTGATGGTTTGAAATTTTGCTTCGAAAACACATTTCATGCATGGTTAGATTAAAGTAGTTACTAGCATATCAGAACTAATTTTCTCTCATTTGCAACATGAAAATTAATATTTATAAAGCCCAAGGCAGCGCATAGACTTAAAAGTGATCACGTTTGAACATTTATGCACGATTGACACGTACTCTGGTCAACATTTTGGGTAAAATATGAACTAAAGTTCATTTGTTCAATGTATTCAATGATATACCAAATTTTAAGAGAAAATTATTCTTTACTTTAAATGACTGTCCACTAAACCCGCTATACAATTGCTTATCAGAAATCCTTCAAATATTGTTTTTTAAATATTTGAATAAAATGTTTTGACATTACCAACATTTTTATTTATTGAATTAACAGCTTTCAATTTCTTAGTCATAATCATCATCATCATCATCATCACGATTAGATGTACTCTCTGGAAACCAAAAGTTAAACAAGGTATTTCCCTTCAAAGACTGCAAAAATATAAATGGTGTAAATAAAACTGTTGGTAATGACAACACTTATATTCAAATTTTTAGAATGCCAAAAATACTTCAATAAACCAATTTTCTGCATGAAATTTAACTATTTCTTGAGGCAAATGATTCATGCTTCTGAAATACACAGTTACAGTAAATCATATTCAGTATTAACTCGAATATTGTATCGGAAAAAATTAAAAAAAAACAAAACAATAACAACAAAACCGCACATTCGCAGTTCATCTGAAAGTATTGACGTGCTACTTCGGGAATCCCTGGCCGGCGATGACTAGCGTCTCACGTGTTGGCGACGGTGTGTGGCGCGGCCGGCCGTGGCGGGCAGGGGAGCGGCTGCGGCCGTGGCCTTAGGGGCCTAAAGGCCTTGCGAGGAGGAACCTGCGCCAAACGTCAGCGCCCGCACCCGCGCTCGCGCTCGCGCCAGCCACCGAAGGCTCCAACGCCAGCTCCCTGGCGCGCGAATGAACCTTGGGGGACGCCGCTACTAACGCTTTCAACCTAGACGCCTTCTTTATGCAAAGGGTTAGCGAGATGCAGTACCAGGAAAAGTGACGGTTATTCCAACAAGTTTCCTGCTAATCTACAATGATAATATCAAAACAATATATTTTATATATATATATATATATATATATATATATATATTGTTTATATATAATATATATTAACACAATAATACACACGATAATATTAACACAAACCAATAGCGAAAGGCTTGTTATGGCTGATGGGCTTATTTTGTTACTGCGTCAAGCCCTAACCATTTCTAAGCATATGTTTAGAACGGATACGTGTTAGATAAATTAAAAATTTGAACTAACGAAAGGTAGAATTCGCGTTGTATTCGAATGCCCTAGACATTTCATACGGCGTCACTTAATTATATCGAATATGTTAATATTTTAATATTAATATATATTTATTTCTCTCTATATACAATTTTATATATAATTTAATATATATATATAATAATAATAATTTAATATGATATTTATGACACAAGAGATATGTTTGTAAAAAAAATATTCACATCTTCTTGCATTAGTTCGTGTTAAACATGAACTTAACCTATCAGCAAGCCATTTCATTGTCTTTTTTCCACAAAATTCTATCATAATTTCGGATAATTCAAAAAAACGTCCTCCACATAGCTTTTCGTTTGTTCAACGAAAGAAATTTCTCTGTGTGTATGACTCAGTGACTCAGTTTCGCCAAATAAAACAAGTCCATTGGATACCGTTCTGCTGAACGGAAAATTCGGCCATGTTCGCCAGTACACTTCAGGCGCAATGCGACCACTCCTGCTTTCTATTGAGTGTTTAAAATATTCGGTCATAAACGGCCGAGTTCATCTAAACGCGAATTCGGGCAAACACTCTGAACGTACTCTTAGTTTTTTTAACCCGCTGCAATGCAGGAGTTGCGATATCACAATTGATATTTTTTATTTAAGGCCGCTTTTTAAATGCTTGATCTTACAGCGACCACTGTGATTTTTAACACTGAGGTAACTGTTAGGGGAACACATACGGATAACACAAACACACACAAACATCCATGGTCGGTGCGAAATTCGAACTTACGACACTTCGAGCCGAGGTAGGCAGGACCCTCTAACCTCGGCTATCCAGTATGGTAACTGACGCTTTGTAGACTGGGAAATTATAAGTTTTGAAGGCAGTTTCCGATTTTCCGACGTCATGGCTGGGTCAAATCTGACTACTCTGGACAAGATTGGTGGAGACTAGAAACTCCATAAGAATGCTGGATATTGGCTGATCTTTTTTCCGTTCATTTCTCCTATCAATTACAGAATAATGCAGGAGCATAACCCTAACATAAAGGAGAACTGAGAGCGCATTACATTTAATACCCATTTAGTCTTCATTTCCGTCATTATCGAGCGACGAGTGTATCTTCCATCCTCTTAGAATCCCTCGTCTGATTGAGAAAATCTCCGACGATCTTTGGAGATGCAGCAACAAGCTGCGACGACATTTTTGTTTACTCATGGGGTAAATGAAGTAATATATTTTTTAAACTTAATTTGATTTTTTATTTGATAGGCCATTCATTAAAAATCTTAAACATTTTACATTATTAAATATGAGTAAGCCGAGGACATTTATGTCATCTTAATCCAGTTGCAGTTAATGTCCTTCACGTGCGAAGGTTGAAGCCGGCTTACTTGGAGTTATTAATGAACCTCTTAAGTACCTAGTATTTTTTAACATTTTAAAAGTCGTCACCAAAATACAAGAAAGAATTGCGGAAGTAAAATCATGTAAGAGTTTTGAGGCAGGGTGGTACAAACGTCTTCTCTTCTTTTCTCCGAAATTATGAAGTATGCTATTCGTATAAAATATTAAAAAGTTTGAAACGAATATATTATATCACATGTATTGTAGTCGTTTTGATACGCCGGGGTTGTCACAACAATATTATCACAAAACGTGGTTGCAAAAAGAGAGAATACAGGAGTAAAATGTATGAAATGGTGATGGCCATGTCGATTTTAAATATTTCAACTGTGCTATTCTAGTAAATTTTGCTTAAGATCCTCGATAACGGCTGAATATAACACCACTGCATTCGTAACCCCAATAATTTTACACCCGGACGTACTAATTCCTATTAAAACTTTTTATCTGATGACCTATACATTCTTTATCCTCCATCTTCTTCTCATATGACCAATTCCCACTTTCGAACAAACGTAGATTAACTACTTCAGTAATCACTAGTTCCTGCTACCCGCATTTACCGCCCCCACTCTCCAAAGTATCCCCATTCACCTTTCTCGACCACAATTTTTTCCCCCGTCCGTTATTCTACTCCGCTAACCGTATTGCGGGCTCGTCCTTCAGCGTCCTTCACCGCTCGGCTCCGCCAGCCGCCTCCACCCACACCCGCGCGCTGCCCTGCTCCCGGATCGCACCCCGAACGACTACGGCGCACCCGGGAGATGACGCGGGCAGCTGCTTCTCAGCCAATGAGGGACGATTAACACATCGACGACGCTTCGTAACGGTCTGCGATGCTCCACCGATGAGCTCACGCTCGTGCTCGTACTTGACATTTTAGGGGCGATATCTATTCTATTACGATTACGGATGAATCGCGAAGGTTCTCCTCAAGGACAGTTTGAATACAATGGGGATTTGCTGATCACGAAGAATAACATATTTGTGGAATAAGCAACCTTCCTTTTCGGATTATCGTTGTGATGGTAATGCCATGAAATAAGCATAACTGTAGACTACAGTAGGTTATTTGTACTCAGTAACGAGCTTATTTGTTTAGTACAAATTATGTTCTAGTAAAAATTAAGAGTATATGATACTGTAAATACAATATTAATTTATTCGCATAACCCAGCTCTATCACTCTTTGCTCTTTATTTTCTTTTAATAATTGTTCTGGATTATGCCATAATAGTAGAAAATACCCAATAACATTAAATAACACAAAATATTGTAATAAAATCTTATTCATCTGTTCATAAAATATAGTGGTAGCATTTTGTTCATGAACATAATTTCAAAAATTACTGTTTAGTTAAAGATTGCATTTGCAATCATTAATGTAAATTACGTGTATAAAACTATACATGTTCATATGTGATTAAATTTCTTGTGCAATTCTTTGTTTTTGAAATTAATTTTTCTTTTTAGATGCAATAATCTCAATGTATTTATAAATGTTCTTCCCAAATTTTATTTAACGTGATGTTAAATCGAAATATTAGGTATAGAAATGTTCATATTTATAAGCACACAAGCCCTCAAATTGGTGGTCGTTCGGCTCGTTAAGTCCATCAGACAGTCCCGAATAAATGTCAATTCCAAAAGCGAAAGGTCTCAACATCGAACCTTGCAGCACCCCCACCGCGCCTTCGGGCGCGAAGCACCTCATTTGGGCCGGGCGACGGGCGTCGTGACCCGAGAATCGTCTCGCCGCCGCCGCTGCCATCTCTGGTTTCTTCACTCGATGGACAAACGATGACGCGCGAAGGACGCGACAAAGCGCTCGCCTTCGCGCGCCCGGTTTCTCCGTCCGCCCCGTGAGAACGCGCGCGCGAACGCCGCTCGCTTGCGCCAGGGCGACGCGACGGATAGGCTCGCGCGAACAGCGGTTCCGCTCGCGATTGCTGCTAATCGCGCAGTTCCCGTCTCGCCGCCGCCCCCACCGCTCCCCCTCGCTACCTTCGCCCCCACCTCAATCCTCATTGCCGCCCCGCTGTAGCTCTCGCCGCCCCCACCACCCCCGACTCCGCCTCCCCCACCGCCCCCGCCACCCACGTCGCCCCAACTCCTCCCCGATCCCGCCGCCCCATCAACTGCCCGACCCCACTGCCCCGCCTCCCCCGCTGCCCCGCCTTCTTCGCCGCCCTCGCGGGCCCCCTCTGCCACTAATCTCACGACCGCCTCCGTCCTCGCCTCCTACACCCCCTGCCCCCCCTGCCACCCCCGCCCCGCCACGCTGCTTTCAGTATCGCTTCGTCTGTTGTGAGCGTTTTCCCTGTCATTATGCCCGCTGGTTGCGGACCTTGGCCTGACGCTTTTAGGTACAACTACGGTTTTTTTTATTGCGACAACAAAACTTGATTCAAAGGATTGCAATGGAGCGATTACTCCAAGTGCATTCTTTTAAACGGGAGGATTGGGAGTTGCCAAATAATAAATGAGTTAATGGGCAGAGATTGTTTTGTTCTCAATTCTAGCATTTCTTTTGTAATTCGGTTTAAATCGAAGCACCTTGTCAAGGTGAAGCCAATTTGTAGCACAGATTGTCAAGAATACATAGATGCAATACGACAAAACATTTCTAAGTTTCCCAACAAAACAAAATAAAACGTAATACGATACTACTGTGATTAATTATAATAGTACAATAAATTGTGTGTAGTCAAAACTTTAAAAGGTGTCAATGATCAATTTAGAAAAGACAATAAACGTATCGAATACACTGGGAGTGAAATAATGGATATGGTTACGGGAGAGTGGAGCAGAAAAGAAAAAAACGATAGTAAGTAATAACATTTTTAAAAAAGGGTTAGCATGCACAAGGTTAATTTTATGATACCCCTTCTTTTGTATTATCGGTTCTTTTGTCATCTGCATCTTCTCTATCATTAACCTTTATAGTTTTGGTCCTAATTATTAACTCTCTTTATGCAACCGCGAGACAGTTAATTTAGTTGTGAAAGATTTATCATTGTAAAGAACAATCTCTCACTACAATTACATTTCTTATAACACTTGGACATAGTAAATAATAGATGCTGTTTGTGATTTTGAAGATCTTCAGTAAATGTGATGTGTTTGATTACATGTCATTTCTGTTGATTTTCCCCCTTGAATTTCAGCTTTGGGGATAGTAGTGATCAAAAGAGGAAATTAGGTTCATAAAAATATTACCAACTATACCAACTAAATTTCAAAAGAGTTAATAATCGTAATTCTACAGAATGTTGGTAATTCTTAGAAAAAAATTATTATACTTGTCCTGACACAGGGATTACAGAATCTGAAAAATATGAAAATTGAACTCAATTGCTCAAGGCATTCCAGCCGAGAAGAAATAGACGGCCATGACCAGTTAATGTAATACGTACGCGTTTTTTTCCTCTCCATAGTAGTTTTAAGAGCACATGTTATCTTCCCGTGAAATCCCGACATCATTAATGAAGCGACGCCGTGACCCGCATCGCTGCCGCCGATCACACATCTCCTTAAGCATCGCAGTCCGTTGCCTGCCAGATGCTCCGAACATTGAGAAATTCACACCTCGAACTCGTTTGCATCGTCACGATCTTCGGTGATATACTCACCATTGTTTGCAAAACAATGAAACACGAGTACACCATCATTTCGACACGTTCTAGTTCAAGTCGACGTTACTGCAACCGTCGCAGTCGGCGACGGCGGCGGTGGGGCGACGGTCGCCCAAAGAAGCGAGAGCGGGCGCCCAAATGGCAGTGGAACTCCAAGGAGCAAAAAGCGCATCTCGTACGGTGACGCAAGCGCGCGCGGCGGCCGCCGCCGGAGTCAGTGGCGCCCCGCCCCGCCTGGCGGCCTCTGCCCGTATTAGCACACAGTGCGTTAATTGCGGGCCGGTGACTGCGTGACCCGTGGAGGCGTGAATGCGGTCCGTTGGGAAACGATTTCCTTTGCGTCTTCTTTGACGTCTTGTGCAGCGCTCTTTGCAAAAGGAGCGATGAGTGGTCGGCAACCTTTCGGTGGGAGATGCAGTGGGAGGGAGCAGCTGTCACCGCTCACATTTTGGATGAGGTTATGCGAAGCACAGTTTCATTCTTGAGAAATGTTATTATTAATATTATTGTTGCTTCGTCGAGTAATTGAGCTGTTTTTTTATATCAGTTCTGCACGACAAGTGTTTTGTTCTGAGTAAGACGTACTACTTACATCCATAATGGTAGGCTTCTTTTGACTTTTGTATACACTTTTATAGTATGTAAAAGGCTGAGGCTGAGTTTATCCGAAGCACAGTTTCATTTTTGAGAAATGTTGTTTTTAATATTATTGTTGCTTCGTCGAGTAATTGATCTGATTTTTTTACATCTGATCTGCACGAAAGGTTTTTGTTCTGAGTAAGACGTTCTACTTACGTACATCATGATAGACTTCTTTTGGCTTTCATGTACCCTACTATAATACGTAACAGGCTGAGTTTATCGAAGCATAGTTTCATTCTTAAGATATGTTATTAATATTATTGTTGCTTCGATAAGTAAATAATTATCGTTTTTTATGTATGTTCAGCACGAAAAGTTTTTGTTCTGAGGAAGACGTATACGTACATCAATCGTAATAGAGTTTTTTGGCTTTTATGTACCCTATTATAATACGTAAATGTCAAGAGACCTTTTTTCAATTTTCATTGACTAGTACGTAAAATGTTTTTCTTACTATCTTCCTCGGGTAAATGTAACGATTGAGTGTATGATCTAAAAACGTTCGAAGATTTCAGTTATCTTTCTCTCTTTCATTTTTTTGGGTAACGTCTTTTTAGAGTTACCTGGAGTTTCCATTTTATGGTTTTGTGTTTAGATGGTAATGTATTTGCATAATACATGTTTTCATGTGAGGATGAATTGAGAACTACAACCTATTTGAACACGAGCATTGAAGCTGTGGCAATGCGTAAAAGAAAAACAAAAATGTTGGGAAGAACATTGATCTTCTCTTTCAAATACCATTAAACCAGTTCCTTACAAATTATGGACATCAAATGTTGATTAACTGCCCATATTTAATGTCTGACAGATACTCTACTAATTGTGAAAATTACAGCGTTCTTTTGATGAGATATGACATTACAATTACCACATGCCATTGATTCGTTCTTTTTTTATCTGAAATTAAGGTTGTTGAAGTAAACGGATATTAACTCAGTTGCAACGGTTTGTAAGAAAAAGAGACCAGAAGCGATAGCTAAGACCACTAAAGCAAACGCCCAATTATTGCCAGTGCTGATAACTGTAAGGTCGTAGTGCCCATCCAAAGTTTGTGGCTGTCGATATTGAGTTCGTAAGAAAAGTGATATGATCGCCGGTGTTCGTTGTGTCTGCTTTCACTTCCAGGTGAATGCCAAAGCCGAACTCATTTCAAACGACCAATGAATGGACCACGCGGGATATCCCTTCGAGTCTCTTCAAATCCGGACTAAGATGCTTTGACGAGTACGCATCATTTCTATCCCCTCATAACCAGAAAAAGCCCACGGGAAAGAGGTTAACATTCGAAGAGATTGAAAAGGACATTTAAGAAAACCAGGTAGTTATTAAATATACGAAAAAGGAAACTCAAAAAAAGAGATTCTTATGAATAAACAAACATGTTTAACAATCCAATCTATCACATAAAAATTGAGATAAAAGTTTAGAAATGTCTATTATGAAAAAATTAAGTAATTGTTAGCCGGTAGTTCTCGTTCAACTAGAATTGTTACTACTTCATCACTTTCTCCAGATAGTACGCGCGTAGTGAATCTTTCGTAACCATTGCCGCGCAACATCCTATTGCCTATCCATTATGTTCCATGTAGAATTCTACCACGCCTTAACCTAGAATAGGTTAAGTTCTCCGCTATATAGCTCTTGGTAATTAGTCGTAACCTTTCACAAAGAAGACCCAGTTAACTCTCACCCGGAATCGAACGTGAGACTACAAATTCGAGTATCATTGGTCAATGCTGTTTCCAGATCTTGAACCATCGTAAAAAATGTGAGGCGGAAAATTCATGCTGTTGCGACACATGAACTTTTCTTAGGGAGTATCTTGCATGTATTACGTGATGGTTTCATGGATGGTTGGCGGAGAAATTAAAATTAAGACATTCTGAAGGGGAAAAGTGAGATACCTACGTGTAATTTCAGACAATTTGTGAAAAAAACAATTTTTTTTCAGTACACATGTTCGTATGTACTTTTGCACGATGTTTTTGTTAAATTATTTTTCATTTACTAAAATATAACATTAATAGTTACATCTATCCAGAATCTACTACCTACCTACGAATTTTGGTTTTGTTATCTTAGTTACATGAATGCTGACCTTGTTTATGTATTTTGCCTGTTTGTTAAAGAAACGAGTATTTAATAATTAATTTTCCAATTTAATTTAACCATCTTATCAACTTTCAACAAATCTGACGACTTATGGTGGCCGGCAGGGGTGGTGCTCTGTTGGGGAGGATAACTGGACGGGGAAAACCTTGCCCCCCACGTTTCATCGAGAAGGTCCACCGCCACATTCAGGTGTACAACATGCACTACACTTACGGGAATAACCGGGCCGTAGCCGTTGACGCGATCGGAACAAGTACTCACTCATTCAAGGTACAGTTAGAACATTGATGGCAATGAGCTGGAGGTCGAGAAATGTACATACGTGAAGCCAGTGTCGCCAGTTCAAACCGACCAGACAGGTGCAACGGATAGGCTTCCGCGGCCAGTGTTCATTTGTTTCATCTGTCCGGGTGACGCCGCGTCGAGGGCATTGATATCGAGGTTTCGACCATCATATCGCGGTCTTACTCTAGCCCTGAAGAAGACCACGCTCTAACGGTCGAAACATCGGCGTCAATGTCTGTTGGCGGCGGCGATGGTGTGACGGTTAGCGTACCGGACTGTTATACCCAAGCTCGCGGGTTCAAACCCGGATTTTTAGGGCGACAAAATCCTTCGTACGCGTAGTAGTACGCGTACGTAGGGGAAGTAAAGCCGGCTGTCCCATGTTCGTAGATTTACTTGCATGTAAAAGATCCTCAAGCCTAAATGACGCCTCTGAGCTAAATTCAAATCGCCTGTTTCTCGCCCAAGAAATACCTCCTTCCTCTGCTAGTTGGTGAAAGGAGCGTAGCGAAATTTGCGTGGTCAGACGGAAGAGCGGGCCTGATGGCCCAAGTCTCGCCACGTAAAATAAGGCAAATTCAATTCAATTCAATTCAATTCAATGCCTTCGTCGCTGCGTCACCCGTACAGCCTGAGGGCTTCAGCTGCAACGGATAACTCCGGTGGCAATACAACCGATGTCAAAAATCTGCCCGCGCCCGAGATCGAAGCGGGGATGTCCCGGATGCGCAGGCGGTGAGTCAGCGTCACCGCACGCCGCGCCCGTGCGTCGGGGCCACCCGCAGGGCAGCGCGTGGCGGGCGCGAGCGCGGCGGTGCAGCCCGGGCCGCGGACGCGTTGGCCAAGCGGCTCGAGGCGAGGCATCGCAAATTCCGAGAAGCGCCCACTCGCGGCAAGTGGCGCAAGTGGACGAGAGCGGGACCAGGTTGCGCCGATGGCGACCGCGGCGGAGGAGATGACTTGGGAGTGGTGTATTGATTGGTTGATTGATTGATTGATTCGGGGTGCGTCAATTACTGTGGTCACCGGATGAGAGTGTGGATAAAGACCAAAAATTATGTGCCCTTCCCGGGCACTCCTCGTGGTAGAACCAAATGAAATCGGCTCGAGGCGAGGCATCGCAAATTCCGAGAAGCGCCCACTCGCGGCAAGTGGCGCAAGTGGACGAGAGCGGGACCAGGTTGCGCCGATGGCGACCGCGGCGGAGGAGTTGACTTGGGAGTGGTGTATTGATTGGTTGATTGATTGATTGATTCGGAGTGCGTCAATTACTGTGGTCACCGGATGAGAGTGTGGATAAAGACCAAAAATTATGTGCCCTTCCCGGGCACTCCTCGTGGTAGAACCAAATGAAATCGGCTCGAGGCGAGGCATCGCAAATTCCGAGAAGCGCCCACTCGCGGCAAGTGGCGCAAGTGGACGAGAGCGGGACCAGGGTGCGCCGATGGCGACCGCGGCGGAGGAGATGAGTTGGAAGTGGTGTATTGATTGGTTGATTGATTGATTGATTCGGAGTGCGTCAATTACTGTGGTCACCGGATGAGAGTGTGGATAAAGACCAAAAATTATGTGCCCTTCCCGGGCACTCCTCGTGGTAGAACCAAATGAAATCGGCTCGAGGCGAGGCATCGCAAATTCCGAGAAGCGCCCACTCGCGGCAAGTGGCGCAAGTGGACGAGAGCGGGACCAGGGTGCGCCGATGGCGACCGCGGCGGAGGAGATGAGTTGGAAGTGGTGTATTGATTGGTTGATTGATTGATTGATTCGGGGTGCGTCAATTACTGTGGTCACCGGATGAGAGTGTGGATAAAGACCAAAAATTATGTGCCCTTCCCGGGCACTCCTCGTGGTAGAACCAAATGAAATCGGCTCGAGGCGAGGCATCGCAAATTCCGAGAAGCGCCCACTCGCGGCAAGTGGCGCAAGTGGACGAGAGCGGGACCAGGGTGCGCCGATGGCGACCGCGGCGGAGGAGATGAGTTGGAAGTGGTGTATTGATTGGTTGATTGATTGATTGATTCGGAGTGCGTCAATTACTGTGGTCACCGGATGAGAGTGTGGATAAAGACCAAAAATTATGTGCCCTTCCCGGGCACTCCTCGTGGTAGAACCAAATGAAATCGGCTCGAGGCGAGGCATCGCAAATTCCGAGAAGCGCCCACTCGCGGCAAGTGGCGCAAGTGGACGAGAGCGGGACCAGGGTGCGCCGATGGCGACCGCGGCGGAGGAGATGAGTTGGAAGTGGTGTATTGATTGGTTGATTGATTGATTGATTCGGGGTGCGTCAATTACTGTGGTCACCGGATGAGAGTGTGGATAAAGACCAAAAATTATGTGCCCTTCCCGGGCACTCCTCGTGGTAGAACCAAATGAAATCGGCTCGAGGCGAGGCATCGCAAATTCCGAGAAGCGCCCACTCGCGGCAAGTGGCGCAAGTGGACGAGAGCGGGACCAGGTTGCGCCGATGGCGACCGCGGCGGAGGAGTTGACTTGGGAATGGTGTATTGATTGGTTGATTGATTGATTGATTCGGAGTGCGTCAATTACTGTGGTCACCGGATGAGAGTGTGGATAAAGACCAAAAATTATGTGCCCTTCCCGGGCACTCCTCGTGGTAGAACCAAATAAAATCGGCTCGAGGCGAGGCATCGCAAATTCCGAGAAGCGCCCACTCGCGGCAAGTGGCGCAAGTGGACGAGAGCGGGACCAGGGTGCGCCGATGGCGACCGCGGCGGAGGAGATGAGTTGGAAGTGGTGTATTGATTGGTTGATTGATTGATTGATTGATTCGGAGTGCGTCAATTACTGTGGTCACCGGATGAGAGTGTGGATAAAGACCAAAAATTATGTGCCCTTCCCGGGCACTCCTCGTGGTAGAACCAAATGAAATCGGCTCGAGGCGAGGCATCGCAAATTCCGAGAAGCGCCCACTCGCGGCAAGTGGCGCAAGTGGACGAGAGCGGGACCAGGTTGCGCCGATGGCGACCGCGGCGGAGGAGATGACTTGGGAGTGGTGTATTGATTGGTTGATTGATTGATTGATTCGGAGTGCGTCAATTACTGTGGTCACCGGATGAGAGTGTGGATAAAGACCAAAAATTATGTGCCCTTCCCGGGCACTCCTCGTGGTAGAACCAAATGAAATCGGCTCGAGGCGAGGCATCGCAAATTCCGAGAAGCGCCCACTCGCGGCAAGTGGCGCAAGTGGACGAGAGCGGGACCAGGTTGCGCCGATGGCGACCGCGGCGGAGGAGATGACTTGGGAGTGGTGTATTGATTGGTTGATTGATTGATTGATTCGGAGTGCGTCAATTACTGTGGTCACCGGATGAGAGTGTGGATAAAGACCAAAAATTATGTGCCCTTCCCGGGCACTCCTCGTGGTAGAACCAAATGAAATCGGCTCGAGGCGAGGCATCGCAAATTCCGAGAAGCGCCCACTCGCGGCAAGTGGCGCAAGTGGACGAGAGCGGGACCAGGTTGCGCCGATGGCGACCGCGGCGGAGGAGATGACTTGGGAGTGGTGTATTGATTGGTTGATTGATTGATTGATTCGGAGTGCGTCAATTACTGTGGTCACCGGATGAGAGTGTGGATAAAGACCAAAAATTATGTGCCCTTCCCGGGCACTCCTCGTGGTAGAACCAAATAAAATCGCCTCGAGGCGAGGCATCGCAAATTCCGAGAAGCGCCCACTCGCGGCAAGTGGCGCAAGTGGACGAGAGCGGGTCCAGGGTGCGCCGATGGCGACCGCGGCGGAGGAGATGACTTGGGAGTGGTGTATTGATTGGTTGATTGATTGATTCGGAGTGCGTCAATTACTGTGGTCACCGGATGAGAGTGTGGGTAAAGACCAAAAATTATGTGCCCTTCCCGGGGAGCAATCCTCGTGGAAGAACCAAATAAAATGTGGAGTAGTTGCCTACGCATAGGGTATACAGTGGTCACTCGTCCTATTAATAAAGTGAAAGTTTTAACGCGGGAGGTGACAGTGATACCTGCCTGGCTGTATGGTGAGATCCGTTGGCGACATACGCCTAGTTGTAATAATAGTTGGCGGGGGTGACCGAAAGTGTTGCGGATTGTGACGGCATATTTTTTTTTAAAACATCGATATTTCGAGACATCACCAAATGGTTTGCGATGTTGATGGAAACATCGACAAAAAACCGATGTTTAAAATATTGATGTTTTAAATATGATAAAGCAAATGGAATTTTCCCATCTTGTTTCCATTTTTAATTAGAGTTCTTAAATGAAATCCCGGTATATTTTATTGTTTTGATACGTATACGTAATAAGTTAGTAATTATGTTTACCGAATGTACAAAATTAAGGACATCGTGGTTTGCTAATATTCCATTTATTCACATTCATTCATAAACCATCGACGTAAAACGTGCTGTATCTAATTTACATAATACGTAAATATTATTTTAAAGTATATTGCGCCTTAAAGCACTCCGTCATCTTAATGTTCTAATGAATATTCAATTCAGAGAATATTCGAAATGCAGTTTAACGATATTACCAGGTACAAAATCCTCGAAAAAGATAACAAGATTTTTATAAATCTAAGAAAAAAATAGATATGAAAAGAAACACATCAAAAACCAAAACATCGATGAAGTTTTGTAAATGTTTCTGGTGGGAAAATGTCGATGTTTTGAAAAGAGGGCAGTGCTTGAGACGGCGCTGGCGACTGCGTCTGCGGGGGCGAGGACTCGATGTCGCCAACGCCCTGGGCGGCGGTGGCGCAAAGAGGCAGAAGACCCAGATTCGACGCCCGAGAACTGCTCCGGGTCCGGGATCGCACCGCGGCGACTGCGCCCATCCTCGTCCAAGCGACCCTGGCGCAAGAGGCCGGAATGTGGCGCTTCGAAGAAGAGCACGAGGACGTGAAATCGCCGGCGAGTTTCAATTGCCTTCATAAAGTGTATAACGATATTACGCAATAGTTCTTGATGAATTTATCGTCGAGTCTTGGTTCTAAGTAACATGTATTTTGAGAGAAGTCATAATACGATCGGAAAGAAATGAGATTAAATTTTATTTCATGATTTTATGATAATTTATGGAATTTTCTTTTTTTTTACAATTTGCTTACCGTCTCATGACAACAATCGTTCGGTGTCCACTTTGCCATTTGTGTGAGTTCGTGCACACACTCTGCTTCATTTTCATGCCGTAATAGACGTGCTTCTAATCTCTACAAATCTCTATGTTAGTGTGTCATATTCGTAGAAGTATTCACTAAATAAGTCTTCATAATTTTCCCTCCCCCCCCTCTCTCTATCTCTCTCTCTCTCTCTCACACACACACACACACACACACAATCATTTTTTGCTTTCAAAATATCAAGTGTTTGCACCACGTTTTCTATTACAAGATGCTGAGTATAATAAGAAGGTAACTGCAAATGTAAATTGACTCCATTATTAACTGAAATATATTACAGTTATTCCAGCATCATACATAACGAATATGATATTTAATAACATTTATACAAATTACAATTTTAAGACTACATCACACTATTGTCATAACGTACAAGTTTTCAAATTAAATAAAAAACGTTCTTCAATACCCATTCATCTCCTACGATTTTGTGTCATGTACCCAGAATTTCTGGTCACCACAACCTCCAAAAGATTCTTCAAAAAAGCATACTCCAATATATCTTACAGCGAAAGTTCAGCAGAAAATAGCAAATGGAACAACAAGTCGCAAAGAAAGAACGGCACACAATAAATTTCCTGACGCAGGAATATCAATAAAAACGAGCTCTCTCCCAGAGCGGCCGCTCCTCGAAATGGTACCTCACGGAGGAAGCGCCGGAGTAAATTACTCGCGACGGGACATCCATTCCAAAGGCCGCGCAAGCAACTCGTGACTCGAGGCCTGGCCGCGTCTCGCCGCTCGGAGATCAGGTCAGGGCAGCGGCGCGGCAACGGGGCCGGCGATGAGTCGGAGTGCGAACCGCGGACCGCGCTGACGCTTTCTCCGCCGCCTCGACACTTTCGCTCTCGGCGGCGGCGGCGGCGGCGGCGGCGGCGGCGCGCCCACGCCCGCGCCCTGCGCCGCCCCGGGCGCCGGCCGGCACACCGCGCCCGCGACCCACAGCCGCCCGCGCCGCCCGCGCCGCCAGCAGCCGCGGAGCACACGGGGCGCGGAAATCCCCGCGGAGGTGCTGACGTAACGGCCACCGGCGGGTGACCGACGTATTTAGCGCATCGCCCCTCGCTGCCGCCGCCTCCATCGCAGGCACCGCTATCCGGGCCTCCCTCGCCGACCCAAAACGTCCCGTCGCCTCAACGTTCCTGCCACACATGCTGCTCCCGCTGCCTCGGCCTCCACTGGCTCCAGTAACACGGTCCCCGCCGCCCATGGCGCCTCCGCCGCCCCATACGTTCTAGCTGCCGCCAGGTTCCCGCCACCCCCGTCTCCACTGGCTCCATCGTAGGCCCCGCCGCCCCGAAAGAGAGAGAGAGAGGGAGAGAGAGAGGGAGAGAGAGGGAGAGAGAGGGAGAGAGAGGGAGAGAGGGAGAGAGAGGGAGAGAGAGGGAGAGAGAGGGAGAGAGAGGGAGAGAGAGGGAGAGAGAGGGAGAGAGAGGGAGAGTGAGGGAGAGAGAGGGAGAGAGGGAGAGAGAGGGAGAGAGAGGGAGAGAGAGAGGGAGAGAGGGGGAGAGAGAGGGAGGGAGAGAGGAAAGAGAGGGAGAGAGAGGGAGAGAGAGGGGGAGAGGGAGAGAGATGGAGAGAGAGGGAGACAGAGGGGGAGAGAGGGAGAGAGAGGGAGAGAGAGGGAGAGAGGGAGAGAGAGAGAGGCAGCAGACAGACGGAGAGAGAGTATTAAATTGAGAAATCATAAAGTCTTATTCACTAAATACGTCTACGAACATGACACAATAATATTCGCCTCCCCAAACGTTCCCACCGCCCCCATGTTCAAGCCACCCCTGCCACCTCTGCCTCCACCGCCTTCAGAACCTACATAAGACATAACACATACATAGGCCACCCCTACTCCACCCTCTGCCCTCAACTTTCTAACTGCCTCCACCGCACTCGCCGCCTCCGCCGCCCCCGTCGTCCGAACCGTACCTGCCGACTCGACCGCCCCCGCCGCCCGTGCCTCCCCTGCCATCCATGCCGCCTATGTCGCCGCCGCCCCCACTTCCTTTACCGCCTCCATTGCCTCCACCGCCTGCACTGCCTCCGCCGCCTCCACCGCCTCCATCCCATCCATCTTCTCCACCGCCTCCACCGCCCGTACCACCACTCACGCCTCCACCGCCGCCCCCGCTACCCAGTTCGCACGCGGAGCTGCTTCTGCGAATTGTAGTTTGGCGCAATTTGCGCCCTCCTCTCTGCCGGAGCGCCTCTCCCGAGAGAGTTCTTCCTAGTATTACTCATGCTGTCAGGAGGCCTTGCCAATCCCAGAGTGCATGTTAGGTGATACCGGCCACTCACGATCGATGCTGGGGGAAGATTAGCATGCAGCCTGACTGTGAGTTCCAGTTCGTTTTACGACGGCGAGTTTGCGTGTACGAAGCACCCGGCTCGGTAAGATGAGTTGTGAATTTATGAAGAAAAATGAACATCTGGTGTTTAATTAAAATATATTTAAATGTGCACGAGAAATGGGTACGAATTATTAGAAAAAACTCGCAAATGGGTGAATTCCCATTTTTCAACGAGTAATTTTATGCTTTATAGCATATTTGGATATTTGAAAAAAATAGTCATTTAAACACACATTTCACACTTCACTTTTTAGTAATTTGACAAGTCGTACTTGGTCAATTTATCAGTCAATAGGATGCAATATATTTGAAATATATCCTTGCTTTGTTGTATTATTTTAAAGGAATCCAAAATATGTTAAGCACACTCGTAACACGATGTACATTCTACTTTGAAGTTTTGAGAATCTAGAGAAACACCTTTTGAAATAGTGTGCACTTCTATTTATACATTTCTGAATGCAAAGACTTTTTAGTATTTACCTTCAACCGTCAATAAATTCCAAATGTTAAGAAATCACGTTTGGACATTTACGGCACGAAAATAATCATGGCTAGTCAGAAATATCTCACAATAATTTTTTAAATAGCATCTATTTTACAGACGTATATGGTCGAACAGTGAAGAGGAAATGAAATTTCGGTTCTGAAAATATTTGGAAACCATGAACTTTCTATGTCTATTTTTAAATTTACGAGCATTTAGATGTCCTTGCATCATTCGTTATTTCACTCGTTTATTTCTATATTACATTTAAATACAACCCTACTCGTGTTTATTGTGGGTTATATATCTTACATCAACTCTAAACCTGTTATATGGCTATCTCAAAGGCGTGTAATCCTCAGTCGAATGCACCCAGACTCCCTTCCACAAATAAACAAGAATTACGTCATCGGTACCAGGGTCGTTTAGAGGCAGATTAAACCAAGTGTAAACTTTCCAGAGCATGAATCTTCTACATTTCTCTTTCACCACCACTTTAAAATCACCGGGATACGTATCAAGCACCATCCACATTGCATATGACACATTCCCTTGTCACAATAGAACCGCTGACGATACATCGGAGTACTTAGTCTGTCGAGGACGCGGAGACAAAGTCTCGAAAAGATCGAACACGACAGTTTCCAGATGCTCTGTGGGGAGTCCAACAGGAAAAGGTAAACGATAGCCGGTGACAACGGCCTCTCGCAATCCAGCCGTTTCAACGCCCACAATGACATATCACAGCTCTGAGCGGAACACGCAAATGCTTCGTACAAGGCGTCGGGGACTTCAGAACGAATGTATCCCTGCTGGATTAAGAGAGAGAGAAAGCGGGATCTCCGAACAAGTGAAGGCGTGAACCGGAAACTGTCCTCAATGATTAGCACGTACGGGGCAGCTACCATCGCGAATCACAATGGGCGATTAGCACAAGTGCAATTGCGATTGACTTATCACGTTTGGCCTCGGAGGACCTTTGTTGAGAATTTCGTGAAGGCAGCGGCGGCAGAACGAAGGTAAACGAAGGATCGTGGACGATAACCGGAGAGAGTCCCGAATCGAATTCGTGGCTCTGTTAGTATTTCCTCGACTTTCCCGTCATTAACAACTTGCGAAACAGGTGATGTACCTGCGATGTTGACGCTGTCGCTGTCGATAGTTTACTTCCTTCTTTCCCAATCTTCTTCTCACGTTTGTCATCATCTTGGAATGGCATTCTACCCACGTCTGGAAGAAGTCTGCAGCACGTGGAGTTGGCGGGAAATATCAGTACGCCTTGGTATGTTGGCGGCTGTTCGTATACGAGGAAAGGAAGATGCCGTTATATACTAAAGTACAAGGAGCATAGAATAGATTGAGAAACTTGATACTTTACAAAGCGGAACCCAATTGGGAGGAGGAAGATCGACTGGGGAACGTCCATAAAATTTTGACTAATATAAGCGCAAACAATTATAACAGTATTTTTTCTTAACATAGTTTTCTTGAAGATATTCATTCAAAATAATTATATATTTTTTTATTTTGGTCAATACCGGTCAGCACTTCAGGATCATTTGCAATCTGATTAAACATAAATACATTACGAACGTGTTAATGTTGTTGTAGTGTCTCTAGGAGACAATAGATGGACACTGTCGGTGAAATTATTTTAATTATTCACTAGCCGTTAATCAAATCAGATCAATGAAAGTATTCAGCATGACTAATTTAAAGCCCGGTCATGAAGATGGATGTTCGAACTGAATAGTATTGTGAGGCTATGATATATAGCGTATACATTTTATAATTTAAACGCCGCACAGGAAGAGAGAGCGTGTAAAACTAATTGAGCATTGTGAGCAACTCGCAAGCGGATCCGACTCTTGTCTGGGCGGGGTGAAACCGCACGGAGCTGCAGCCTGAGTTGGCCCCTTCGAGATTTGCACACGGGTCTTCCGAATACGAAATCAGCGAGACTGGGCGCGCGTGCTCTCGATTTGGCAGCGGCCGCGCCCTCCTCCCTGACGGCGCAGTAGAAAGGCCCCGTGCACAGCCCCGTCGCGAAGGTGCACGCCGGTGGGCGGGGGCGGGCAGGCCATGGCGGATGGGTAGGGACGGTTGGGCCTGAGGAGATGAGACGGCGATTACATGGGGTTGAGGAGATATCGGGCGGTAGGACAGTTCTGAGGTGGGTTGGTGGGTGGGCATGCTGCTGGGTAACGGGCAGGCGATGACGGATGGGCAGGCTGGGGTAGATGGGCAGGGACGGCTGGGCCTGTGGTGGTGAGATGGCGATGACCCGGGAGGGTGGAGGTTGAGTAGATGTCGGGGGTAGGACAGTGCTTTGAGGCGGGTTGGTGGGTGGGCATGTGCTGGGTAACAGCGTCAGTGCACTAGAAGTCGGTAAGCGGGCAGGCGATGGTGGCTGGGCAGGGTCGGTTGGGCCTGAGATGGTGAGACGGTGATCACATGGGGGTGGAGGTTTAGTAGATGTCGGGCGGTAGGACAGTGCTTTGAGGCGGGTTGGTGGGTGGGCATGCTGCTGGGAACTGCGTGAGTGCACTAGATGTCGGTAAGCGGGAAGGCGATGGTGGCTGAGCGGGGACGGCTGGGCCTAAGGTGGTGAGACGGCGATGACACGGGGAGGGGTAAGTTCATATCGGGCGGTATGGCAGTACTATGAGTTGCCGGGCGGCTGGGTGTGTGGGCATGCTCCTGGGTAACAGCGTGAGTGCACTAGAAGTCGGCAAGCGTTAGGGCGTGCGGGCGGGCAACAGATGGGCAGGCTGGTATGGCAGAGAGGTAGGCGGGCAGGCTGTGGTAGGTAGTGGCTGGCAGTAGCGAGCAGTGTCAGGCAATGGCGGGCAGTGGGCAACTGGCAGGTTGGGAACAGGGGGGCTGCACGTTTGGTGGCGACAGGGCAAGCAGACGGCGTTTGGGCAGGAGTGCGAGTTGACATGCTAGCGGGCGGGCGGGTAGGTGGACAGGTGGGCGGACGGGTAGGTGGGTGGGTGGGTAGGTGGGTGTATTCGGGAGGGCGGGAGGGGGCATGCTAGAGGGCAAGAGAGTGATTAAACTATTGAGCGATAAACGGTAGAGCCATAGAGCCGGTGGGCGGGCATGCGATGGAAGGCGAGTTGGGTGGGCCAGCTGCCGGAGCGGAGGAGGCCGCTGGGTGGGTGTGAGTTCGGCGGGGCAGCGCCCTGGCGGAAATTCCGGGTGCAGGCGGGGCGGGGGCGGGGGCGGGGGCGGGGAGGGGCGCGGGCAGGGGGCGGGGCGGGGGCGTGCCGTGGCGCCGCGCCAGTCGCCGCGCCCTGTCTCGCGCCGTCACTGCACCGGCCCCGCGCGTCGGAGGCACGCGGATGTGACGCACGGTCGAAAAAAAGAGAAATTTTTCTGCTGTTTTGCTCAGTTTTCTCTACTACAATTTTTCTAAAAGATGTTATGGGGAAGAAATTGGTACTATATGTAGTAATTCTCTTTAACTAATCAGTGAAATTTAAAAGTTCGCCACCAATTGATTTAAAAAAAATTAAAATTACTCTCCTCTTTCTAAGGAAATAAGTTTTCAACAAATGAACTCGATTATTTTGCATCTGTTTTGTTAATTATTGCTGTGTAGCTGTAACATTTATTTATAATTTTTGCTGTCTCATTACGACTGTTGTAGGGGGAAATTATTATAGGTGGTTGTGTTTCTATGCAACCTTCTATTGTTGGGAGGGGGCATACCAGCGCAATAAATTGATGAACATTGATGAACAACTGCGAATGCAACTAATTAACCATAAATTTAGGATATTTGCAACTGACATAAACTTGACGAAGATCAACATATATTCAGCAATATCATGTCAAATGTGGTATAATCGGAGTTTCAGTTCTGATTTATTAAATAAATTCTTTGATATGATAATAAATCAGTACTAATTCCACAATCAAACACATCTGCAATACTGGATATTGGGTAAAACGGTTAGGCGAAAACCTTTTCGTAAGAAAAAGCTGTTCCACATGGAATATTACATGACATTTCGTGTCGGTCCTGCCGAATCGTACAGCTTTTTGCCCGCTTCATTTCCCAAGACGGTCCACCGTTCCGCGCAAGGCCTTCTGTGAACTCGCATCAAGTCCAGCGCCGCCTCACTCACCGCACATTGCGTTGGCATTGCGTGAGATACACGCACCGCCCTCCCCCCACCCACACACTCGACCACGTGCATTGTACGTGTATCTAACAGCCACCGGTCACCCCGTCATCTCCCTGCCGGCCTCACAGCCTCACTCCGATCCGCGTCCTTCTGTTAGCTACATCCTCACGCACGTGTACAGTAACCGCTAATTACGGCCCATTAAATAAAATTTAATGAGTTATCCGCAACGAGAGATTAAAATTGTTTTTTTAAAAAACACTCTCACACTTCTCGTGACTCCGCCGTAGGAAGAATACCTCAAAGCCCGTCGTGGGATATTCACCTTTTCCTGAACGGACCCTGCTCTTCCAGAAGTGCCGTAAGTAGCTGGTTTTAGAATTTCTAACGCAACGCGGGATTCCAGTCGACCCGAGAGATAATTAGTTTTCGGAGTAAGTAGCGCGCTCTAGGCCTTGACCAAATTTGCGTCCTCCGCCGCTCTCAAACAGTGGACCGTGAACCGTTTCTCAATACGTGCAGCTTCTGTGATTAACGGGCTGAGCTCGGCGGGATGCGAGCGCGTCGAGATGAGTGGAGGAGGAGAGGGTGAGGGAGACGATGGGGGGAGGGGGGATGAAGAGGAGCTCTAAAAGCGAACGCGGCCGCCCACGCGCGGCAGGCCTTCCTCCTGCTAAGCGCTCTTTATTGACTTTCACTTTCCAGGCTGCTTTGCCACGCGCGCGCGCGCGCGCGACCAGACGTTCTGTGCCGGCGGCGGGGGCGGAGGAGGGGAAAGGAGGACGAGGAGAAGGCGGTGGAGGAGGTGTGGGAGAACGAGGAAGAGATGGAGATGGAGGCTGAGGTGATGCATGAGGCGAAGGAGGTGGAGTGGGTGATGGAAGGGATGGAGGATGAGGACGGCCAGGAGAAGGCGGAGGAGGAGACGCAGGAGGAGGCGTGAGAGGACGAGGTGGAGGCGGAGAATGAGGAGGCAAAGGAGGTGGAAAGGGTGAAGGAAGAGATGAAGGACGAGAAAGAAATGGAGGCGGAGAATTAAAAGGCGGAGGCGGAGTGGGTAGAGGAGGAGGCAGAGAAGAAAGAGGAGGAAACGAGGATGAGGCGTTGAAGGTGGAGGCGGAGGATGTGGAGGAAGCAACGGAAAGGGAGAACATGTGGCAAAGAAGGCGGTCGTGGCGGAGGTGGCAGAGGGGGAGGAAGAGACGGACGAAGAGACGGAGGAGATTGAGGCGGAATAAGTAGGCGAGGAGGAATGTGGTGAGGGGGAGGTGGTGCAGGAGAAGGCTATGAAGAGGGAGGAGGAGAATCAGGAAGAGATTGAGGAGGCAAGGGAGGAGGAGGAGGAGGAGGCAGAAGGCATGGCGGCGCGGGAGGAGATAACAGCCGCGGATGTGGAAGTGGCTACAGAGGTCGCGGAGACGCGGGAACGAGACTCACAAATTGTGGTTCAGTGGTGCTAACCGAAACAGAATATAGCAGACGTGTTATTTCTGCAAAATCCTCACCTCTTATTGTCTGTATTTATTAACATGTATATGTGTGGATTTTCCTTAATGAATTTAGGAATCAAAATCTACATTATGTGGTTCTTCTGAGAAGTTTTGTGATATCTGGGTAATTCATAGAGTCAATGACGAACATCTTAAACTAAAACTTTGAGTTATTCTAATTATCACGTCACCATGCTGTCTGAAAACAGTTGTTCCCATTCACCACTAGGATTTTAATTTTGTTGACAAAGAGCAGGATATCACCAGAAGGTTTTTCTTGGTCCTGGTATTAATAATGTAATCGCCAAATACTAATCAAAGTGTATAAAAAACGCAAATAATATAGTTTATAATTATCTCGTTCGACCAAATTAACGGCAGAATGTGGTCGAAATACTTATACTCGTAAGTCATACGAAGACATAATTCAGTTGAACTTTCGAATACGTACACTGTATTATTAGACGAAAAAATTACATTGTTTGAAATTTTTTGTCCTTTAAATTTTTAAAATATCACTTACTCAATAAATTGGTGATTAGCAATATTTTGAACACATCTTATTAATGAGTATAAGATTGGAAACAATGATATATAATGTTGCATTCCTTTAAATGCAATTATTATTCAATTAAGGACAAGGCTGCTGCTTTCAGAATTCAAGATGTATAATGATAAATGAACGAAACATTTACAATTGAAATAAAACCTAACAAGTTACCAAGCGAATTATAAACAGCATTCATGAAGTAATTATAATTAAGATTTGATTGAAAGAGTAATATTTTGTGAAAATAATTTAGAGAGTGAGTCACTTCAGGTAACGTAGACTATCAGCGGGTTTCTCACATGATTAGCAATAAATAATTCTGTTACTGTTTTGGCATGAGACGTATATATTCCCTCAGAAAAAAACTCGAAGTTTGTTTAAGACGCGAGAGGTCATTTGCGTTATTTTCCTACAGCGAGTGCACCGCAGTTTTAAAGACCATCTCTTGAAGCGGGAAATCACAGGGCCATGCATAAAACAGAACCGTTGAAATATGCACCCAAATTCCCAATAGTTTACTTTTTCTGCAATACGTAGAAATATCCTCAATGCTTCACTTCTAGTAAGCACACCCATCTGGATGTTATAAAAGTAAAGAGAAATCATCAGGAAGCTGCTGACCGAAGAGGTTTTCAGCAAAATTATTAAACAAACATTTATTTACGTAACCCAGTCAGCTCTGAAGTCAGTTTTTACGCAAAACGACTGCCCATAAAACGAAAATACAATGATAAAAATGAAATATAAAAGCCAAATCCTCTTTCTTAAAAAGTACTAGAATACAACTGTCCCAAGTGCTTTCTTAAGTCCTACCAGCACACAATGAATATGCGTAATACTGCGCATGCCGAGCCTAAGGAATGGACGCGGTTGCTCCACCACGCCGCATTAATTCATCCACCTTTTTTTCGTAACCCGATCACCGCGGGCGGGGAGGAGGAAAACACGCGGCAGCGGCGCCCCTCCGCGCCCGTAACTCACGAGGCGTCGCGTGGGCGGGGGCGGGGGCGGGGGCGGGGAAAGGTCGGCGGCGCGGAGGCGGAGGCGTCCGTGGGAGCGACGCCGACGGGCCACGAACCGGGCCACGGCCGGGCAGCGGCGCGGCGCGCGCGTCGGAGAGACGAGCTGCGCGCCTGCTCGCGGGCACGCCCCCTGCGGGCACGCTCCCCCCCTCTACGCCCGCCCGCGGTGAAGACCTCCTGCAAGGCAGGCGCACATTGCCCGAAACAGACACACTGACTCCCAAGAATTCACAAGAAAGTCGTAGCCTTTCGTGGCCAGAGTCATTCAAATGATCTTGGCTGTCCGGGTGACGCCAAATGATATTGACTGTCCGGGTGACGCCGCGGGAGCACATTGCCCGAAACTGACTCACTAACTCCCAGAGGAAGCAAGGACCCACAAGAAAATTGTGAAGTCGTACACTTTCGAGGCCAGAGTCATTGAAATGATCTTGGCTGTCCGGGTGGCGCCGCGACTGCACATTGAAAGTGACACACTGACGCCCAGAGGAAACAATGACCCATAAGAAAATGTTTCGGTATCAAGGAACCTCAAAACATGGATTCTAAGTATACAGAGGGTTACAGAAAATAATTTGCTACAAATAAGAATACTATTTATCTATCATGACAATGGATCTTTCCCAAGACAATTAGACTCGCCTTTATATAGAATGTTGTAAATCTGCCTCTGACTCCTGGGGCCTCCGTCAATGATGCCGAAGAGGCAAATGTTTTGCCTCTTGATCTCTCACAGTCGGTGAGACACTAAAACGCTCTATCAGATATTATGAGATTCATTTCAAATTTGCAGGTTCTCAAGTCGACCCACATCGATCAGAGAATAATCATTTTGAGGGAGAATTCTTATGTGCACTTTCACCGCTATTGTTCACAGACAGCCAGGAAACTGATAGAAGAATTTTAAAAAATCTGCATTACGTATCCTCTTAATCTGTATTTTTCTTTCCGTTTACGAGAAAGTAAAAGAAAAAACTGAGTATTCACTGGTGAGTCCGCAGGCAGGAATTGATGCTTACGCTCGTCATGGCAAAGGCCCTGCACAGGATTAGAAACCCCTACTCGCTGCCAAGTCTCTCAGGAGACGTTTCGACGTGAGCGCCAAGGGGAGAGGTGGAGGAGGATCCTCGTATGTTCTCGCCAACCGGTGTGGTCCCCTTGAGTTCGGCTTCGTGGAAGCAGTGAGTCTCCGCCCAGGGCAAATAGAGTAGGGATTCGTACCGACTCTAAGGGGATTAGTATATCTTCTCGGTCGATCGTACTCAAAGCTGCCGACTTATGCCTGGGAAAGTGCCCAGCTCAGTTACTTGGGAAGACAACTGTAAGCCGGATTCTGGCGTTACTTCCCAAGTCTCTCAGAGGAACGTCAGTCTCAAAGGAAATTTTTTAAAACTGTTTTATTATCATTGTTTGACAAAATGATGCCTTTAGACCAAACTATGCCGGTGTTGTTCGACATAATTAAGAGTTTTCAGGTTACATAGTATACTTAATCGGTTTTGAACTATATTTCATCTTACATGAACGATGTTTGAAAACAATTATATTAGAAACCAACTACTAAGGATACTAAGGAAGGATCCTTCAGAAAAATACCCAAAATATTTGGGATACAAAATATAATTTGAATTTAGGAATGTCTGAACCCTATCAAAGGAGTTGAGAATGTACAACATTTTTTTTGTCAATTTCTGGGGACTCAATATCCTTGATGCAGCGTAGTAGCATGGTAGATTTACATCAGAAAATTGGTATTCTCTGTAACAAGCAGCGATACACAACTTGTGGCTAGTTTTTCACGTGAAGGTTTCAGATTACCAGTTCCGGCCATTTTAATTTGAAATTTAAGGTGAGTAAACAGTAATTGAGCAGGTTTTCATATCTTGTTTCGCTGTCTCTTATTCCATCACTGTTTCATCATTCACATAATTGCATCATCACTTGTACATCAATACTACCATCCACTATCCTAAGTCATTGAGTGTCCAGTGCTGGAGCTACAGTCATATTGATAATATTGCCTCCAGCTAGAAAAGGGACACCAAAAACGGGATACCATTTGACACTTCTGGGCTCCCGTATCAACACTAGATCAGTCCGTGAGGTCAAAGCAGATAGCAGTCGTAATCTTCAAATTTCCTTCCTATTTATTCCAACATTTGCCGATCATCAATTCCAAAATCATCAAAATTTCTTTTAACAGTTTAGGCGGCCCATCTGAATCCGTCTCTGGAACAATAGTTAAAAACTTGGAGGTGGATGAATGGATGGATTGGATACTGTTTGGAATATAAAGACAGGTACATGAATGATATGCCACATTCCATTTTGCGGATCGCTGAGGGAAAGTCATAGGGCCTTCCTCAAGTCGAACTTTTCTTGAGCTGCGGGTATAATCACCCGCTGTGTACCTGATACCTGACATTTCCCTCGCCTCGAAAAATCTCCGCTGCCCCTCACCAGCGCGCAAATGTTCGGGTTGACCGCGAAAGCCCGCGGGCAACGGCAGTCGCCCGTGAAGGTCACTGAGGTGTGAATTGCTGCACATGCCGAGATTAGACAAGCAGCCCAAGGGATCGCAGAGATATGACGTGTGCCGTACGTTTGGAGCGATGCGAAATCGATTTTTCAAGCGTTCCTTGACGAAATGGATCGTATTGCCGGTCGAAAATTCTCTCTCTGTTTTAGTACTTATAAAAGAGTTACATCATATCTCCATCGATGATGGTAAGTGATGAGTTCGAAAGTCAAGGATGATTTTCGAATTATATCTCCGTCAAAGAGCTAAATTAAATTATTATTATTATTATTATTATTATTATTATTATTATTATTACTATTATTATTATTATTATTATTATTATCATTACAACGTTGTTATCTTTTTTTCATAAAAACTCATGAGCAATATTTTATAGCGTTTTAAAAATGTTGGTATCCCCTAATATTATTAATTTTGACCTTTGATTTTTACGTATACACTGATGAATTGTGGCATCAAGTTAATTGAAGAGTTCTCAATTTTGTCTTTCTTGTGTGTATTAACTAACAAATGAAACTCTTGATACCACATTTAAAATATGGAATAAATCTATCGTAGAGTATTCTTCAAATAAACTAAAATTTCTGAGCCAAATTGTTCTACAAAAGGTTTCACTAAACAACTTAAGAACGCAATTGAGAAATGTGTTATACAAAAAGATAGTAAAATGAACAGTCTCTTCATCACATCATTAATGAATTATCCATTCGATATCTCGGGGATGCTGCAGCATCCGGTTGGAATTGATCGAAAACAACACATAAACAATTAACCAGCGCAGATGGCTTTATTATTTCTTATTCCGGCAGAGATCGATTTGCAGGGACGCTTCCACTAACTCTCCGGACATTTGTAGGATCCAGCATGACTCTAAATATCTGCGCAGAGTTATGACTCGAACATTCAGTTGAAGCATTGCAACTGCATACGAGACCTCAACCGGATACATCCAAACTCTGGTACGCGAAATGCCGTTTATACTCGTGACGTCATTTCACTTGTATATGCGAGCGTCCGTTCCTACACTCAAGGGATTTTCCCCTGTGCGGTGCGATGCTGTTTCGACACGCATGGAAGCAGAACCGGCACAAGTATCGTGCTACCTGCTGCCGCTGTGATGCGCACAACCCCTGTACCTTCCCCCGCATTGGAATGCCACCCACTGGAATATACTGGGAATCTGGAAATGGAATCCGGAGTACTGAAACTGCATCCATCTATTATACGGAGTAATGCGGGGAACTGCATCCCGTTGTTAGTTGCACTTAACTCTCGCTTGTCATTCAATCCCCTTTCACTTTTCGTCACCAGAGAAGACAGCTCAAATCCCTCACATCTAATTCGTTCGGTGACCCGAAAAGAGTAAAACTTTTAGTTAAATCTATACTCATAAGTAGCGCATGTAGATGTTCACGCGCCAGTCCAGAGAAAACCTCGAACGCAGGTGAATATGGCAGAATCTTCGGAATTATGTATAGCAACTCAGCGAGGTAGGAAGATTCTAGTGGTAGGTGTTTTCATGTCTTGGTTTCAGAAACTTTTAAGTGCATTTTTTTAACGTTGGCAGTGCTCTAAAAGTGCATTAAAATGTTTGTTGAAAACAGACTGAAGTATACAAATTGTAATCGATCAATGTGATTCTCAGAAAAAAAAACAGGAAATGTGGAAACCAATTTTCATACAAAGGAGGAAAACAGAACGTGATGGAGACAGGCTACCAATTTTGTGGCAGGTAGTTAATACGTTTGAAAAGTTGTACGCAGGAAGCAGTTGTTATACGCCCGATATACATACACTTTTGAAGAGTTCAAACGGTCCGTGTAAGCGAGTGAAAATATCTGCAGGCGGGTGTCGTATCTTAAAACGCCGTTGACTTCCCTCCCACTGCATCTGGTCGCTATCCTCTTTCATTGCAGGCGGGCCTCCGCCGACACCATTTTTTGCGAGTGGGCACCGCAGGCGCATCTCAACAGGTGTTCGCTCCGCCCCCCCCCCGCCCCCTCCGCCCCCCCCCCCGCATCGCCCCGGGCTCCCGCGAAAGCTCTCCCGCCTCATCAGCCGCCGCCCGCCGTCCGCCGCCTGCCGCCCGCCGCCCGCCGCCCGCCGCCGCGACTTCGTTACGGTGCGTCTTCAATTAACGCGCCGCCCGCCGACGCCAAGCGAGAGCTCAAGCCGACCGTTCTTGCGCAACTGCGTTAAAGCGATAACGTTTGAATTTCCCTTTTAGCATCTTCTCGTGATTCGCTGTATTTCATGTAATATCGTGTCACTGTCATCCATACATCTCTTTTTTTCTGAACCAGGACATGTCCATTGCAGTTGTTTATTAAATGTTGCGACTTCGGCGTGTTAACAAATAATTGGTAGTATCGTTTTCGTGTATAATCTGGATTACGATTATATCATTATTTAATATTGGTTTAAAATCCATTTGTTTGCGTCCATGGAGGTGGACAGCATTTTAATTTTGGATATATAATTTATAAATATTTTTAAATGTTTTCCATGTATGATGAACATTATTCAGTAATTCACAAATATTGTTTGGTTATATTTTTTAAGAGTGCCTACGTACTAAACATTATCTATCGGCACTTTTTTTATGTTAATGCATATGAAACTTTCTTCGTATACATCATTGAAACAGAAAGAGAACAAAATAGATTTGGGGTTTGACACAAACCTTCAGTCTCTTAACCAAATCGTTCTCTCAAGATCAGGGAAAAACAAAGCAACACTTTTGGGCATTCGTGTCAAATCGGATACAGGACGTTAAATGTAAATATAAAAACAATGTTTGTCTGTCTTGAGACATGGGCATGTTTTCTAAATGTGTCTGTGCCGCTTCTTTACAAACGCAGATAGTAAAAGTACCGTTATCTGGCGAGGAATATTTCACTTTGCGTGTTTCCTGACAGCGAGGTTCGCGCTCATTTTACTTCAACGTTTATGCAAGTCAGCGATCTGATAGCCCTCGCGATCCGGCTGCTCGATAACTGCATCGAGGTCAAGAACCCTCGATACGCAGATACGGAGCCTCGTTACAATGGAAAGGCTCCACGGCGCTAACAGATCCTTCTCTTAGCGTAGGCCCTCCACGAGAGCGAAGCCTCACGGAAACGCCCCGAGAGAAATGTTTTTTTTTTTTAAATGCTGATCAGCCATCCCTTATTTATTTAATCTAAGAATGGGAAATAGATAAATTGCCTACGTTGAAAAAGAAAGGGAGAAAATGTGTGGCAGTTCAAGGCGTGATATTTTCCTCTATTACAGGTTCCACCCTGAGGGCAATATTTTTAAAAAAGGGAATTAAATTTTAAAATCTGATGAGCCACGCCTTATTTACTTAATCTATGAATTGGAAATTGATAAATTGCCTGCGTTGAAAGAGAAATATCTCAAAATGTACTTGAGTTCATGATGTCATATTTTCCTCCTCTTCATAAGTTTCGAGAATAAATTATAGTACGAACCTTCCTCAGTTTTTTGATCAGGAAAATTAAGTTAACAAAACTGTAGGAAATTATATATCTATAGCGTCTGGTCTCAGTGGATTCTTTACTGAGAAAAGACTACTAGTTTTTTTCAAAGAATAGTATAGCTCAGAGGTAGTGGCAGATATATCGTGGTAGAATATAATCCTTTTTTGTGATTGATGGCTACTTGAACAATCATTACAAGCACATTAATATTTAATTAAAATATTTTGTATGGGGGTACAAACATTTTATCTGATTCTATTTGTTTGCGATTTTAGGTAAAGTGTTGGAATAAGTGTTAATATTGCATAAAAATACAGGAAAAGAAATCGAATCCCGATTTAAAGCATTAATTAACTTCAGTTAAATGAAATAAGGTCCATTGTGACAAGAATATCTGAAGACGAATTTCCACCAGACATGACCAACTCATGGGAATGACTCTGACGTGCAAGCGTAACATGCAAAAGATTCTTGCAAAGATGCTATCAACTGGCAGAAAGGCAACGGGCACACGATCTAATATGGCTAGGTCCTACGAAGTAGGCAACCAATTAGGAAGTCATAACCTCCAGTGAGGTAAGACAGCAATTGAGTTCATGTACAAGAGAAGGTTCCTCACGTTTCCTGAACGTTTTGAATTTCACTGCTGGTAAATTACTTCATTACAGCTCCCTTGCTAGTACCTTGAAGTTAGTGGTTTCACTTAGCGTTTCAGATGCCGGATTTAATGCTGGTCATAGTTTATGTTAGCAGCAATACAAACGAAACACTGCATTAAGAATGTACTTTCCAGAAATACGCAAAAATTAGAAAAAGACAGTTCAAGGGGCGGAGGTCATCAAATTCTTACGAATTTTTATAAAGCAGGTGGTAGAGGCTGACGGATAACATTAGTAAATGATTGTTTCAATGTAGTATACGTATTTGATTATTCCTTTCATTGACTCATGCAAATTTCAAATCCCTAAATTAGCATTGTTTTAATTTTCAACGTATGGGACAATAAAAAATGCATCGGCTTGGATGAACGATTTCTGCTGACACTCATTAAATTTTACAAAGTTATGTCAATACCAACCTGCTTATACGGGAGTGAAGTGTGGACAATGACAAATAAAGATATATCAAGACTGCAGACGGCGGAAATGAGATTCCTTAGAGCGGTAGCGGGATATAGCCTTTTGGACAGACAAAGAAACACACAAATCCGAAACGAGCTAAATGTAGACAGTCTTATAGAGAAAGTCACCAACTACAGACTCTCATGGCAAGATCACATGTTGCGAATGAACAACGACACAATTCCTAAACAAGTGGCAAATTATCAGCCGAGAGGAAAAAGAAATGTAGGACGTCCAAGAATGCGCTGGATGGACCTAAATTAAGCGGCGTAACAGGCATTATGCCTATATACTTGAAGATAAGAAGAAGAAGACGTACAACCTCTCCCCCTATTATAGATTAGTTTCCACACGTGTTCCATATATCCACTTTCTTCAGCTGTTTGTCACAAAAATTCCCGCGCGCCCGTGCAGGCGCTGTCTGGGTGACGGTGCCGCGCCTCAATGCCTCGTTTGTATGGAGATGAGCGCCGCCGAGCCCCCCCCCCCCCCCCCGCCGCCGCCGCCGCCGTCGCTCCCGCTGTCCTCACCTAACGCGTCGCGACGTGGTCCCGTGCACGCGACGCGGGGGCGGGCGCCTAATGTTGATGATGCGCCGGGGGGGGGGAGGAAGGGGGGAGGGGCTGACGGGTGGCGAGGTGGGCGAAGATGCTAATAGGTTACACACGCGATGTGGGAAAAGGTTACGGAGGAAGAAAGTTTGGAGACTGTCGACGACTAAATGGAGAGTGAATGAGGTATGAGAGGAAGAGTGGGACGTGGCCGGAAACGGAAGTACAAAAATGTTAAGTTTGTATTTAGAAAAAAGGTTTCTGTTTCTGTATAATAAATATTCGAGGTTACGGTTTGTAGGCAATTACTTTGTGATCATTTGTTTCTTAATTAGTTACGATCAAAATCTGGTTATAAATTTTTGAATTTGGCTTTAAAATTACCTGTCGATACATAAAAGAAAATAAGATTTTTTAAATCGCTGGTTGTTTACAAACATCTGTAACATAATGTTTCTTCTCATAACGTCCCCATTGTTGTAGATGACGTACTCTACTATAATTCTGCAATACCAAGCAATTTTGTCGAAAATATTTGACTTCAGATTTCCAATTACTTTTTCTATGTCCTTAAAAGGACAGTCTACACGATCTATATCAGTACCAAAAACCGCAAAGTAAGATAATTTACCATTTATCCGTATGCAATCATTTGTGCAAAACGATACTTGCATTCAGCATATTGTACAGATTTTATTATTTTATTTCTTTTAGCTTAATATTTTATTATATTTATTTACAATTAGAAATTTATTTTACAAATTATTTTACGTAGTGTAACCACGTTACACTACACATAAATCCATATTTTACATAAGCTATTTTACGTTCTTTAACTTTTAAAGATTTACGAACTTGAAAATGCGTAAAGCCCATTCACGCCCTTTGCGAACTTTCAACAACGAAACGAATTTGACCAACGAGCTGTGAGCACTGTCACACAACACCGAGGCCATCGTTGACGAGTGAACTTGGATGAAGTAGCCGCCCGACACCTTCGCCGCCTGAACTTGGATGAAGTAGCCGCCCGACACCTTCGCCGCCTGAACTTGGATGAAGTAGCCGCCCGACACCTTCGCCGCCTGAACTTCGATGAAGTAGCCGCCCGACACCTTCGCCGCCTGAACTTGGATGAAGTAGCCGCCCGACACCTTCGCCGCCTGAACTTCGATGAAGTAGCCGCCCGACACCTTCGCCGCCTGAACTTGGATGAAGTAGCCGCCCGACACCTTCGCCGCCTGAACTTCGATGAAGTAGCCGCCCGACACCTTCGCCGCCTGAACTTGGATGAAGTAGCCGCCCGACACCTTCTCCGCCGCCGCCTACAGCGCACGGACGCCCCTCCGTCGCCGCCCTACGCAATCCCGCGCGCCCCGGGGTAATCCGAGGACAGAGGCGCGGTCGAGTTTCAGACAAAATTCTCCTCGGCACTTCCACCATTACAATTTTAATGAAGGGAGAGTGCAAGGGTATCTCACGCTTACCTCACGTACGTAGCACGAATTATCTCCAGCCCGTTCGGGGTAGACGTTTAAGTTACGTACACCGTAACGTGGTTACTCTATGTGAAGAAAATTGTCGGAATACCGCTGTAAAATTGTTTAGTTGAAACGTCGGAAATTTTTTCTTCGAGTTTCGTAAGAGAGAGGACAGTAGAGAGGAAATAAAATATAAAATGTATTGGACCCCACACCAATTTACTGCATTACAAACACTTAGGAATGCTGTTTGTAAGTGTTGAGCATATATCCAGGAGAATAATTCACAAAAAAATTCAGTTTTATAAGGACGGGAAACTTATTAACGGAATATATTTTGTTCATTTCAGTTTTCTTCTTCTTCAAGAAAAAACAAACATGCTTTTACTTTATTTCAGCTGTGCCTCACTTCACAAAATGTCCACATATTTTTCGGTTTTTAACACTAAGATTTTACTTTTTGTCTTAAGTAAGAGAGGTTAGTTCTATTTTGGAGGAAAATTATTAAACATGAAGAAAAGGACAAAGAAGATGTAGGGCTTTATCAAGAGAAAGTAGTCGTCCATTAGATGCCTGTAAAATTTACGGGAAATATCTTAATTATAAAGAAAACGAACCGATAAAAAGGATGTGATCAACAACACGTTGTAGTCATTCCTATGCTTCTCGAAAAATAAAAATAATTGACACGTTAAGTATTTCTGAAATAGTTCATTATTTATAAATACATGAACGTTATGATGTCTAGTCTAATCCTATGAATACTCCCTTGCGCTTTATAATTAAATGCTTTAATATTTGCAACATAATAAGCCACTTTCGATGAGCCATATTGAGATAATCTTCTTTGATTGGCGGTTGGCCTAACATTAGGTCAAACGGCTAACAAGAACGTTTTGGGACACTCGTTTTAATATTCGTAAAATCACCAAGATCTCCTCTTATATTAGTTACAAAAAACAAGATGATCCTTTAATTAGTTTAATTTCGTATGCTCTGGGCTTGTGACAACAAATCAACGGCAAAATTCAAATTAATTTTCATATCTGTCTCGATCTTTTTTAAAACAATTAAAAACATATTCATTACGTTTTGGATGCAATATGCAATGAGTACCTGAAGAGCACAAGAGATAATGTTGGTTAATGATGGCATAAAGCATTGATGCTAATTTGATTGATTAATGATCACAGAATATTTAATCCAGTAACCCTATCTTCTCTCCGCAAACTTTTCAAAGTTTGAGAATTTAATCTTCCACGCCCAGCGAAAAAGTTAGTACTCCTTGGAAACTAGAGCGTCCTAGTATTAAAAACGAGAAAAAAGTCACCTAATTCAATGCCAGCCATATCCACTTTAATAAACGTTTATCTGCTTAGCATGCCCATAGGGGCACGTTCTATGAATCTGACGCTAGTTCATACATTCACCTTCAAATGTTGCAGTTATACAATCAGAACTTCATTTTGTTTTCCACAACATCCTAAAAGGTGATGTACATTTCAAAATTTTGAGGGAAAAAATAATTACTTTTTTTGAAATTATAAAATGGTGTAATGAAATTTTTACAGAATAATGCTGGCAGATAAGTGCTAATAAAATATTGAAGTACGTTGTGATGGTTGTCGTGTAAAGTAGTTTATCGGATGAGAAGACGAAGGAGAGAGTTTGTTGAGTTTGTTATTAGAACGAGATGAGAGATAAATACAAAACGTTGTATTAAAATGTGTAATCGCGATTATGACTAATAAGATGTATAGTTTGGTTGTGAATAACTAAAAATTATTGAACGTAAATATAATGCGGAGAAGAACATTAATACAAAGATAAGTACGTTTGTTTTTTACACTACTAACTAGACTACCACTACTAGCACTATCACTACCACTACTACCACGACTAACTTTAGACTACCACTACTAGCACCAGTGCTAAAAGTGAGACGAGTCTCAAGTGCTCAGATAAATCTGTGAATGCAACATAGGAAACAAAATAATTTCGTGTGACCGCATCAGCTACTACGAAATTTGTGTAAGTAATTTGGATACTTGGATAGAATACAACGAAAATGAGTAAGGCTGTCAAAAAATAGGGCATGACACAGATGGTAAAAGTGATTTTACTTTGCTCGTAGAATTCCATCCCTCGGTCAGTCGCCCAGGCAAAATCGCGCCTCATTTCCTATACGCAAAATAAAACGACACTTTAACCACTCGTATCATAGATAACTATTATAACATTATAAACAAGTTAGAAATAATATACATATATACATATATATATATATATATATATATATATATATATATATATATATCTTTTCTCACTTCTCAATACACTTCTGCAACGCTGTGTCAGAGATGCGGACTTGGCCAGAAAACCCTTCGGGCGCGGGAGGCAGATTTAAGCGGTGGCGCTTTCTACGCGGGGGGAAGCTCTCAGAATGGGCTCAGGAGAGCATAGGAGGGAAGGATCGCGAGAACCAGAGCTCAGAGGCCCTGAGCGCCGCTGATCCGCTCCTGAGAAAGGCGTTTCCCTGTTGTAACGCGATACCCAAGGAAGTGCCAGCCAGCACGCGAGGGAGTGCCGCTGGACAACAGGAGGGAGAGTGGACAACGCAGTATTTCAATGCGGCTTTCCCCTGTCATTGTTTGCAAAGCCAAACGTCGTAAAGTAAACATTGTCTGATGTAGGACTGGCATATTCTAGGTAGTTTCGAAATTGCATGACAAATTAAGTACAATAATATTTTTTGTCATTTTTTGTAGAATACGAAGATCATTGAATATCTTATGATAAATACCATATTGCAAGACTTTTAAAGATACGTATTATTTAGTCGCTCGTATCTCCTTGACCATTTAGTAAAACTCTATAAATTCACTGAGTGATTTAGCGTTAAATAACGCCAGAAGAGTGAATTCATATTTAACCAGGATATTTTTTTAACGCTCTGGGATAAATAAAGCTTCACGAATTAAATATAACAAAAAATCTTGTAAATAACAAGAAAAAATAAATGTAGTCATTAAATTATGAAAAGGTTATTCAAAATAATCATTAATACCCATTTCAGAAGCACTGTCACACACATTGGATAGTACAGTTAATAACTAGTTTTACTTGAAAAGTTAGTAAAAGTAAAGCTTGATCGTTAAACATTAGAACAAACCGCACAAGAATGGACATAAAAGATTAGAATAGGAAAAGAAGGCACACTGGTTCTCACCTTAAATAATTTTAGAATAATTCATAAAATACTGGTGCAACAATAAAAGAGAAAAACAGAGAAATCAGAAGAAGAAAATTCCACTCATGAATAATAAACTTCTGATTACCATTTCAATGGACAAAGAATGAGAAAAAGCAAAGTTAATCTTCGCAAGGGAAGAAAACGTATGCAAATACGGAGAGCCCCGGTCCATTGATGGTCACTACCAGGAGGCGTCCAAAACGGGTGAGATCGGCCCTCCATCGTTACGGAACAGCGGGCAGCGCCATTTGAAGGCAACGGAGGAAGAGGGAAAAGCTATATGTGTGTATGAGTGTGTGCGTGTGCGAAAGAGAGAGAGAGAGAGAGAGAGAGAGAGAGAGAGAGAGAAAAGGGAGGAGGGAGAGAAAAAGACCGGTCGGAAGGCTGCAGATAGCCAGTGTGAAGAAAAAAACACGTTGGAGATACGTCAGGCGACAAAGCCAACCGCTGAAGTCTGAAACTAGTCTATTTTGTAATTCAGCCACAACCAGTCATCATTCGTCTCTTTATTTGAAATAATATTAGACAATTGTTTTACAATAAAACGATTAAATATTTTATAAAGTAGTTTATTTTCCAAGAAAATATGTGTCCAGAAGATGAGATTTTCAGAGTTAACAAAATAATTTGAACGGTGTAAATTTAGAACGTAGTAAATTTAGAACGGTGACATAAGATGTTAACATGTGAGATACGTGGATGCAACAAGATTGTAAAGGCGAACGGTGCCTGCGGTACGAACAGAACGGAGCAGACGACAGCTAAGAGGACGGCGTGGGAAAAACAGGTGTTGCAAATTGTGTGAGAGGTGTGAATAATGGGCACCGTGAGAACAATGAGGCCGTTTCGGTAAATGTGGGAAGTGCGTACGGCGTTAGCGGTGCAAGCAATGTGGGTGGAGCGAAGTTAATGGCAGGGCTTGAGCTCGGCGTTTACGACGTGATGTGCCGATGTACTAGTGTGGGCTTGGGCGGTGTGTCTGATGTGGCTAGTGTGGGCGGAACGTCGCCCAGGACAGCATGTGTGCGAGATAAAAAGCCCGTTCCTGGCGGAGCCGTGAGGGCGGTGGTTTGATGTCAAGTGGTGTGAGTAGTTTGGTCGGCGGGACAGAACGACTCGACACGATCAGAATGGAGTGCATCGGTTAATACGAGCCGTGTGGAAGATAAGGGTATCTTGATCCGTGTGGTGAGTGTGGAAGACATAGTCAGTGGAGCGGATAATGTAAAAGGAACGGAAACAGCGAGCTGCTGTGGATGATTCGGTGAAGGTGATTGGAATGTTGGGCGATTGTACTCGTAGAAGGTACTGTTCCAGTGCGGAATGTAAAATAACTGCAATCCGAAACACGAGATGAGGTAGTAATGGCTTTAGGGCATGGATAGTGTATGTTCTAAGTGTATTGTAAACAACGAGAATACTGTGGTGTGTGTTGGCTGTAAGCATAAAAGCCTGTTATATAATCCACACCCTCTTTAACCATCGCTGCGAGGCTATGGGCTTGGCGCGGCCGGCTTGGTGGCGATGTCGATGTGTGACTATTGAGTTTTTTCACGGGATAGAGAACAGCAATCCACTGCAATGTCGATCTTCTGCGCATGCGCAGATGCTAAAAAGTGATGCGAAACTCAAACTTCGCTTGCGCAGAAGATCGTTAGTGCTGTCGGTTGCTGTAACGTTTCGTCGTGCAAAAACTCCCTAGTTTTGCAGGAAGTGCATTACGTGGGAATAGCGACGGTTGTGCGGGTGAACGGATGGTAGGAGGAATGAGGGTAAGTAGAGTGGCCAGAACGGTCCAGGTATTGTGACGATGCTTTCACCACCCGCATGTGATGTGGGTGTATGTGATGTGGATTTATATGGGTAGTGAAAGTGGATGGTGTGAACCGTACGAATGGTTTGATTTGATTTGAGTGGTTGGAGTGGATGGTCCGGGTTGTTCGAGAAGCGCGGATTGTGAGAGCAGCCCGAGTGATGCGAGTGGTGTCGGTGAAGTGGGTAGTGAGGTGTCTTGGTGGTGTAGGGAGGTGTGAGGGGAATGAAAGATGCATAGTTGCGGATAGTACAGAAGATTCGGATCATTCGAATGGTCCAGATAGGATAAATTGGTGCGGTGGTGCGGCTGAAGTGTGGTGAATGTGTTTAGTGATGCATATGGTGTGATTGGTGCGGCAGGTGTGTGTGGTGCAGGTATTGCAATTGGCGCAAGTGTGAATGGAGCGAGTAGTACGAGTGGTGCAATCGGTGCAAGTGGTGTGAGTGGCGTGAGTGACCTGAGTGCCGTGAGTGGTGTGAGTGGTGAGGGTGGTTCGACTGGTGTGGTTGGTGTGCGTGGAACGGGTGGTGCGATCGGTGCAAATGATGGTAGTTACGCTAGTGCTATGAGTGGTGCGAGTGGTGTAGGTGGTGTGAGTGGTGCGAGTGACGTGGGTGGTGCGAGTGGCGTAGGTAGTGCGAGTGGCGTTCGTGGTGCGAGTGGCGTAGGTGGTGCGAGTGGCGTGAGTGGTGCGAGTGGTGTAGGGGGTGCGAGTGGCGTGGATGGTGCGAGTGGCGTGGGTGGTGCGAGTGGCGTGGATGGTGCGAATGGCGTAGGGGGTGCAAGTGGCGAGGATGGTGCGAGTGGCGTAGGTGGTGCGAGTGGCGTGGATGGTGCTATTGATGCGGGAGGAGAGAGCGTCTGAATGGTGCCCCGTGCGGGTGCGGGCGGCTGGCGGAGGAGCCGTCCTCAGCCTCACGTGCCGCTGCAGGAGGCGTCCGTCCTTGCGGCCGCGCCAGTGACATCATCGCCGGTCTTTCCTTATATAGCAAATATCCCGGATCCGTTAGTGCTTGGGACCGAAGAATACCGCGCCGGTTCTAAGGCTAAAGCCCTGCCTCCACCGCGCCAGGAAGAATGTGCTTCTTCATTCGCTCATTACGAGCCTGCTGTTGATTTATGCTTTTCCGCGCAAGCCTTACAACAATACTTTCTCTTTCCGTGGTATTTAAAGCTTTTGTGCGATCTTTGAGGAGTTAGGAAAGAAATATGCAAAATGGAAAGAAAAATTTCAACAATAAATGGAAGTTATCGCTGCATTGTACTGTTGTGTGCACGGAAAATACAAGAACATGGAAGATATTGTAAAATATCATGTGGGTTCAATATGAAATATTCGTTTCCTTAGAGGTGGGTTTGTATTCATGGATGGTTTTCGGAATATTATTGTTGTTACCGGCGACTATGCGGCAAGTGATGTTTCTCAACAAGAAAAAGTGAAGTCTTTGTGTTTGGTATTTAAAAAGGCACAAGTCATGCCATTATGTATTTTTAATTCCAACGCACCTACGTAATGCCCAGATGGGAGGGGAAAAAGAAAAGTACTTGTTTTTGCAAAATAAGTGCCTGTAAATTAACTTTTGTAGAATACGAAATGAGACTAAGGAGCAAAATATTTTTCTTGTTTTTATGTGTATTATGGGGAGAGGTATCTTAAAGGATGCCTTAAAGATACTTACTTAAAAAATATTAGGATTTTTCTCAGGCAAGTAAGCACGATAATTATAATGCTATGGAATAGTGAAATAGAGCATCATTTTTTCAATTTTCATAGTTTCGCGAAGTTTGAAATGAACATTGCTACGGTGACGTATCTGAAGCCAAATGTACAAAATGAATAGAGTTAGTTTCTTGATATTTAAAAATATCAAAATAGCCAGAACTGTGCGTGTAATAAAGTCGCAAATCACTACGAACCATTTATCCTTCTCTTCACTTCAATAAAATAAGAAAAAATATCTTGCAACGCAGATAAGAACGAGAAGCGTTATTTGAAAGTCATTCTTAATAAAAATGTTCAGAAATATTACAGATAAACAATTGATATTAATTTGATAGTAATTCTTTACTTCGCAAAAGACAATCCAATGAAAAAATGTTTATGAAAGTAGTTTGACGCAAAATCGCAGTCAGACTTGCCAATCGTGCAGCAACTGGTTCCATCTGCTGAGAAATAACAGGTAGGTCCTCGATTTTGAATCCCGACGGCGGCAGAATTTTCGACACTAACTACACAGACAGGTAAAATTCAGCCGGTGTTTGGAGGAGCATTCTAGCGGCTGGACCGCCCACGATATTTCCTTCCTCTTCCTTCTACTTATACACACATACACTTATATTCACTATACTACCACAAATACCGGGAAACTAGTTGGGAGCTTAGAGCTGATACCGGCGGGGGTATGCCCCGTTTGTGGGAGATACCTGATTGGAGAAAACCTAACTAGCCGACGGGTAGATCGGCGCCGGGTGTCCTTTATCCATCAGGGAAAGATCACGACCACCTGCCGCGATAAAAAAACATGTACAATACATACGGAACTAATGACCTGAGGAATTGACACGCCCGAAAACAGTAATTAATCAATCGTATAAAAAGAAACAGAACGTCCCACCGTCTGGCCTGATGTACCATCCCCAAGCCGTTTCGGATGACTCAATCCCCTCCTCATTCAATACAGATCATTCCCAAGGAAGAGAAAGCCCGGGCGCGATGCACGGAGTAACCAGCTCGCACAATGGCGCTTGCGAGTGCACGTGACCCAAGCGGACTCTTCCCGCACCGACCCGCGTGCGACCGCCCAATGACGAAAGCCGAGATGCGGAGCAGCGATGGGGCGGACGGCCTTCTCAGCCGGCGCGCGACCGGCTGTGCTTAGCTCGGAGCCTCTGCCTCTGTAGAGACTCCGACCAGGGTTCGACCCCCGACGGTGTCGGATTTTCGATTCTGGAGGAGAATTCCTTCTTCGCTGTGTGGAGGAGAATTCTAGCGGTCGGCTGCTCTGATCGGCACTTTTACACCGTAGTGTAGTGCTTATAAGTGCATATATAAGTGTCTGTAGTGCATATATAAGTGTAAGTGCATGTAAGTAAGGGGGTGAAGATACGACGAGGAAGAGGAAAGAAAGATCATGCGCGGTCCATGCCCCGTTTTTTAGGGTATTGCCCCGTCATTCGCCTGGAATAGATCGGACAAAACATGGGACATAACGTACCAGAGCAGCGATCTTCTAAAATTGTCCGGTTGAATTCGACCTAGTAGCTATGTAATTAGTGGCGGAAATCCTGCCACCTTTGGGAGTTTAACCCTAGGCCTTTCCAGTCAGAGGTACTACAGTGACATCAGTTGATGGCCTGAACGACCAAAACCGATATTTTCTGTCGAAAACATTGGGAATCGATATCTTTAAAGTGTCAGTAGGAAGTTTGTTCCACCTCAAACGTTTAAGCACAATAGAACATCTGCGCATGCGCAGTGCAGTGCAAGTTACGCACCACTTCAGTGTATCTGCGCATGCGCAGAAGATCGATAGTGGTTTAACGTTCGAGGGTGCACAAACTAGTTGGTAGGGAGTTTGTGCACCCTCGAAAGCTAAAGCACTATCAATCTTCTGCGCATGCGCAGTGCAGTGCAAGTTACGCACCACTTCAGTGTATCTGCGCATGCGCAGAAGATCGATAGTGCCGACGCTATGGCGTGCACGAACTCCCCATTCGGTGCAACCGCCCCCCTGTTTCCGTGACGTCACCGCGTGCGGAGACTCCCCGCGCGAAGTGTTCGCAGCGCCGCTGGCGGCCACTCGCGAAAGGTCGCGCGGCCCCACGTGATAGAGAGGCACCGTGCCGATGGTTCTAGAGCATCCGCGATCTGATGGCACGGGTGTTGCAACGCGCTGACCTGACACATGCTGCGCGTAGTACATCAAGAGCCGTTGCAGTACAGGATACGGCTGAACTGTTCGGAGATGCTAACAGCACTGCAAGTTAGAGCGTAGGCTTCCGCGGCCGGAATCAGTATTTACTGGTGCCGACGTTTCGGTCGCCATTCTGCGACATTCCTCAGGGCGTAATGCCTACATCAGGGCGTAGCTTTACGCCCTGAAGAAGGACGCTGAATGGCGACTGAAACGTCGGCACCTTCGCCATGGACGCAGCGTCACCCGGACAGCTAAGTGAACACAGTCCTTCGAGTTGATGCTCGGGTGACAATACAGAAGATTTGACTGATTTGCCAAAAGTCACATCATTCGGAACTTTATCACTTTATTGCAATCGAAAATGTCATATTGTACAAACTGCATGTGGTTATTTTGAGAATTAGAAATCAATTGTAAGATGCAAAATGTTTTTAGACTGTACGCTAGCCAATTTTCATCAATTTGTCATGTTCTCCTTCATTGTTATGGTATTTCAACATCTGTTCCAATAATAAATCTAAAGATATTTTTCATTTGCCACCTACAATGTGGTCTTTTGTAGCGCATTCTTTTCGTATTTTATTTTTAATTTTTCCCAATTTTTAATTCCTTGTTTTTATATACATAAAATATTCCAGTAAGTTGTTTTTTTAGATTTCTTGGGGACAACTTTTTCTCCGCGATTAAAGACTTTCGTGCCAGATGGTGTACTTGACATTTGTTTCCACTGAAGCAGGAGTACGCAGTAGTATGTCGCAACAGGCGACCGTTTTAATCGTGCTCATGTCAGGTCACCCTTCTTGGAGTGTGTCCTGTTTCCGGGATCTGCTTCCTTCTGTGCACTTGACGGTGCAATTAATTTTATGCGTGTACGATGCAAAAGGTGTTCCACTAATTTTTATGGAAACTTGTTTCTCCCTCATGTCTTGAAAATGACAAATAACTGAAGTAAACTACTTTTCGTAGTCTCACGCATTGCATTGTATATTACACAGGTATGCAAATGAGTACGTACAAGTAAATCTTTCATATTTATGGTTCTTACCGCTTAGGTATTTGAAAACTCCAATCAATATTCAGCCATCCATCACGCGAAGACTTATAAAATCCACATTTGTTCAGTCCCTGACCAAAATACTTTACCTGACGCTGGTATTTATTTTACAAATATTTTACAAATACGTGTTATCTTCTATTATATGTCTCTACAGCACATTTTTATCACAATGTAATCTTTTAATGAAATATCATTGTTTGAAATTGATACGTTTACAATTGGTTGGACAAACGCCATTTGTAGAATTGAACGTTTTCTCTAATTTATTTCTTGATTACAAAACGCAATTTGAAATTGTTGCATCGCTATTTGCAGCATCAGTATGATGGAAATTAGAACTTCATTATTACAATATTATTCGCAACAAGTGAAGTGAATAATTGGCCAGAAAGGCAAAATATCTTAAGCATATTGTGTGTAATTGTTATTTTCACACGTCCAAGAAAAAAATAACCTTCAACGGTGTTCTTCAAGCATACTTCACATTGTCGAGCTAATATTCCACTTTCCTTCTTTCCACAAAATATTTCTCATTAATAAACCATTATTCTCGTAATATGGACCTTGAGTGGTTCCTCCTGTCACGTAAATCTCCTCACAAAAACGCCGACGGTGAAACGTCCCTGACATTCCTAGGAAGAGGGATTACCAGGACTTGGAACGAAGAGTAACTCAGGTGAAGCAAGAAGCGACAGCGTTGAGATAATAAGACAAGTTGATGAAGGCAGAAACACCAGTAGTGATGAACAAACGTTACACCTATTTTCATTTGCGCGGCTCTGCTTCACATGATCACGCGTGACTTCTCAGACCTCGATGTCACGATGTGGGTGGCAGATGCTGTGACAACTGTGGTGATGATTGCGGAGGCTCGTAACATGATTGCTGCTGTAGAGTCGGAGGCAGGAAGCAAACACCGTCCTGATCAAAGGGAATGTTAGGGACAGCGATGGAGACATTGAGGTGAATCTGGCAACGTCGCGTCATTGAAGCTGGTAATGGATGTCCCAATGCATGCAGCTCAGAGGGGCGACAAGCTACGGATGAAGCAGCTACCGCCTGTCATTAATTGGATCTGAAGGGGAAGTAATTAAAATGTACGAGAAATGTAAACAGAACGAAAACGTTTTGCGTGAAAGAACGCCAGTTTCCATATAGACGTCTCAAGTTTCCGACAGGTTATCACATCATAGAGATCCTGAATTAAGTATTTTGTACTTTATTGCCAATTTAGGTATCTCACGAAGCATATTTATATTTACGTCACTAGGAATCGGAAATAAACTTTTATAATAAGTGCCTGAAATGTTTAGTTTTTGCCTAGTGGTGTGGGAAATCATCTGTATGTGTACGGTCTTCGAAAAATGAGATATTACGAAGGGAATATATTGATAGAAAGGATGGGGAAAACATTGCAAAGTAGTTGGATTGAAACCCACGAAAGTTAAATCAATGCTTTTCTAATACGAGCTACTACAGTGATTATATATATATATATATATATATATATATATATATATATATATATATATATATATATATATATATATATTTGATTGGTTACTGTAGGGTAATTAAAGTTGGATAAATACGAATCGTACGAAAACTGATACTTTCACATCAAACCTACTTCATCTCCTTTTTACTTAATTTTGAACTAGTCTGAATGTTATAATATAGACTTACTAGAATAATTTGGAAGTAATAGTCGAAAGTGGCAGGATTCTCGTCAAGACAGGTCGCATTCAGTCACTGCCTGTACTAGAATTCTAGCGGCCGGCTGCTCTGATCGGTAGTTTTCCGTTTATTTCGATCAACACCACGCAAATGTCGGAGCAGTACCCTATGAATGGGATGACGGACCACGCACGATATTTCCTTCTTCTACTTCATTGCTCATTCCTCACCTCACCCCTTACTTACACTCATTTACACTTACATGCACTACACTATCACGAAGAGAGCTTTGAGCTTTAGACGGCTGGGGCGGTGCCCGACTGATGGGTGGTACCTTATTGGAGAAAACCCTGCACGTCGACGGATCTCAACAACCAGCAGAGTACGATCTCCACCACTTCCCGCGAAAAAATCACTACACTTACGGGAATAATGACCTTAGTAGATGGCGCTCCCCAAACTGCTAATCAATCAATTAATTGAAGTGATAATAATATGTGTTTTTGAATTCCCGATCGAAGACAACTTCGCGAGCTACGTGCGGGGCGAGGGCGAGGGCGAGGGCTAGGGCGAGGGCGAGGGTGCGCGGGCGAGGGCAAGGGCGAGGGCGAGGGCGAGGGGGCGAGGGCGAGGGCGAGGGTGCGAGGGCGAGGGCGAGGGTGCGAGGAGGAGGGCTAGGGCGAGGGCGAGGGTGCGCGGGCGAGGGCGAGGGTGCGAGGGCGAGGGCGAGGGTGCGAGGGGGAGGGCGAGGGTGCGAGGGCGAGGGCGAGGGTGCGAGGGGGAGGGCGAGGGCGAGGGCGAGGGCGAGGGTGCGAGGGGGAGGGCAAAGGCGAGGGCGAGGGTGCGAGGGGGAGGGCGAGGGCGAGGGCGAGGGCGAGGGCGAGGGCGAGGGCGAGGGCGAGGGCGAGGGCGCGGGCGAGGGCGAGGGCAGCGGGTGACAGCTGCGACCGCGCCGTCTCGCCGGCTGCGCACGAGGCATCCCGCCCCGGCCCAGCGCCCGCGCGCCGCCACGCGGCCGCCGCCCGCTTAATTAGGCCTGGGACCCGGGGCCATAAATACGGCCCCTGGCCCCGACAGGTTGCGCTCTCGGCGGCGGCGGCGGCCGGGCAAAGAGCGCGCCGCACAGTGGAGCGAAACGGCGTAGAAAGCACGAAGTGAAAGCAACGGTACGTTTCAATGAAATTTTATCGGCCTGGAGCATTGGAAAATACGGTAAAGCTATTACACAAAGAGAAAAGTTCAGCGAATAAAAATGCAGAGCAAATACAATATGTACGACGTTGTCAAATATTTTGATAAAATTGCCGATTATTGCTTTTTTTATTTAAGATAATATTCATTTGCAGAAAAATTACAATATCATTCGCAGCAATATTCATTCCTTTTGAAGCTTTAATTTCATGCATTTTAAAAAGAAATATAATCTTTCGTGATTGGGTTGAGGGTGATTTCATTATCATCATTATTATATCATTATTATTATCATTGTTGTTGCTATTTCGTATATTTTCGCCATACTTGCTAACTGAAAGTCTTATGCAACGAAGTAACTATGAGTTAACATATTCATAGTGCCAAATCGTCTAATATGCGGTTCGCACTCACAATCTTTCATTTCGCTCAAAGCGGTTACCGCAAATGCTGTGCTCATTTTCCTTCAAACACTGAAGTTCATTTAAATCTATTTTTCGGTTTTTGGCGCCTTTCGCCCCATTGTGCGGCGACCTCAGCGCAACGCTTGGCTCTTCTTGCGTCCGCGCACCTCCCGCACGCGCCCTTCCCCCCGTCCACCCACCCCCATCACCGTTCGCCCCTCCGCCTCCGGCCCGCCCGCCCCCTCCTCGTCCTGCCCGTTCTATCGGGCTCACCCGCCCGCCCATATTGCACCCCCTCCGCCTCAACCACCCCCGCCTCTGCTCGTCCCGGGCCGGCCGCCCGTCCATTCACACACCTTGCCCTTGCCCTCGCTCTCGCCCTCGCCCTCGCCCTCGCCCTCGCCCTCGCCCGCGCCCTCGCCCGCGCCCTCGCCCTCGCCCTCGCCCTCGCCCTCGCCCTCGCCCGCGCCCTCGCCCTCGACCTCGCCCTCCCCCGCGCCCTCGCCCTCGCCCTCGCCCTCACCCTCGCCCTCGCCCTCGCCCTCGCCCGCGCCCTCGCCCTCGCCCTCGCCCTCGCCCTCGCCCTCGCCCTCGCCCTCGCTTTCGCCCTCGCTTTCGCCCTCGCCCTCGCCCTCGCCCGCGCCCTCGCCCTCGCCCTCGCCCGCGCCCTCGCCCTCGCCCTCGCCCTCGCCCTCGCCCTCGCCCTCGCCCTCGCCCTCGCCCTCGCCCTCGCCCTCGCCCTCGCCCTCGCCCTCGCCCTCCGCCTCCAGTCCGCCCGCTTCCTCCTCGTCCTGCACGATCTATCGGTCCCACCCGCCCGCCCACATCCCGTCCGCCTCAACCACCTCCGCCACTGCTCGTCCCCGGCCGGCCACCCGTCCATTTACACACCCGCCGATATTGCCCCGCCCCCTCCACCACCACCATCCCCGCCACCTCTCCTCTTCAGCCGCCCGCCCACCCTCCCGCCCACGCGCCGTGTAATGGCCGCGTACTTGGACTTCAGCTCTTCGCAGTTCGCGTGACTAATTGACCGCCCTCTGACTTGGCCGTCCCGTTTTGGCCCCTTCGCGTGCTTATTCCACTCCTCCCCCTGCTCCCTCAGCATTCGCATGTTCCAATACCTGCAGAATTTGCAGAGTCTGTTTATGGATTTCTGATTGGTGTGCTAAATTGAATTTGGAACCTCACGCTGTCAAATGTTCAATTCATTAGTACCGGCTGAGTTTAGTTCCGAGCCGCTGTCCCTGCACTGATTCTGACCGCAACGTCCCAAGTATCGAGTTCTGAGGCGGAGGGGGGAGGATTTTCAAAACTAGGCAGATAGTTAGGTCGAATTCAGCTGCTGTCTGGGGGAAGAAAATCTAGTCACCGTCGGGACAGGAACCAGAGGACCTCCCGGTCAGACGCGCTGAATCAATACGACCCCATTATTTGTTTTCCTACCTTCATTTCTAAGTTTGTAATTTGCTTGGTTAGCCCAGCCCAAGCTTTCACATTCCTAGATCTCAGATTCTTTGATCATGTTCATTTTCTGCTTTATTTATTTCCCTTTTTATATTCTTACCAAGTCGTTCTTTTGTTGTATTTCGCCCTTCTTGCTCAGGTTTACTAGCGTTTCCCTTTATCGGATTCATTCCCATCTACATCGTACGCCTTTCCCAATTGTTCAACCCACATTTGACCTCCTTATCGGCGACAATATACAACGTCCTCGTGTCCGCCTCCTTCTCCCCGTGATCCCCTCCCCTTCGCCTCCTTTCTTTCTGTTGTCACCCGTCCTTCATCCTCCGGCCGCGCCTGCCTTCACACCGGTCCAACCGCACCTCCTTGCCACCCAGACCATCAACTCGCCAGGTCCCGCCTCGCCCCACACCGCCCCGCTCCGCCCTGCTCCGCCCCACTCCGCTCCTCCCCGCCCCGCTTCGCCCAGCCCTGCTCCGCTCACTCCGCCCGCCCGCTCCGTCCCGCTCCGCCCCGCTCCGCCCCGCTCCGCCCCGCTCCGCCCCGCTCCGCCCCGCTCCGCCCCGCTCCGCCCCGCTCCGCCGCGCTGCGCCCCGCTTCGCCACGCTTCGCCCCGCTCCGCCCCGCCCCGTTCCGTCTCGCTCCACCCCACTCCTCCCCGTTCTGCCCCGCCCCTCCGGGTCCCACCCCTTCCCGCCCCGCGCCGCTCCGACCCACCACGCCCCGCCCCGCCCCGCCCCGCTCCGTCCCGCTCCTCCCCGCCCCGCTCCGACCAGCCCCGCTCCGCCCCGCCCCGTTCCGTCACGCTCCACCCCACTCCTCCTTGCTCCACCCCGCTCCGCTCCGCCTCGCTCCGCCTCGCTCCGCCCCGCTCCGCTCCTCACCACCCCGCCCCGCCTCGGCGCGCCGCGCCCCGCTCCGCACGGCGACAGCGTCCTATTAGCCGAGGGGCCGAGTCGCCGGCTAATAACCAGCTGTCAGCGGCGGGGCGGCCGCCCGCCTTATCGCCGCCCATCGACTGCGCAGCGATCGATTCCGGCGCTGGGTGCATCGCCGCGACCTGAGCCCCGGTCAGGGCAACGCAGCCCGCCCCTCGCGGTGATGGAGGTCCTTGAATCTGCGCCCGGAGACGCCGCTGGCCAACGCACTTGTCTGTCGGGTGGGCGGTGGAGTCGACATGGGGTATACTTAGATGAGATGGGGAAGATCAGCTTCTTCTTGCGTGTTAGCGTCTTGACTTTTAGCTTCTCTTTTGAAGCTTCTCTTTTCAAAGGCCGACAGAGGAGCCGATGTTGGCCAAAATTTGGGTCGGCCGTTTTCGTCCGACCTTCTGAATTCCTTTGAACACATGATGGTGAACGGAAATGGTTGTAGGCAATCCGAATGAACTATTACGATGACGTCCGAAAACTTTGGCTGTAGGAAAAAGAACTGTTTTGTTTCAGTTTGTCCATCCGACATTGGTTGACCGAATTTTGGCCAAGATGGCTCTACTGAGACCGCCGCCAGAGATTGTAAGAATGGTTTCAGTGTCCATGATCAAAGAAAAAAATTGAACGCGACTGCACCAAATATTATAAAATGCATATGAACGAATTTGAATTTTGATTTGAAGAATAACATTATTAAGGAAGAATAACTTGATAATTTATTTTCGTTTTTCTGCAGTGTCGCGTGAACGATATTGTTTATCGATATATTTAGATTTTCTTTACTGAATTGAAGATATTTTAGATATTTGGAAAAAGAGTAAAAAGAAACATATTTTTAAATAGAGAGCACATTTTCATTCGTGTCTCAGTGATCTTTTGCAGGAAATACTGTAATATTTGTCTGTAAATGTTTCATCAAGACAAAACGATGATTAAAAAATAACAAAATATTATGTATGACTATTCCACTCGGGAAATTAAAAAAAGTAGTGTTTACCTATACATGCAAAATGCCCCAATCAGAGCTCTGTATCTAAAAAAAAGTATCGATTTTTCTATCCGATTTTTCTTACAGCTTCTACCTATTGGCCAATCATAAACTGTTACTCATTTATCTTAAGAGGCGTTATACATTGATCGATGTCCAATAAACAGCGTATGCACTATAACATATCCTCTGATTTTAACACACGCTTTCAGTCATTTTCAATATTTGGCGCATTTTGGAACTTTTTTTTCACTCGTGGAATAGTCATATTAAATACCACTCGTGCTTTGGAAATTCTCATGTAAATCCTCTCCTCGCTTCGCGAGTCGGGAATTTATCGACAATTTTTGAAGCACTAGTGGTATTACGTATTATAATAATTAATAATTTGCATGTTTTTGGAAATTATAATTCTTAAGTATTATATTGCCCGATTCATTTTATGAATCCGCGTAAGACGTCAAGTTTCGTCATTTGCGATTTCATCACAAAAACAGCGTGAAGAGTAAGTCCCCTTTCTCTTTGTATGAATAATCCATTATCTTAGATCTAGCATCTCATGATTTCGACTGAAGATAACCAACAAATTGCAGGTGAATTCACTGTGTCCGGATTACATAATTATATTTATTCATCAAACTATTGCAATATTTTGTAGCAAGAGCTAGTGCAACAACTCTGAAGATAAATCGTAGTGAGATACGTTAACGCTGGTATCGTCCAATCAGTGTGTCGAAGTTAGAAACGCCTTGCGAGAACATAATAAAGACTTCGTTAGTATGACAAAAGTTTAAAAGAAACAAAAAATCCTTTTAGTTTTACCTTAGAGAATAAGTTCCAAAAGATACAAGTTATACAGACTTTTAAAAGTCTGTGACTGAATGTTTCAATATATCAACTTCAGTACTATAATATTATTGAATAGCGCTCTCCCTAACAATTATAAATGTATTGGGAATTTATCGTCAAAGATTAATTCACTTACAATATCTAAATGGCATGACCATCGCAATCAACGAAATACAAATTACATTACAAATAAATACAATATTATAATAAAAAATTAACCCTCAGAAACCGGAGTTCAATATTATAATAAAAAATTAACACTCAGAAACCGGAGTTCAATACCATAATAAAAAATTAACACTCAGAAACCGGGGGTTTCATAACCTCAATGACCCATTCAACATAAGATCACCATTTTATCGGTGCGCACGTTGTCAAGTCCTTGGGATATTAGTGGCTGTTGCGTACACTGTGGCGCCCCAGGCGGATGCTGCCAGCGACGGTCATGGCCCCGAATAGCGTGGGAGGCACTTCTTCGGCGGGAGGTCGTTTTTTTTCATTAATCGATATGAGCGACTCAGGGAGGAGGTACTGACCAATCTGCGTGAATGTCAGGTCCGTGATGTAAGCCTCTCTCAATGTAGCATTCCGGAATGATGCGCTCCACTAGAGTAGCGGTGATTTGAGTACGCTTGCATGGCATTAGGAGAATGATGTCGAGTACCTAAATACATCTCGATGTTTGATTTACTGGATTTCATTATTTTATCACATCATATTTACTGTTTGTATAAAAGTTGAAAGAGAATGAAAAAACAGACATTGAGAAAATTCAGTCATTAACATTCCAGTTATCAACATTGAACTACTTCCAACATTCTGTGGAATTTGTGAACGTCCTTGTGTGTCAGATAGTGGTAAGAATGGATTTATAAATCTAAAAATTAATATTAAATGAAATGTTAAAACTATTTGATTCCATTTTATTAAAATAAAAAATAGCCGGTCCGGATGGTCGAGATCGTTAAGGCAGTAGTGTCGTAACGATCTTCATCCGAAAGATCGCGGTTTCGAGTCCTACCTCGGATATGCTTGAATTGGTGTTCGTCCTTTCACCCCTATCATCACTATATCATGTTATCTTCACAGTTACCATACCGTTAAAATGCAATAGTAGTCGCTAAGGACCTAGATGTTAATGCGACTTTAAGTAAAATAAATAAATAAATAATAATTAACTAGTATTCTCAATTTGCAAATCATCTGGGGGTTGAATTCTGCCATCTGTCATTTGGAAGTCGTGATGTTATCAATGTATGGTAATCTACTCTTCCGGAAAATAATTCCATTTCATTTCTGATACTTCCCACAGATCTCAGTGTGCGCTCCCTCTATCTGACGACAAGCGAATGGCGAAATCCTTCCGCAAGTTAAGTGACTGGAAGGTTGACTGTGCAGGCCACATCACCCTCCTCCAGCAACGAGGCCTAGCCCGAGTGCTCACCTCCAGCGTCCACACGGACAATCCCTTCTCTTCAGCACGAACATTTTAACCTTCCTCCGCGTCATCTCCACTACGTCATCTTCGCAACATTCGTTTTCCAGCTGAAACCCCAAAACAGTGAAGAAACCATCCCGTAGGCCGCCAGGGTCAACGGTGAGGTCCTCGACTTTTTCAAGTAGCGTATTTTGGCTGTAAGGGTAGAAGGCCTCCTTGTACTCGACGGACAAACTCTTTTAGTAATTTACGTGTCACGCTGTACTTTCGTATCTCACGTTGCCGCATCTAAGCGAAGGGCAAATAATATGATGAAAATGTAATTTTATTATTAAAATATAAAATCAAATTTAAAAACAGCAACTGCCAATTACTTTTTATTTCTTCTTAATTAGTTTGATGTCCTTTAAGGACCATAAAATTGCTATCTGTCATATATTCACTATATCTGCCAAGATCACAGTTTTGTAGCCGATGCGTCATAGGAGCTACCTTTTATTTTATTTGTATTCAATTTTTAAGTTATTTCCTTATCTAAAATAACAGATTGAATCCTGTACCTATTTCGTATATCTATATTTGGTTGAAACTGGTATTTAAAGAACACAGTTTGGTAGCAATGGTAATGATGAAATCATAATTATAATACGGAGCAATGGGGGTAAAAGAGACAGAGGTAATGGAAGGGAGAACGCAGACATATATTACATTCAAATCGGTCGGGATTTGAACCCAGCGAGCTTAGTGGTTTTCCCGACTACGGCAGTGAAAAGTTGGCGTTTCTTCAGCCACTCTATGTAGTATATTCTGAAAACACCACCTAAATCTCAGTATCTAGGTGTCAAAACAAGCGTTTGAGAGTAAATAGCCAACTACTCTCGATGCCATCTTGGATTTAGTCTTCTGGCAGGTCTTGTGTCTAGTACTGTTAACAGCCTCGAATCGCTCCCCCGGGCCTGGCGAGCAGCGCCGTCTACGCCCAGGCAGACGCGCGGGTGCTCGGCGACGGGGGCCGCGTCACGGGCCGGCGCCAGCGGAGGCCGCGCCCTCGCCGCCCCCACCGCCGCCGCCGCCGCCGCCGCCAGGGGCAACCGGCCGCTTTCACGGTCAGTTTGCCGATTGCGGCACAGCCCGGCATTAGCCGTTCGCCACGCCATCGCCAGCCGCCGCCGCCGGTGGCGGACGTCGCGCGCCGGAAGACCACAGGCCGCAGGGGTGGGCAGCGCCGGCCGCGGTGGCGGCGCCGGGGGGGGGGGAGCGGGGGCGGGGGCGTTGGCGGCGGCGACGGGGAGGTGACGACGGCGGTGGCGAGGGTGGTGACGGCTGCGGTGGCGGTGGCGGCAGTGGTGGGGACCGAGAGGGCGACGGCGGCGGCGGCGGCGGCTGTGGCTGTGGCTGTGGCGGCGGCAGTGGCGGAGGGGGGCGGAGAAGGCGGTGGCGAGGGCGGTGGCGAGGGCGGTGGCGAGGGCGGTGGCGAGGGCGGTGGCGAGGGCGGGGGCGAGGGCAGTGGCGAGGGCGGTGGCGAGGGCGGTGGCGAGGACGGTGGCGAGGGCGGTGGCGAGGGCGGTGGCGAGGGCGGTGGCGAGGGCGGTAGCGGTGGCGGCGGCGGTAGCGGCGGCGGCTTTTGCGTCGGGCAGCAACGCGGATGCCCTGCCACTTGTAAATTAGGAAGTCGGTGTGAATTTGGTTCTTAGGAGATCTTAAATCAAGATGTGCTTCCATTTTGATACTCTTTAATGTAAGTTTATCCAGATTTATGTTAGTACTAGACGATAAATTCCTGAGACTGAGTCTAAAGGCTTTTGCGTATTAATATTCGCTGAGATGAAGTTTGAGATGAATCATGGTTATTCTAAAAGCAACAAGAGGTTAGGCGATTGTGAAGTATAGATGAAACTATGGATTAAAATGGTTTTAAGAATGTCTGATTCCCTTCTGAATTTTTTTATGGGAATGTTTGCCCAATGAATGCTTCAGATGGAAGTCTACTGTGGTGTACAGATTTAATTGCACGTTATCTTAAAAGGTCATTTTAAATTTATAAATGTTAGTTTGCGCTCTAACCTTGATTCACTCCCATATTTTATTTATTTATTGAAACTCCTGGCTTTTTGTTGTTACTCCACTTTTTCCTCCTTCCCTCCCTCCCTCACTTACACACATACACATGCATATACCATAATAAATCCCCCATATGTGAGTAAAAAGGCAATGCATGCTGTGCAGTCATCTGTGACATTACACGGAATGCACAACGATGTAGACTCTAGGGGCTAGAGCAAGGAAAACATTTTTCAGAAATACAGTATCTCCGAGATAAGCCGTCCCCTTTAGTTTATCTTGTACAGAATACGTATAGTTAACCAACTTCGAGAAAAATAGGAACCATGTTTCATGCGGTTATTAAAAACAGAAACATGCCGCGTGATTTATGCAGCTTTGAACTTTTCGCCTCCGGGGAGACTCGTTGCGCATGCGGAGAAGCCGCGCCGGCGCACGCGGCCTGCATGCCAGGCAGCGCCCTCGCCGCGCGCCGCGGGTCGCACGCTGCCTTCTCTTTGACTCCCACCCCGCACGCCGCCCGGCGCGCTGCGGTCGCGCGCAAGTCCCTCGCGGGGTCTCGGACTTGCGCTGTCGCGAAGGCAACGGCCTCTCGGTGACCTTCGGTCCGCTTATTCTGCAGGGCCTTTGCCCTCTTTCAACAACGTTCATCTTTGCAGAGTAGGTCGCTGCTGACGAGTTCCAAACTACTGTAATCCACTATTTGGGCACGTTGTGAGGAGGTAAACGAAAAGAAATCTTCAAGGATGTGTGGGTATTGTGTCCACAACTGGGCGTCAATACAAGTCGTTTTGACTAAGTTTGCTTTCGGAAGGAAATCTCCACTTGAGCAATATGGATCAAGAACACTGATTCAAAAACACACAAGACTTCTTGAATAGTAATTTATTTTTTTTTAGCAAGGAGTATTTAGCAATGAATAATATGTGAGTACCACAAAACCCAAGGAGATCCTTGAATTTGAAAATTGCATACAAGGAATAAAATAATTCGGGATTAAAATGTCAATTTAGTTCGAACGCTCGCACTAATTTCTAAATCACGGAGCATTGGAATTCGGTTGCCTCAAAACAATTCTAGGACTTATCATACAAAGTATCTACTAATTATTATAATTAAATAGTTAATAACCAATTTTTACGCAAGGCTACGGGGACCCTTTTATTATTTTCAGGAGAATCAAAGCCTCGCGGGACAAGGTACAAAAGAAATGATCTCAATAATTAAGAACCAAGTACAATGAAACAACAACATGAAGTAAATATTTTTTACAATGTAAACGTCTGCAATTGAAAAGCAAAGATCAAGCTGGATCCACTCCAGTGTCTGTTCTCACAGAGCCATTGACGCAACGAAACAATGGTTCCCGTTATTTACTTTTGGACGAAAGTCTTAGAAGTTCAGAACTTCAGAGGTGAAAACAGATATACCGATAAATATGTACGCCTCAAACACGAAATCCACAAGAGTCAATCGGGGACGCGCAGACAATTCCAGGGACCAAGAGGTCAATCTCGATCTGAAGGATCGTCATTACTCTAAGTACCTCCGCGTTCCTCAGACTTTCTGCAAGCTCTCCCATAGTTCTTTTAGCTTTAAAAAAGTAATCAAATATCAGCAATGACTTTTAACTAATATTGCGAGTTGCAGAAAATGCAGTTTGTAATCTAATATTCGAATAAGCTCGTACGTTTTTTAAATGTTAATTTATCGTCAGACACCTGAAATTCTTGAATTGGGATGGGGACATAAAACGATGTACTAAAATTAACAAATTTTTGTCGACTACAACTATAAAGAAAAGAATGCTGATAAACTGCAGTGACAAAAGTAATTTAATATGACAAGCATTTTATTTAAAACGTTTTGACATTATTTTTTACCCTCTATATCTGTGCTATATGTTGAACTTAATTATTTTATGAGAATTCTTTCTACGTAAAACCAAGATATATTTTATCCATTCTGAAATTAAGAAACCGAAAATTCCGAATATTTACGTGTCACCTCGGAGAACAGAAAGAACGATTTTATAAAACCGTCAGGACGTGAATTGTCCGTTATTTCAAACGCTCGTGAGAGTTTGACATTCGCCTCGAAAATAAAATATTTCGCAGACTACACCATTACGAAGAATTTCTTCGAGAGTGAAATATGAGTATTCGCCCTGACCGAACAGTCATTGTGCGTTCGTAACCGTCTTTCGCAACGGCCGGAACGCAAGCCATTACGGGGCCCCCGCATCGGGGCCTGATCTCGGCGCGCGCCGCGGGGGGTTCTGGCGGGCGATGGGCAGCGAGCGGAAGCGGCGAGGGGGCGGGGCCACGCGCTAAGGGCCCAGCGGGGCCGGACCTGCCCGGGCCGCGCCGCACCGCGCCACCAGGGCCTCTGCGGCGGGCGCCGTTGTATGCTAATGGCCACCTCCTCCTCCTCCTCCTCCTCCTCCTTCGGCGGCGAAGGTCGCGCGGGAGGCTGCGGAGGTGGCTCTTCCCCGGCGCCGCCACTTTCTCCGCCGCCGCCGCCGCCCGCTTGCGTCACCGCTCGACCGCCGCCGCCTCCGCGCCGCTTGAGATAACCGCGTACCCGACCGCTCCTCGCCGCCGCACGCGGTGACGGAGAGCCCGCCGCCGCCGCCCCGACGCGCCACTTAATCCCTCGGCCGCGGACCAATCACTCGGGCGATAAAACGCCCGCGCGCCTTAGTGACAGCCGGTCGCAAAGGGAGGCGGTGGCGGTGGCGGTGGCGGCGGTAGCGGCGACGGCATTTGCAGAAGGACGAATCACTCTTGCGATAAAATGCCCCCGCGCGTTAGTGACAGACGGTCGCAAAGGGAGGCGGGGGGGCGGAGGTGGCGGAGGCGGCGACGGCGGCGGCGGTGGTGGTGGCGGCGGCGGTGGCGACGGCGTTTGGAGAAGGACGAATTCCTCGTGCGATAAAACGCCCGCGCGCGCTAATGACAGCTGCTCGCGAACGGCGGTGGCGGCGGCGACGGCGTCTTTGAGCTTCTGGTTGGAGGACGCGAGACGCTTCGGGCTGACAGTTTCGCGAATCGGAAGCAAATGTCGCGCGGCCTCCGATGTCTTGTTCGGGTGAGATGATGGGCGACGAGCCAAAGTGCTCGTCTAATGTGCCTAAGTGGTCGTTGATACTGGCTTAAATGTTCAATTGAATGGGAGATAAAAATGGGACTCATTAATTCCTGAGGCTTGGAGGCGTAGACAAGCATACCAATGTATGTAGGTCTGAAGATATGCTGGAGATACACAAATTTAATGAGGGTTTCATTTGAAATTTAGATATAAGATGCACAGTGTCACCAATCCAGTGTCTCCTTTCATAATATGCGATTAAAATACATAGGTACAATGAGCCTGTTTTTCTGTTCCCTTTACTGTATAGTTTGCTAAAATTTAATCATTGAAATTTGAACATTAAAAATCTTAAAAAGTTAAACGTGTGTGAGGACACATTCAATTCTCTACAAGAATCCGATTTCAAGTAGAATTCATTCATGTGCACCACTATCCCTTACGTAAAAATTAATATCTTTAAAATTAAGATGGGTATCAAGAATAAGGCAATGCATTTAACATTCGCTCTACTCTCATTCGCAAAAATTACTTAATTTATCATAATTTATTTTATATATTACTGTTTAAATATTAAAACACTATTAAAAAATTAAATTAAACACTTTGTCCAGTTTAATTTTTAGGTGCAGCTTTCTTAGGAGATAAATAGAAGAGTTTTAAAATGTTCAAATACAATTTAAGTACAAATGAGGTAAATAACAACCCTTGTTATATTTTACACATATTAAGGATTATATCCTGAACATTTTTGACAATTGTTAATAAAAACTGAAATATTAAACTTCTAATACACATTTACTGTAAATAATCTACCTTCCAGACGGAAAATAATATAATTAAAAGAACGAAAATGTAAAAAAATATTTTCTACTGCAGTGAATCCTCCAGCTTTCTATTGCTGTTGCATCTTCAGCCTGCAAAGGTTGCCTTTAGTTGCGAAAAGGTGAACACAAATATGCTATTCACCGTAAAGTACACGGAGTTAATGCTAAGCTTGGCAACAAGCCATGCCGTTTCTCGTTTATGAACACGTGCCGATCACACTTAAATAGGTGCAGCAGATAACACTGAACCTGAAATGCATTCACAAAGACAGTGAATGCATGTAATAGGTGTAATGACTTGGTGGTCAGATACGAGTTTTATTTAATGAGAAAAATAACAAGAACAAGCCCATCACCTCTCACATGGTTAGATAGACACTCTAAATTGGGTTGATGTATCTTAATGTCCGGAGGCAACGTTCGTCACTTATCTCAGCATTGAAGTCTCTAACTTGTAAGGAGCACCAAAATTATTTTTCTGTGAGGAGAGTAATTTGCAATATCTTCTTAGATACGGTCCAAATGGCATTGCAGTGTATTAAGCTAATGGGAGATTTTGAGATTTCCGTTGATGTATATAGGCAATGAACGTCACTTTTTTTCTGTATGCAGACGATAAAAAATGAACTCTAGACTGCTGGGGTGTCCCGAAAATCTTCGTGACGTCTGGACGACGTCCAACAGACGCAGCATGACTTGCGTCAGGGTCACCTGCGCAGATTGTATCATCTGCACTCGAGATTAACTGTCGCACCTAAATGGATGAAGCGTTAGCCGTGCACTTCTTCATGGCATTTTTTGTTGATCATATATCGCATATGATGCATATAATAGATACTATTCAAATTGCACTAATAAATTGCCTCATTATAAATATACGATAACACAGAGCAACTCAATAGAAAAAATATATTAGTAATAAAACAAGTACTGAACAGAAAAAGTACTCTGAACAATCACGGGCTTTTAATTAATTTTGCAAAAAAATTTTTTTTCAATTTTTTAAAATATTAATTTTATTTTTATTTTGCAGAAAATCACTGATCAACTTTATCGCGTAGCTTTAACTCAATAAATTTAACGTTCATTTTTAAATATTAATATAAAACATCTGCTTTAATTTTATAAATTATCCAAGAGAACTGTTTCCGCACATGTTACATTTAAAAAAAATCTTATCTTATTGAATTTAGTTCGCAAATCTGTCTTCAAAATTGCCAGATCACTGCCGATACTTTTTCTCTTCAGCGAGCACTTCCTTGGTTCGAACCCGGGGCGCGGCACTCACCAGGAGGAGCAGAGCCGCCGCGCGCAGCCGCATGTCGGTGCCTGCGCGCGCAGATTCGATTGCAGAGCGGAGAGGCCTCAGCTGCGCGCCATGCCGCGAGCGCACGTCTTCGCCTGTCTGCCTGCTTCCTTCCTTCCTTCCTTCCTCTGGGCTGGCGTGGCCTGGCGGTCGGGAGCGCGCGCGCGCGGGAGAGCTGGCTGCGTCTGGCTGCTGGTGGGGGGGGGGGCGAGCGGGGCGGTGCGTGGGCGTGCGCGACGGGCGATGGGCGCGTGCGTGCGCGTGCGAAGCGTGCTTGAGCACAGTGGCGCGGCCGCGCCGACTCGCGCGGCTTTATATCGGCGCCGGCGGCGGAGCGGGAGGGGAGAGAGCGAGGAGCCCGCGCGCGCGACGCCGCCGCCGCCGCCGCCGCCGCCGCCGCCTCCGCCCGGCGGTCCGCGCATCTTCGCCGGGCGCGGGCGCGCCGACCGCCAGGGGAGGGGGGCGCGCCCCAAGGAGACGTAGGAGGAGCAGAAGGCGCGCCGGCCGACGGCGACCGACGCCGCGGAGGCGGAGAACGGTGTGCTGGAGGGAGGCGGTGACGCTGGAGGAGGTGGGGAGGGTGACGGCGGTGGATGTGGCGGAAATGGCGGAGAACCAGTTCGAAGAGGAGATATGTGTGGTGGCGGATCTGCGGAGGTGCTGCGACTAGCGGCGACCGTTACAGGCGAGGTGGAGGTATACTGGAGACGGTTACCGCGGAGGGAGTTAGAAGTCGGCAATGGTGATGGTGGTGGGTGTGACGGAAATGGCGGACAAACCAGTTCGAAGAGAACATATGTATGGTGAGGTATCTGTAAATGCGCTGGTGTCTGGCATTAACCATAACCACCTAGATGGAAGCATGTTGGAAGTGGTGACGGCAGAGGAAATGGAGAAGTCGGTGGTGATGATGACATTGGATGTGGGGAACCAATTGGAATATAAGATTAGTAAGGTGGAATATTTGTAGAGCAACGGTGGTAGGAGGTATCCATTGCCATCTAGGTGAAAGCATTCTGGAGGCGGTGGCATTGCAGTAGATTTGGGCGTCAGGGGTGATGATGACGGTGAATGTGGAGGCGGACAACCATTTTGAGGAGGATGTATGGAAGGGTATCTGCAGAGATGAAGCAGCCAGCAGCAACCGCTGCCTTGGAGGGGGAGGCATGCTGGAGATGCTGACGACGGAGGAGATGGGTGCACGGTGTTGCATTTTCGCCGGGGGTGGGCGGGGGTGATCCCAGGGGGTAGAAGACACCGAAAGTGACGGAGAAGGCGCAGCAGTCGACGCCTCACGAAAACGCGAAGGTGGAGAACGGTATGCTGTGTGCAAACAGCGGTGATGGTGACGACGGAGGAGATGGGTGCACGGTGTTGCATCTTCGCCGGGGGTGAGCAGGGGTGATCGCAGGGGGTAGAGGACACCGAAAGTGACGGAGAAGGCGCAGCAGTCGACGCCTCACGACAACGCGAAGGCGGAGAACGGTATGCTGTGTGGACACAGCGGTGATGGTGATGACGGAGGAAGTGAAGGAAATGATGGATAACCAGCTCGAGGAGGAAATGTGTGTGGTAGAGTATTTGCAGAGGCGCTGTGGCAAATGGTAACCACCGAGATGGTGGGATGATCGGGAGGAAGGGGGGAGCGCCGGTGATGGTAACAGCGATGGATGTAGCCGAAACGGTGCAAATTCACTTCGACGTGGGGATTAAAAAGGCGATGCGGCATGCAGCATGTCGCGGTGACGAAGGTATGTTGAAGGTTGTGGTGTGGACGGAAATGGCCATGGTGATGAAGGAGGATTCACTAGAAATGGTTGATGCCCGGTTCGAGAGGAAATGTTTGATACTGTGTCTAGCGGGACGTGACCGTCAAGGTATGCTGAAGGTGGTTTCGATGCAGTTCACAGAAATGTCGGTAGAGGAGATGAAGAAGTTGGGACGGAAATACTGTATGCAAATTTCGAGTTACATGAGGCCCTGCAGCTAGTAGTCACACTCATAGCTTATGTGGAGAAAGCAATGCTAAATGGTGACGACTGAGGGGGGACTGTGGGTGGAGACGAGGACGCTGGATACGACGAAAGTGACCAAAATGATTCATATCAATGAGTGTTTCTAAGTAGTAACATCAATTGTCAGTTCCTGCGACCGCAGAAATACGCTCAAAGTGTAGACAATGTAATGATAAAGTCTCCAATGTGAAATTTTAGACTGTTAGACTTATTTTTTCTATTATTTCCAGACAATAAAATATTAAATAAAAATATGTCGTGTTTTTTTCTTCAAATTTATTCAATTATCATTCATTCACTATTCATTATGATTTATTCTTCAATAAAATTTCAAAAAATATTTCACACTATTTTTGTTAATTTATTTAATGTTGTATTGTCTGGAAAGAATTAAAAATAAAATAACAGAATATAATAATAATAATAATAATAATAATAATAATAATAATAATAATAATAATAATAATAATAATAATAATAATAATAATAAAGAAAAGAAAATATAGACACTGTAAAATGTCAATATGATGATACTAATGTACAGGAAGGACGTAAAGAGAAATCTGTACCAGAATAAGTCTGAGTGGTTGAATTCTTACGATGGCCGTCGATCAGCCGCATAAGCGGAAATGTATGTAGATGGCAGCGACGGGGCTGGTGACGCCAGGGAAGTAGAAATGTCGATTGATGGATCAATGATTCCAAGCGCATCAACTACTATGTTCATTATACCCGTAAGAGCAGTGCATGTTTTTCTCGAGGCAGGTAGCGATCATCTTACTCCGTGGGATGGTGAGTTCCGGCGGCGACCTACGTCGCCTTACGATGATTTTCCTCAACCAGGTATCTCCCACCAGCGTCCCACCGTCCCACCCCCCAACAACCGACAATGTGTGGTGGTGTAGTTCATGTGAGTTTAAGTTTGTGAAAGTAAGGTGTGAGGATACCAGAAGGAAGAGGAAGGAAAGATCGCGTCCCGTAGCCCGTTTGTTAAGGAACTGCTCCGGCATTCACCTGATGTTGATCAGAGAAACCACGGAAAACAACCGATCAGGGCAGCCGGCCACTAGAATTCTCCTGCAGACAGCGCGCGGCTGAATTAGACATAGCTATGAAGCTAGTGTCGAAAATCCTGTCAGCGTCGGGAGTCAAACCTCGAACCCTAGGACATCCCGGTCATAGGCACAACTGTGGCATTAATTGATGCCCTGAGCCATTTAAACCGGTAATGTGGTTCTAGGAGGAAACCTCTGTGATGGGATAGTCGCTAAACCAGACCCTTGCTTGTAGAAACAGTAAGACAGGCGTATCTTACAGTGGCGGCGATGGTGTGACGGTTAGCGTACCGGACTGTTATAACCAAGCTCGCGGGTTCAAACCCGGTCGAAGCCGTGGATTTTAAAGGCGACAAAATCCTTCGTACGCCTTCCTTCGGAGGGGAAGTAAAGCCGGCTGTCCCATGTTCGTAGATTTACTTGCATTTAAAAGATCCTCAAGCCTAAATGACGCCTCTGAGCTAAATTCAAATCGCCTGTTTCTCGCCCTAGAAATGCCTCCTTTCTCTGCTAGTTGATGAAAGGAGCGTAGCGAAATTTGCGTGGTCAGACGGAAGAGCGGGCCTAATGGCCCGAGTCTCGCCACGTAAAATAAGGCAAATTCAATTCAATATCTTAACAAGTCTGTGTTCTATTAGACAGTGTTCTATTAGACGCGGTTTCGAATCCCGCCTCGGGAAGAACGTTGGCTTGAGTGTTGTGTCATTGTGAACCGCCACATTCCAACTCCCTTCTCCGCCCTGGGTTGCGCAAGGGCTTAGGAGAATTTGCGTCGAACCACGCGTTTCATCCGGGCTGTGGGTTCTCGTATCGGGAAGGGCACGGATATTGTTCATTCCTGACACATCATATGTCGTCCAAACAAAAATTAAAATTCTGTCAACTATTTCTTCCCCTATGCCCCTTCCACTCTTTTTCTTCTTCTGGTAAGTAGTCGGTGGTGCGGTTTGTAAGCACGGGTTAAAAGCAGATGCACGTATAAAGGATTCTGGACTACAGCGCCAGAGCCATTCTACATAACTGCGCCATTCAGCGCCATTCTACATAACTGGCGCCCGTCTTAATTGCTCGATGATCACACGAACGACTATCATTAAACCGTATGTATAATATTGGATATAGTATCATGATTCACATTGGTACTAAAGATAGAGTAAGTACCCGGTAGTTTCGCGTGGAATAACGTGGACAAAACAGACCGAAGTCCCTGAGCAGACCTGCTCAAATGTCTGATCAGTATGAATATTCTAAAACTGAGATGATAATTGTAGTTGCTCTTTGCCACTACGTAGTAATTTTGCATAATACCGACGTTTTAAGATGAAAAAATTGTGATGTCATGGCCCCCTCACAGGTTCTACTTTTCTTCCTCAAGATTTTATTAATCATCACATTATACTCGTAGTATAATGGGCCTGAGAAACAAGAGGTGATATTAACGGTTTTATATATAAATCAGCTAAACACATTTAAACAAATATCAGGTTATTTTAAAGGTAAAATAATGGCAGTGCTGCTGTTGAGATCGACATGACTGCGGTTTTTCCAGCGTCATTATTGAATTCAATTTGTAGCCAGAGAAACTCGATAATAATTGAACAAGATGGCTGAGGTGGAGATAGAGAAGGTGATAATTAATTGACAACGTTTATCATCTAAACAAATAAGAGTGGTGTAAGTAACAGATGTAAGAAGTAATGTAATATGGATTGTAGCTTTGAAAGTACTTCTGTCGCAAGAAGTAGAAGATGGTTGTGAGTCTGAAATTCCCCATAATCTTCGAATTATCTTACGAAAAAAACTTTTTTCTAGCAGTTATTAGAAATGTGGGTTATTTATTTTAAAGAATGTCTATGTTTTCCTCCTTCGTTAATAAAAATTCGATACGTTTTTTCATCAGGACTTTTTAACGATGTTCATCTTTTTTAGCTTCGTGAATTTCATAATATAGTGTACATAGAATCTGGAACTAGAAAGGCTATAAAATTATGTCTTAAAAACGTTTTGAGGAGAGGAAGTATAATTTTTAGCTTCTCATGACATATAATAAAAACTGTGGGGTGTATAGTAACTTCCTCAAGGTGTTTTATTTTAAGACATTTATGGCCTCGCAAAAGCATTTAATAAATGATTTCCTACGATACGAATGTTTCGATATCCACTTACCAGTTTTTATCATAGGTATTCATGCACAAAGTGATCTGAAGAATGCGCCATAAAAGTGTTGGTTTGCGGGTTGCCTACCATTCTCCGAGTTAGAGCAATTACACAAAGAGAAAAAAATTCAATACACGTCATTACACTAGAAATACGGAAAAGATATTTAACCTACAATGACGGTGAGCAGTCAAATTTACTGCTTCAAATAATTATTTCTATTATTTTTTTGAGAGACCTTTGTTATAATACATTTTAGGGAAATGAAAAACATTTTTTGAAGATAGTAATAAAATATTTATTTATTATGACTTACAATCAAATAACGACTTTTATCATGTCACCACTTTTGCCACAATCTATTTTTCCGCACCCAGAACAAGTATCATTGGAATTATTTTTTTACAATATCCTTTTTGACACTGTCAACGATTATAAGTCTTTTGAATGTGTGTTTGTAGTGAAGTAATATAAGATAGCTGATGTCCTCTTGGAAAGTTTTGAGACTGTATCATTGATGTGCGAAGTTCTTCTGTCCGGTTCAGTAAATACGACCGCAAGACTAATTGTTTCCCGAGACCTTTTCATACAGAACTCTGGAACAGAATCCAGCTAAATTCATGTAATAAAATACTTAGACAGTCCAGCGGGTGGGTAAGGATTTGACAGTGAGAGCTCGTGTCATTGGTCGTCGTTCAAGTTGCATTTAAAACGAGCAGTCATTTTCTCTGCTTTCCATCGTTGAAGGTAAACCATGAATTAGTTATTATCTCGAAAACTAAGATGTCTAAAAGAATTATATTTCGGCATTTTGTAGAACATTCACAAATATTAAAAGTCACAAAATATCACAAAAATAAATTAAGAAATATAGGCAAAAAAAATTAAACTTCAAAACAGTCAAAATGACCGCTCACAAAGTTCTTGTGATAAAAACCTTTTGCTTATAAAAACCCACAAGTTCTTTCTTGATGTTTGGCGACTTTATTTGTTTGGAAATGAAAATACCATATAATAAAACAAAAATTGATTTCATGTGATTCAACTAGTTTTGGTTACTTGTCCACTTTTTGCGATCAATTTCCTGAGATAATTTGTCACTATTTACGTCATACTTAATTCTTAATTTGTGAACCCAACATTAATTTAACGTTATTTAATGTTATTCCACAAAACAACATTAAAGAATTAAATGAAGCACTTTTTAGTTGGACGCATATATTTACATGAACACTGATTCAAACGTTTACATTGGTAGATAGATAAAATCACATGAAATACTGTCAATGATGTGATAAGTTTGCAGAATATTTCCAAGGAGCATGTTGCAATTAAAGGAAAATTTATTTGCCTTGAACTTGTTTAAAAAACAATGAAAAGAAGTAAAAGCATAGAACTTGTATTCCACTTCAAGCGGAAATGAGTATTTCATTACTCTGAAGTCCTCACAAATTACTCAGGGACAAGGAATGGATTATCAAGGTGACCTTGTCCGAAGCGACTCTCCTCATGTAATTAAGATGTAGCTACGAGTACGAAAAGATAGATTGTGTCACTTCCCAAAACTACTTGGAAATGCTTGTTAAGACGTGTGACTTCACTAAGAATGGGAGTATGGTCTGTCGTTTTTCTGCTTCGTAGCATTAAGTGGGTGGGTGAAGTCGTCAGAATTTTGACGGTCATCCCGCCTGCGGATGTCATCTCACGTATTAAACTGTGACCGATGTCCTCCAGAGGAAGACCCACTCCGCGTTCACTTTTTTTTTTTTTTTACATTTTTGACATCAAAGCAAGGTTAAACAACGCACACGGAATAATCAAACGTGATTTTACAAAAATTCATAATTATATACACTTAATTAAAAAACTTATGTAAGATGAGAGCAGTAAAAAAATAGGGGACTAAGTATTTTCTAATGGAAATAGAATGTCAAAAGTGAGTTGTAAAATAATTCAAGGACTCTGATGTTTAGGAATACTTGTATACGTATGTTATATCTATGCATTTCAAATATTTTGCTTTCAATAATTCTACTTAATATTCACTCTAATCTGTTCGGAGATATTTTTTTGTAACTGCTTTCTTTAAATGTGACGACAGGGATGACCAAGAAACAAACAACTGTAACTTCAAACGCAGGATAAAACTTTTATTCTGTGCTCATGTACCCTGTAGATAACCATATATCCCTTAAAAAATCGAACCACTTTTTTATAATTGATGCAAATATTCTTTTATTTTGAGTTTCGTAACGTTTTTCAATTCTTGGGATATTTTGTTGTTGTTTTTTTGCAACAGGAGTAGAATATTTTGGTGAGGCAGAAAACAAACTACGATAATTACTGAGTCTTGAAGATTCTGAAAAATTCAGAAACGGAATGCTGGTGTACTTGAGAAGATATTTTGACGCGTAATTTCATGGAATGCATGAAAACGTGAACAGGAGAAGCCGTATGTGGTAGTGTAATGCATGTTAAAGAGTGAGCAAGGGGAGAGGAAGGGAAAAGGATGATAAAGGAAAGATTGTGCACCATCCGTGGCACGGAACAGAACCTGCTCCTGCTCCATTTGAGCGAATAAACCACATCGAATAGATCCAAAAAATCAGTCAAAACTTCCGATTAAAGTAGCCGACCGATAAAATTTTCGTCCAGATAGCGTCGGACTTCGACCTACATTTATAGCTGGTGTCGAAAATCCTCCACCTTTCGTGATTCTGGGCACGTTTACCGCTCTGGTCTTTTGTTACGAACGTGTAGTGCTTATTTTTATTTTCCTCCACTCGTTGTCCAGATCCGGCGATGACCTAGTACAATAGGGCTGCGAGTTTTTCCCACCCAGGTATCCCCCATATGCAGAGCAAGCTCTAAACTTCCGACTGGGCTTCCCACGTGTGTTGTGCATGCAAGTGTAAGTAAGGGGTGATAACAAGACAGGGAAGAGGAAGGAAAAATCGTGCGTGGTACATGGCTATTTATTAGGGTATTCTGGGATTGATCGGAGAAACCTTGAATAACTACCAACCGGAGCAACCGGTCGCTAGAATTAACTTCCAGTCACATGACTTTCCGGATCTAGCTATCTATTTAGTGTAATACTGTGGGACTCGAATAATAAAACCTTCCGATCCGAGTCACTGCAGTGACATCAGATGATGCCCTGAGCCACCTTAGTTAAACGAGAGACTTGGACAATATGACATTCTGCTCTGAGGTTCTTCCCCAGAGCCGGTTGTTGTTACAAAACGTCTCAGTCGTTTTTCGGTCTTCCAGCTGTTTTAATGTTTTACAATATTTTTATTTATTACTTGTTTGCACTAAATGTTACTGAAGTACGCAAATATATTTTTTTCAGTTTTTACTCTTGGACTTAACTTTGATGTGTTAAATATAAATAGCTCATTTTCTGTGATAGGAAACCAATAACACAAAAGAGAATAATACATATTTTATAAGTGTTTGAAAAAATAGACATGTTATTTGTACAACAAATTTCAGAAAATTTTGAAGATATCTTTCTCAACACCTAAACTGAGACATAAGGGTTTCTTTTCGGATACGGCTTCAGCAAGATATTGAATGAAAATGACAGTTTCGTTTTTTGAGTTGCACTATTGAGATGTTTGTAAAATATTTCGGTATGACCTGGATGTTAACTTAGTGCACATATCAAGTGTCGTTCCAATATTGTCACATTTATATAGACGATTTGGAAATATCAACAAAGAGAGAGAAGGAACTTTTTGGTCTAAAGTTAGATTACATGGTGATCGGTGTCAACTGTCAACGCATACAAGTAGTTCGACTAATGTAGAAAATAGTGGGTAGATAATATCACTAAGGGTGGTGACAATTGGGGAGGTGAGAATGTCAGTGATGGCGAAGAGGGGGGAAGATGTAAAGGCGAAGGTACCGAAGAAAAATTGGTATTGTGATGTGTTTTCATTGACATTTATATGAACAGAGGTGGATTTACGCATAGGCACAGTAGGCACGTGCCTACGGCGGCAAATTTTCAAAGGCGCAAAATTTTCTTGATATTTTCTAAAACAAATTTAGGTTCTCTAAAAACTATAACAGCATAAATCATATTTTTATTGTAAAAATATCATATTAATATTTAATAAAGCTATTTATTTGTCTACTGCATTAGAGTATGCCTTATGATTTCAGAAGTATATGAATCTGAAACTAAGGCCCGTTGATGAAAGAAAAGATGTTGCAATTCTAGTTGTCATGTTTTAGTTTCCTTTTAATGTTAACGTTTCAGTGTTGAAACGTTAATAATGTTGAACGTTACTTGCTATGAAGATACAGTTTATATCCAAAATTAAATCTACCAAAATATTTAATTTATGAAAACAATGTGCAAATATAATGTTACTTTTAAAGTTAAAACGTTTAAATTAATGAGGAATTGTTACTGAAACGTTACAATTAAAAATGTAACATTAATTTTAAACAGGGGGCGGCAAATTTGATGTGCCTACAGGCGGCAAAAATATTAATCCGCCCCTGTATATGAAATCATTATAAGAGTCATCATTGCCAACAATATTGTTGTCAATGACGACTCATATAATTATATCACCGAAGGAAAAGACAAGTGGAGGAGCAGCAATTATCGAAGGCGTCCAAACACAATATACTACAACTATACATTATCCCTTAATTCTGCAGCTCACGTGGTCGATCCGATGGTTGAGTTGTTCTTCCGTTGATAAAACGTCATAGCAATTTTTGAAAACACCGTAATTCTCAGAACCTCTCTATTATTGTTCTCAGATGTCATAGCTTTCAGCTCGTGCCAATAAGTTTTATGCTGCTGTCCCGAGAATAATCTCAGCCGTAGAACGCAGCGTATAGAACAATTTACAACTGATACAACTTTTTAATGTATATCGTGTTCTAATTGTTGATAAGCATTATAGTTCTATAAAGTTTTGAAATTTCGATGTAAGTAAATGTGTTTATATGTGTGTTTGTGCCTGAAACACCAAATAGTCAGCAAGATAAGCTAAAATTCAATTGATTCATTTGAGAGATCACAGCGTGAGCTCCAACAACTTTTACTAACGTGTGTGCCGCAGAGTTATAATCGCCCATTTCAATTTGCGTCCGAAATAAGTGCAAAATTATGTCACTACCAAACATCTCTGACAATGGGAAAGTTAGGCTCATGGACGTAAATAAATTTCTTAACGTTAATTCTCTATAACTTACCTAGAGGAATAACAACTGTGTCTGTACAAGGTATACGTACATTCACTACACTAAAACTACTTAATCTTAGAAACCCACTAATCACAAAAGTACAGCCATTTAGGCAAAAAATTGTCGTTATGCGAAAATTATACTTAAAATATGGGAATTCGACTTTTGCGATTAGTCAAAAACCACTAAATAAAGAGGAGCAACTTTAGGCAAAAAATCTCTTTATATGAAAATTATACCAGAAATATGGAGATGCGATTAACGTGTATAAACAACCCAATAAAGTGGAGCCACTTTGGATTTCCAGTCAGGCGGTGTGAGACGGTCGTCAGTACAAGGAACCGCGCCTCCGGCGCCCGCCTTGCGGAACTCCCAAACGTCAAGGCTGCGCGATATTCTCCGAGCCGGCGCCGGCGACTGCATACAGATGGGCGCCACCGCCGTTATGCCATTGTGCCCCGCGAATGCAGAGAAGGTCGTGCCTTCCAAGCACTCCCGCGAGGTGGCGCGGCTAAGTGCTAAATGCGAGCTCTGGCTCTTTCTTTCTTCCATTTCAGCGCCCCCTTTTTTTTTCTTTTTCTTTTTTTGTTTCCGTTTTGGTTTTCGTCGATAGTCATCATCATCACCGGTTCAACGGGCCATGAAGGACCGACGTTTTCCTGTATGAGCCTCCGGTGCCGCAGAACGTTTAACGGTTGGGAGACGAGCGTGGAAGAAGTGGGTGGTGACACGACGTGCGAGTGGGAGAGTGAGAGAAGAGGTGGGGTTGTTATGCGAATGATCTGTTTTTGCGTGAGGCGTTACGGCGGGCAAATGCGGACAATAGGTTACAGTTTACTTCTTGCAGCAAGTGTTGTATTGCGAACGAGTGAACATCCTGTTAGGGTAAAGGCAACTTTTTTAACATTCAACATTTTCATTGTACTTACTATTAACCCTAGCATGCACGTATCCTTTAAACTACATGCATATGCAGGTCCTCTGAGACCCTCGAACAAACAAAATTGATTTCACTCTTAATAAGTTCACTTCTTAATTATTTCAATACAATTTACCTAATATTGTTAAATAAATTATTATATATTTAAATAACTATTAATAAGTCATTTAATAACTATTAATAGAGCTTTAAAAGCCCTGCGTATGCATTGACGTAATATAATCAAATTTCAGGAGCTTATTTCCATTTCTCGTGTTCAAATTCAAATAGAAAAATAAAATAAAGATTACACCAAGAGCAAGCTCTCAGATATGCAGCTGTGCCGAGTAAAAAGCAAAATAAACACGTTAGGATCTTGGAGGCCCTGCTTATTCATCCTAGGGTTTATTTAATAATATTGTGTATCCTAAATATTTTCATAATTCTTAGGCAATAAGCGGATGTAGTGTATTGTTCATCTGGGATTCAATTTTTATTCGCATTGACTTGAAAAGTAGTTATGCTATTGTTGCAAGTAAATAATTTAAAACTAATTTTGTTGTCACTTTCAGATTCATTTTTTAGCAGATCATTCAAAGACTAGTTGCAATTCACATTGAAGTAAAATATATTAAACGTTATGTTTGCAAGCAAAAGATGAATTTGTGAAAAAAATTGTGATTTTAGAAATCTGTTATTTATGTTTTATGTTCCGAAAACTTAATGAAAATAATATTTGATTTTCCTTAGACATATTTACATATTATTTATCAAATGTTGTTGATAATATTCATTTAAAAATGAAATACATATGTACATAAAATGTTTATAAAATACCGTGTGCAATCATTCTGTTTCTTGATTACTTAGTACAGTCTGTAAATATGAACGTTTTATTGAAAACTTGCATGTATGCATAGCCTTAGCAGCGAATATGTTACACGATTCCAGCGTGCGAGTACACTTTAACTGTCATCCTTTTACTCCGATCCAAAGCGCCTCTTATCTTTCAATTTAATAAAAATTCCCGTGCACTGCAACTCATTTCTTACTCCACTCCTTTCAGCGGATTCCGCAATGCTGGTCGGTTCTCATCAGCCTTCGTGGAGATGTCTGGCACTTTTCCATGATCTGCAGAACGGACAATGGCCCGGAAAACCACGAAGAAGAAAGCACTTGCGAAGAATATGGCGTAAGCATCAGAACGCACCGCCTCGCACCCGCACTCTTCTGCAATTGCGAAGAAAGACCCGGATGATTCATGAAATACCCTGGGTGAAGAGTAAGGCAGATTCTGGTTCGGTTGCACCCGTTATGTCACGGTAATGCAATATTGTAATATAATAGTAATAACCACTAATAAAAATCACTTTTTAAAGTATGAAAAATTGTTTCTCTCATGGTTTGGAAAATGTGTCCTTCAAATCTAGCAACTTGAAGAGGCCGAATGGTCAAAGTAGAACAGTAGATTTCAAGAGCGTTCTTTCAGACTTTAGGAAAACTATCAAACGTGTTGTTTGTTTATAAAAGTGTTTATAAATAAAATATCTAACTTTTCATGGAAAGTTGTCCCCCAAAGTTGAATGATTCGCTGTTTTTTTAAGTTATCAACAAGGTACTGTCTGTACAATTTATACACAGGTGTAATTTTCCGAACATGAATTTAGTAGTTATTGTATTTATTTTATTTCTGGCTTTCTACTTCTTTATGTTTTATGTTCTGAAGAATAATTACCTGTCAAACAGAGCACTAGTTGTTGTTTACGTCACCAAATATTCACAGCTAGGTCTGAGGAAAATGAAAGAAAAAATATCTTACTCATTACATGTTTACGTAATACAGATATAATATAAATAATAAAACGAAATTCTGGTATAGAACTTTAATTAACTTGCAACAAATTGCTCAGTTCTTATTCCCATAATAACTTACCACCGTATTCGGCTAAATCAGTTCGAAAATTAATTAAGGGATTTACATCAGTTATCTTGAGACATTTCATTATTCCATAACTCTTATAAAAACAAAATAGGAGATTCAATCCATTATGTAAAAAATATAGTCTAGTTGAAGACATTTGACAGAATTTAATTTGGGAATTTCCATTATTCCACAACTCTCGCAAAAAAAAAGGCAGTGAAGTAGATCATAAACTTGCCACGGCCTTTATTTAAAACGCTACGTGAACATGCCAAGACACGCACCTAACGAGAAAGATACATCTCTCCGCCTTCGTACGAAACCTCCTAAATAACGCGTATGCAATTTTGCATTCCTGTGCAACCGTCTACTGCATTCGGGCGTGCCTAGGTGTCCTCGTCCAAAGACAAGCTGCGCGACGTCGCGGAAGCTGCTCCTTGCGCGAGCCAATAAAGTGCTGCGCGTGGCAGAGCGACTCTCTCGGCTGAAACCCTAGCATTTGTCTTGCTTTACTTTATCGATCGCATCACAACCCGTTTTCCTCCCCAGGGGAACGGGTCGCGGACTTGTCTCTGAGCGCAACTGCGACTCTTTCGGTTTTGTTCGGAGCAGTGGTCTTCAAATTTTGATGTGATGTTTTTGTTTGCTAATTTTGATTCTCTCCAATGAAATTGATCGTAGATATATTTATTTTAGCTCGCTTTGAGCTAATGTTCGATGGGAAATATGATTACAATTAAAGTATTAAAGTTACCATTAAAGAATACAGATTTGAACAATTTCGAAACTATTACATGACTATGCCTTCGTAGGCTTCCGCGGCCGGGGTCAATACATTCTTGGCTATCCGGGATGAGCCGCGTCTTTGTCAATTGAACTGACGTTTCGGCCATCTTGCTGTGGCCTTCTTCAGAGCTATACTGCATTCTCAGTTGGCACAATCTTCTGGTGGATTTAAACATACACTCCCCGTAGAGGTTCGTTCTAAGCGTTCGTAGGCTTCCGCGGTCGGAGTCAATACATTCTTGTCTATCCGGGATGAGCCGCGTCTCGGTCAATTGTACTGACGAATCGGCCATCTTGCTGTGGCCTTCTTCAGGGCTATACTGCATTCTCAGTTGGCAGAATCGTCTGGTGGATTTAAACATGCACTCCCCGTAGAGGTTCCTTATACGCGTTCGTAGGCTTCCGCGGCCGGAGTCAATACATTCTTGGCTATCCGGGATGAGCCGCGTCTCGGTCAATTGAACTGACGTATACTGCTCAGCAGTATAACTCTGAAGAAGGCCACAGCAAGATGCCGAAACGCCAGTTCAATTGACCGAGACGCGGCTTATCCCGGATAGCCAAGAATCTATTATATGACTATTACAAATCTTTTGTGTCTTCAAAGATTAACAGCCGCTAATTTGTAATATAATATACTACAATAAAATAAATTATGAAATGATTAGCTTGAATTATTTGTTTTCTTACCAATAGTTTTTTACATTTCTTTTTCCTCGTGCTATGACGACGTCATAAAAATCTTTTTTGAGAGGTCCCAGATTTCGCAGACTTACAGTTTGAAGACTACTAGTTTACTGTTCTTGCTTAAAAAACCGAATTCATTCGAACTAATTGGCTCACTTTATAGTGTAGTATCGTAAACTATCTGATCGTTTTCTAAATGTTATATTTCATAGAGAAACTAGTCGTTATTTTACAACTTTCTGCAGGAGGACTTACAGTCCAAACAAATAATGTCTGAGTTGGATTACCAAAATCATTATGGGAATTAGAATGTGAGTGCGAAAGTGAGTATATTTGGTAACGTCTATTTCTTTGTATTTGCGTTTTTATCACATTTCGAAAGCTATACATTTTGATTTCAATAATGTTCTTGAAGGGGACATTTACTTATCTGTGGTGGAATGGAAGGAAGCAGAAACATGATAATCTGCGATAAGTGATCTTCCCAATACAAATTCTCAAGGATTTTCCAAGATTCGAACTGGAGAACGCAAATTATTCACCTACTATTAACTGATTGCATCAATACGAATATAATTAAATTTTTATTACCAATTGGACTTCTCCAGGAGTTTTTGGGTTATCTAACTGTTTCAAATTTTCAAACGTACTGCATGTTTTACGGATTGCACGAAGCAGAAAAAACAAACTCGTGCAACTGCAAAGAAACGTTTTGAATCTATAAAAAAGTTCACAATTCTTCATACAAATACAGATTTCTATTGCACTGATACTCAGTAGTTTGTAGTAAATATTTCTAGGACATAAAACCAATAACGTAATTTCCTGCATTCCCGCAATTATATTGTAAAGTTGAGCAACTGGAACGAGATAAAAATTCTTTGTGCATACTGTTACTTATTATTTAAGGATAAGCCAAAATGATATTTCGATATGATGTCCCTTAAGCCATAAAAAGTTAAAGAGCGACCGGATCGCTATTAAATCACGGCAGACGTAATAGAAACGACTTCTGGCCTACAAGTCCGTAATTTTCCCGGCGCGCCATTTGGTAACTTGAGAGAGTTTGGGATTAGAATATTAGCCATGTATTGATTCATTATTTCGTGTTAACGCGTCAAGTGTTGTGGTCATTAGATCCGCAAGTACAGTGTCACGGCAGATGGCGGTGTTCTTCTACCGCAGGATGGTGATATCTGGTGCCGACCTACACGTAGGCTTTCGGGGTTTGCCCTAGGTATCTCCCCCCAGTGCGTACCGCCCCAGCCGGGAGGCCCAGCCAGTGCGTACCGCCCCTAGGCTTCAGACTGGGGACCCGATGTGTCGCGGTGTAGTGCTTGTTAGTGTAAGAGTAAGTAAGTAAAGAGTGAGGATAAGACAAGGACAAGGATGAGGAAGGGAAGATCGCGCACGGTCCGAGACCCGTTTATTAAGGTACTGTTCCGGCATTCACCTAGTGTTGATCGAAGAAACCACGGAAAACTACCGATCAGAGCAGCCGGCCGATAGAATTCTCATTCAGACAGTGCCTGAATTCGATGTAGCCAGTGCCAAGCTATATAGATAGATTTATTAGAACTGCAAATGGGTATGTCCCGGTGGCAGTTAAGTGACAATAATTGCAAAAATTACAACACTTACATTAATAATAATAATAATAATAATAATAATATAATAATAATAATATAATAATAATAATAATAATAATAATAATAATAATAATAATAATAATAATAATAATACCGTACAATACAGTACAAGACGAAAAGCAGCATTGAAAAGAGCATTGATCGCGTTCACCGCACTTCACTTCACTACACTACACTTTTTTGCTTTGAATTACACTGACCATCACTTCACAGCACTACACCGCACTACACAACACTTACTCGTTTAATATCAGTTACTGTTATCTTGTTCTAACTTATTTCTAAAACTTCGGACACTGAGAGGAAAAGCTTTGAAAACTGCTGCAGGTTAACTGTTCCAATCTCTAATTGTTCTGTTACAAAAGGAAAACTTCCCAAGATCTGAATTTTGTTTCCTTGCTCGAATTTTGTGGGTGTGATCGCTTCGGCCGAAATAATTTGGTTTTTCTAGTCTAATTTGAATTTCCTTCCAAGCTGGTTGACCTACGTACGATATAGTAGCACATGTTGAAAATTCACCCACCGTGGGGATTCGAATGGTAAGACATGGCCAGAGGCACTGCGGTGTCATCTGTTGATGTCCTGAGCCACCTCATCTGGTGTAAATCTTGAAAATATAATTGGAAAAGTATATGAAACTCCAGATTGGTATCCGTAAACTGATTTCATTTAGGAGCGACTCTCGTGATATGGTGTGGCGACTAGGGACAAACGATTACGTTAATAAGTGTTCCGTTTTTCTTGTAGTATTTTATATTTGTAAGTAATTTGTCAATAAAGACATTGCAGATTCGGGTCTATATTTCCACATCACTTCACTTCACAGTTATTGTAAATTGTATTAACTAAAATAAAAACATAGGAGGAGGAATCTTCCATAAATATGGCTCCTTCATCATACACACAGACAAATATGTATCACTCATATGTTTGCACACGTTAATATCTTCCATTTTCACATTCCACATATTTAAACTTTCTATTGACACATTTCACATATTTATACTTTTCATTCATCTCTACAATTATCAGAATCAATGTACTTCAAACTGATAATTCGTTTTATTTCATTTTTACACAACATTTGGTAGTTCAATTTAGCTGGTCTATTGGAAATACATCAAGGAGATATATTTAAAATAGTTATAATTCTAAATAGGAAAATATTAGAAGCTGTGCATTGGTAGGAGGGGTGTTACCAGAGAGAGCAAGGGGGTACGCCTCCTCCACAATATTTTTTTTGTATATGAGTATATTGAAAGGCCTTCTCTGTACCTGTCTTTTCTCCCCCTGTCATCTGTACCTTGTTTATTGAAACGTCGCCCCTCCCATGATTTGGTGCGGGTGTCGCCCACAAATATTAGTGAATAGGGGTTCATTTCTTCACTGTGAATAAATTCCACCATAAATTGGAATATTAAAATATAAATTGGATTATTAAAATTAAGGCTAAAATGGAATTCAAGACACAATAAGATTGATTAATGAAAATACTGTATTATTTATATTTTATTTTTAAATTCCTATTTTGCAGTCTAAGTTCATTAACTATATCAATTAAATTTAAATATTATTTGTATTTGTTAGTTTATAAATAAATTTAGCGTATTTAGTATAATTGGTTAATTACAATTATTAAACACGTCTGACAAATTCTGGTAAAAAAACTAAAAATCTTCTTAACGGAAAATTTATTTCGATAATTCATCTTATTAGAAACTTCAAAATATGTCGTTTAAACGGTTGAAAGTTATAATAACTACAAAGACAATTTTCAAAATATTAGATTCTATTGGTATTATTATTATTATTATTATTATTATTATTATTATTATTATTATTTTAAGTTTCTCTTTTTACTTTTCTCATCTTTTTATAAAAGAATCTTAATTTATTTCAAACTATTAGAGTATACAAATTACGGCATGGAATCTTTGATAAGTAGTTTATTACACACTACATTTAGTATAATTTTGCGTTGGCAACATTTTTCCTGCTATATTTTATAATATTTTCTTAGAATCTTCTGTTGCTTTCTTGCCAAGAAAAAGGAAAACTTGCTGACTATCATATAGTAAGGTGTTGAAGAGCTATTTGGACATTGAAGTGTTAATTCGCGGTTAGAGTGACGCCCAGCATTTCATGCAGTCTACATGAAACATTACTACCGCCTCTTAAACCACATCATTAATCAACTCTCCAAAAAAATCAATAATTTCATATAGTGTAATTGCACCAATGGCAAAAAAAACAAAAAACACGGCGACCCTGAGACCTTCCAGAAACACATTGTCCCGCACATCGCGGAGGCGCAAGGGCAAATGGCAACCCGAACCCTAACAGCAGCCGCGCGTTAATTTGTCAGGCTCGTCTACTCTTATGCCCTCGTAAAACGCATTCAGCGAGTAATTACGGTCGCGAGATTTATGTTAAAGTCGCCTAATGTTACGCCGGGAGAGAGTGCAAATTGGCGGCGGCGAGTGATGGGGCGGGTGGGGAATACTTCAAGGTGTCCGCGGGGCGTGTGCGGCGCGTAAAAAGCGAACAGACGGGACGTTATCGCTCCGCGTGTGATTAACGCCCCCGGTTCAGCCTATCCACAAAATCGGACAGCCCGACGCGGCGGGGGGAGGGGGCTCGGCGCTGCAAGCAACAGGTGGCGCTGCCTGGCGGGGCGGGAAGCGGCGGGCGTGGAGCGGGGCGGGGAGGAAGGGGCAGGGCGGTCGCTAAGGGATGAGGAGCGACGAGCGTCGCCCATGTGGACGAGATAGATAGCGGTGACGAGCTAGCGAAATTGCTAGAACGTCACGTAAACCATGAGGAAGAAGCAGAACAAAAAGGAAGGGAATAAAAGAAGAGAACGACGCATGAGGTTGTTAGGTAGAAAAATGAGTTTGGGACAAAATAGAAGGGCGATAAAAGGCCCTTGGAGTGAAATGTCCTCCTGCGGTTCTATTGATCGGAGGTGCTAAAGGTGGAATGTTCTAGAGAAGTTCGACGGGTGACAAAGGGTTTCACTTTTTCCCTTAAGAGTTTTTCGTGATTTGTCGATTCTTTCTCGCTGCTGAGAGTGGGAAAAAGTTAATAACATCTCATATTTCAAGTTGAAATTGCACTTCAAAAATATTTGACTTACTTATTCGTATTTGTAACCAATCAATATTAGACAACTAAAAATAAGATGCGGTAATACTACAAATAAAATGTGGTTATACTACATCAGTACTTTCATTTTCGAAACAGAATGTAACTTCACTATTACAAAATATGGTAGAAATAAAATATGAATATTTTAAATAAAATATAGATCTGAAAATAAATTGTAATTCATTTTTCATGTATTTAAAAAGTTTTCGAATTTTATTTTGGTATTTGAAAAATGTATTTCAAAGATTGGTTTAATGTTATTCTTAAATTTTATTATATTTGAAAAACTTGGATCAAAAACTGCTTTCATGATATTCTTTTCGCTATGCGAAAAACCTTAAAATGCATTTTTAATTGAAGTTGTGTACCAATTTACTGTAATTGAATGAGCTAACGATCACCACAATATTACATATGTATTGCTATCCCAATTCTGAATAAAACGTTTGAACTAAAGTGCCAGTAAAGATTAACAAATATAATTGTCTTATTTTACAGCACGTTTCTGTCTTGCGGGATACCTGATATCGTGAGGCGTTAGCAAGTGCACATCCCCTACAGACTGTCTCTTCGTAAGCGAGGCTAAGCGATCACGCGACTTCCAGAAACCTCTTCGCGTGTCCGGGCGATAGGCGCGCACTCCATTGCTTCGCGGATCCAAGGCATCACGCGAACCGCATTCCGAATCCTAATTCCATCTCATCCTTGGAATATGAGGTGGGCGCTGTCTCGGATCTCTTTTGTAATGCCAAAGTAATGCAGAGATGGGTACAGCTCTATTGAATTACATCAAAATGAAGTCGGGAGTTCTTACAAACAAAATTGAACAATAAAAGTAACAGGAGAAGTTGTCATATGCCATAACCAATAGGCATATGCCGTAACCAATAGGCATAAGCCATAACCAATAGGCATATGCCGTAACCAATAGGCATATGCCGTAACCAATAGGCATATGCCATAACCAATAGGCATATGCCTTAACCAATAGGCATATGCCTTAACCAATAGGCATATGCCATAACCAATAGGCATATGCCATAACCAATAGGCAGTACTAGGCAACTGCTAAGGGCTCCCGACCCACAGGAACCATAAAAACAAAAACACATTTTAAAAACATTTCTAATAATTAAATGAGTCAGACATTTTATTCTTGTAATCATACATTAATTTTCGAGACATATTGAACTCCTAAATGCAACTCTCAAATTCAATGCATATAACGAAAGCGAAAAGCGAGTTCGTTTTAAATACTTCTAAAAACTACTATCTTCTTTCACTTTGATGGTTTGATCCCTATAAATGAAACAAATATTCCCACAGCGAACTAAATCTCTTCTTATTTTCTCGAATAGATAGAATACATAAGTTAAAAATAAAAAATGTAAAAAGAAGTTATAATTTGTATACATTTGTGTATAAATAGCGCTTATATTTAAGGTCGATTTTGTGTAGTTTCTTCTGGGTTTAGTCTAAGTAGAATTTTTGAAATTCTTGCAAATGAAGTACTAACTAGAACGGTTACATTATACAATTGAGAACTATAGTGAATGAATCAATATTTTCATACATCAGAATTTTGACACATAATTTAATTTCAGAAACATGGTTAAAGTTATCAATAAAAAAATTACATTCATATTTTAATAGTATTATAATGTGTCCGATAATTTTGATGTTGTCTTTCCTTTTTTCAATTCTGTCAATGCTAAATACCACATTTGTTCAGTGATAAAATAATTAGGTTTGTTGTCAATTTAATTTCATATTATGTTTCGAAAGTTACTTTCGATAAATAAATTTTAGAACCATACATTAAATATTTACACAGTTTTAATGATACAACATTGGAACACATACGCAACAATAGCTTTCAATATTTTAATTAAACTTTATTATTCACCCAATGACGCCTGAAAGAATATGGATTCAACGTTTGGAAGGGACAAATCGTATTCACTTCCCATTGCAAAAACATTATATAAAACAACTGTATATGCCTTTATTGCTTTGATACATCTGTGTTTGCGCAATAAAGCCATGCTTTGACAAATATGTGAAATAAATAATGCAGATATATTCATTTTCCCACTTTTGCCTTTTGGTTAAAATAACAATGAAACGTTTTCTTGTTAATACTTTTGAAAAAAAATTGGATGATTTTCACTATTGTAAAGCATGCTGAATGACAATCCTTACATTCCTATTTGGTGTATTCAATTCACTAATTTTTCTTTCTTGTTTTATTATTTCCACTATACCTATTTTTAGGTGCAATTCAATTAACTACCCACCACAGAGTATCGGCAATTACACCGGTTAAATTTGACCAGTAAATTCAGCAATAAAGAGGATCATCTTGCTTTCTACATACGACTGCTCCAAAGCCGTGACGCACGTAACGTAATAAGGTCGCTCGCAAGAAATTCCCAACTAGTCTTTCCCCCGAACTGCTTGCACCACCGCCATGCACATGCAAGATCCGGCACTCGCGCCGGGGCAGCTGCTGCAAGATCGCGTTCGTAGAAGAGAAGGCCGACGGACGCGGTTTTTTATTTTTATTTTTCAACAATTTATTTGTTCTAGATGGAATATATCGTTTAGTATAATCACTTTACATATGTGTTTTTAGACTTATTCTGGTCAAAATATCTAAGCTAACTTAATCTATTCATTGTAGAGAATACTCTAGGGGGGAACCTCAGGGTTATGTTTCATGGCTGGCTAAGATTTTGAGAAAAGATTCAAAAGGGAATCTATTTTTTTTATTCGGGTATGAGTTGGATTTTTCGGTAGTTTGAAATGGGATGCTGCTGGGGCGTCTGTTAGGTTTTGGTAGAAAATATGTGATATATGGACTATTTGGTTTATTATTGTATTGATGTTTCATTCGAAATAGAGTTATTTATTACTTCTGAACCAGGGTCATTTGTGATTAATATGATACATTTGTTTTGAATTACTTGGATCTTATTGACATTTGTGGGGGCTGCGTTTGTCCATGTTGGACATTCGTAGAGCATTAGTGGCCTTATTATTGCTTTCAAAATTGTTGTACTGTTTGTGTATGACAGGGATTTGTGTTTGATGATTAGTGGCTGGAGTTGGAATAATTTATTTCTTGCTTGTTTAATTTCGATATCTATATGGATTTTCCAGGTTAGTTTGGTGTTCAGGTGAAGTCCTAAGTATTTTGTGGGTTGTGATGGTGGGGTCCGGGTGATGGAGGCAAACGACGGGCGCGTGGCCGATCCTTTCCCCTTCAATAAATAAAAGGCCCCCATCCCCACGTGACGTGGCGGCGTAATCCTTCGGCCGCATTCCACAACACGATTTATACTGCGCGCGCGCGCGCGCCGCGTTACGAAAACACGCGAGCGCCGCCCGTCTATTGACACGGCCCGTCTGCGGCCGACCTCACCTGAATACATTTGAACAGATTCGCGAGCCTCGGAAGTGATTTGATAACCTTCAAAACCACCGGGATTTCCAGCCTGCGTAAATTCAGCTCAGCGTGCATTGTGTTGGCGCGGATTGAGCAAGCTTACTTCCGTATTGTGCAGAAGCTGGTACGTAAAGTAAGATATCATCATTGAAACGAGCGTTTGTTTTCAATAATGGGTAATTTTAATTAATTACAAAGTTGAATACAGTAGTGAGGTTTCATCCTACATATAAATTACTATTAAATTAGAAAAAGATATTATGTTGCTACAGCATTGTTAGTAGTTATATTGAATAAGAAAACAATGTTGAAGAGAGAGGAATACGGGAAGGGTGATACATTGTTTATGCATTGTGGATATAAGCGAATCTTAGGGAGAGACTACTTAATTTTCTATTTCAAAGATATATCGAGAAGTTAATTTGATTTCTAGGGTTATTAATTCGTGAGAGATTACCAAACTCACTCTTGCTAAAAAGAAGCTTATCTCTAATATTTATAAAACTCATAGTTAAGTGGTGACAAACTGTGAACTAGAATGGAACAATGTTTTTGAACATCGCATTTAATTTGAGCGCACGAGTATATGGAAATTTAAGTTCATTTTATTGCAATACATTTATCTTCAAAAACAATAAAAACTTCATGTGACGTATTGAGAAGTGTCCCATACGCACGTCTATTTGAGCTCCAAAATCCCTACTTCATTATTTTACCTACTATTATAATTGTATTATAAATAAATAGCGGAGTTCATTACCTTTCAAATCTAGAAAAAATCGTCTCGGGGCAACAGAAATCTCATTTGCATCGGCAAAGGAGGAACTAATTGAGTGTATAATATTGTGGAGGATATAACATCCCTTACCCTACTTCCTCCCTTCCACAACTGGCTAAAAGAGATATGAACAAAACGTGCGCATCTAAAACCCTGAAGCAAAGCAAAAGCGATCTCAACATTTCCTAAACGGATCAAGAAAAACTGAACAAAAAGCCTAATCGTTATGAGGATCATTGACCCAAGAGCTAAAGTGTAACACTCGATTCAGAATTCCAGCGAATAACAGATTCAAAACTAGGCACATTCCTGTGACAGACTCAAAATTACATCAGCTCTGTTTCCCCTTCCGCTGCTCCACACCCGCCGAACAACCGCGTGATTCTGTACACGTAGCTGCAGAAACTCCTTGCAACCCGCCCGATGTGTTTGAAAAGCACCGCATCTGCAAGTTGGCGATCGCTGGAGCGTTATCAACACTATCTGCCGGCGCGCAAATGAAAGCCGGCGCGCCGCGGGCAGCGCGCGTTGGGGGGAGCCAATGAGGAGACGGCTTGCGAAGTCACGTCTGGCGGGCGTTGCGTTGCGTACGCCCCAGCCGCTAAGCCCTGGCCGACTACGCCCCTAATCCCCGGCCGCCGCTATCCGATGAAAGCGGGACGGCTCGGCTCGCGCTGTCTGCGAAGGAGTTGGGTGATCTGCTGGCGGACGAGTTGCGTGCGGTAGGTGGGTGGGTGGGTGATGAACGGGCTAAGCCGACTGTTGTAGGCGGTACAATTGGTGAGCACCTGGTCTAGTAACGGGGTGTGCCGATTGAACAGTTTTTCCGGCTTAAGTAGCTTAGGGTATCAATAGATGTTTCTGCAGAGCCTCAGACCGGGAGGTCCTAGGGTTCAACTCCCGATGGAGGCTGTATTTTCGACACTGGCTGAACAGCTAGGTCGATTTGAATTGAATTGAATTAATGTCTTATTTTACGTGGCGAGACTCAGGCCATTAGGCCTGCTCTTCCGTCTGACCACGCGAATTTCGCTACGCTCCTTTCACCAACTAGCAGAGAAAGGAGGTATTTCTTGGGCGAGAAACAGGCGATTTGAATTTAGCTCAGAGGCGTCATTTAGGCTTGAGGATCTTTTACATGCAAGTAAATCTACTAACATGGGACAGCCGGCTTTACTTCCCCTCCGAAGGAAGGCGTACGAAGGATTTTGTCGCCCTAAAAATCCACGGCTTCGATCGGGTTTGAACCCGCCAACTTGGGTACAACAGTCCGAAACGCTAACCGTTACACCATCGCCGTATTTCAACCGCTATCTGGAGGAGAATCCTAGCGGCCGGCTGCTCTGATCAGTAGTTTTCCGTGGTTTCTCTGATCAACGTCAGGTGAATGCCGGAGCAGTTCCCTAACAAACGGGAGCACGCCATCTTTCCTTCCTCTTCCTTCTCCCACTCTCACCCCTTACTAACATGCACGACACCATCACACCTGTCGGAAGCTTAGACCTTGTCCCGGCTAGGGCGGTGCACTGCTTGTGGAAGATACCTGGTTGGGGAAAATCCCCTCAAAAAAGCCGCAGTAGGTCGGGCCGGATCTCACCAGCCAGCAGGGGAAGATAACAGTCATCTCACACGATGAAAACATGCACCAAACTTACGGGACTAATGACCCGTAAGTCGTAAGTAGTTGTCGCGTCAGGAATCACCAATCAATCAATCAATCAATCAATCAATCAATCGGAAGATCAGTCGAGAGCTTAGAGCTTGTCCGGGATGTGGCGACGTTAGCTGATGGGAGGTATCTAGTTGGAGAAAAATCCACAAGGTACCTGTTGGTCGGCACCGAATCTAGCTATCAAACGGGGAAATTCACCGCCACCGCCACCGCCATGATAAACCATTCACTACACTTATGGGACAAATAACCATAGCAGATGACGTCAATCAACCAATGGAACCATTTGTCTTTCAACGTTGAGTGCCAAATTAAAATCTCGGGTCATCCATGTAGAATTTTGTTGTGAATATCGCGGTAGGTTTTCTCGTACTCATTTTACTGTCACTCATACATCCATTGATCTATTATTATTGAAACCATTTCATTACCATCCATCCATCCTATTCTTTCAAGTGAAATTTCGTGGCAAAGGGTGAGGTTCACATTGAATTATATACCCTTCATATCGCACGGTTGTGTCAAACGCAATATTTCTAAATGCATCGGTCCAAATAAATTAAAACACTTTGTGAAATTATACTTATGATCGTATTCGCATGACGTTAAATCAATACTTATGATTGAATGGTAGAAATTAATGAAGTGTTACTGTTCGATAGAGCATTGTAAGTTATTTCACAGTGTGGGATGACGGGTTATGTTCGCATGAATTTCGGTGAGGGATAGTTATTTAGACTCATCGTGAGTATGATGTCGCATTTGGCAATTTCCCGTAGAATATACACTACATGAAATGGTGATTTTAAGACCTTTTATGACTTATTTTTTCCAACTAGTAAGAAAATACTGTAATTATATCTATCATTCATGACCCCTGATATGCATGATGACCTGGGTATGCTCCGTTTTTGACTTGAAAAAAATCATCTTTACTAATGAAAGACATTTGTTTTGAGGACTGACAGAAAGCCAATTACTTATTCAAAGCAGAAATACCCATTACGTATCACTACAACTCGTCTCCCGAACTATGAATATTGCATTAGAGGGTAATATTGCGTTAGACGGCAACTAAATGAGTAAATCCAACCTTTTAATTTGAATGTACGTTCATCTTGATTTTCCCTCAGCAACAAAATCAAGCTCGATGTGTGACAGGTATGAGCGCCATTTGTATCCAAATGAGCCACAAATGAGAGAGAGCTTTTATCGCATGAAATGTTTATTACTACACATTTGTGGTCATCGTGCAAAGTTAAAACACTGATAACAGTGTTTAGCGTTCCTTCCTGCTCCCATCCGAGTGCAGTCGAGTGCAGGGAGATCATTTGCAAGCTGCTAATGCAGCAGCAAGCGCACGAAATAAAAAGAGTGCACACGTCGCGCCGAACACCGCTGCGCGTGGCAATTGAGATCTACGCAGGGCACGAGATTTCTTTTTTTAACAAACAGCAAAACAAAATGGAGAAATGTAACACGAGTGGAATACGATGAGTAATAGTGATGAATCACGATTTTGTACGGGTTAAGGAACTTGGGTAAATTTAGATTAGCCAGAAAATAGCAAGTATGAAGCAGCTGATTTGAGTAGCTTCACTGGCGTATTTCCAAGTCAACGGCGAGGTTCCGGTCTTCGACCTTTGCAAATTAAAATATTCTTAACACTAGCTATTGCAGTTTTCAACGTATTTCCAGCGCGTGGCGTTCGATATCTCCTCAGAACCCTAAGAATTTTTATTTGACAAACAGCAAAATCAAATCGAGAAATGGAACACGAGTGGAATGCGATGAGTAATAGGTGATGAATCACGAATTTGTAGGGATTAAGGTACTGGGGTAAATTTAGATAAGTCAAAAAATCGCTGCTACGCCCTGAACACGGGTTTACTCTGGGACTTACAGACTTAGTAATAACCGTCTGCTAGTTCACGAATGGCAACGTGGGGCTAGAAAATGGCGTCCCTTCACGGGTGTCGCCGATCAGAAGATTTTATTTATTTTTATAAATTTCTATTGATGTTCTGCTTTATAAGATAAATAGGCAAATATGTTGACACATTTGTAATGACATGCGAAGATATTGTGCACTCATAGTCCTTCGTGGATTTTTTAATGACAAATTTTAATAAAAATACCGTAGACTATAAATTTAACATATTCATAAGAAAAACAAAACAAAACAAAGGAGGAACAATAATAGTAAGGAAGTGCACACACACAACATACCAACATTTTTAACAATATGAAATACAATTACTTTTTTATAAACAAACGTAGGTGCAGAAGCTGCGAAGAAGTGTTCCACTTCATTGCCATCTATTCATCGGTTTACGCATTTACGATATTCAATTATTATTCGATTCGACGAGTTAATCAATTCAATTTCGGCGTAATTATCGATTACGATATAACTGTTGGCTACGACTATCGATAATTACGAGTAAAAGCTGAACGGAAGTGTTCTACTTCAGCACTATCTATTGATCGATTAATGCATTTACACTATTTCTTACACTGCGTAATAAATTGTTAAGTGAATACATTTAATACCACGTTAATTCTATTTGTTGTTATTTTGTTGATTAAGGCTACTGACTCGTCAATTTCAGCTGGAGGATTTATAATTTAAAATTTTAATTAGTAATGAAATAATTGGTATCATTTTAGCTACTTTATTCTTGAACACACTTACTTGAATATACTTTACTTGTATCGTCTTTATTTGTACGTCTTAACGTCTTACTTGTATCTAATGTGAAACGAGTAAGTCATAACTATGAATTTTGAAAGTACAGATTTAAAGTGTCATGTTTGTCTTTACGTACTTAAAAAAACAGTACATAAATATTATTGTGCTTCAGAAATTTAAACTGATCAATTTTTCAAGTGAATAACTTCTTTGATTCCGTAACATAGGCCGCAGTCCCTGATGAGCAATAGTTGTCACTGCCTTGCGTCCCCCTAGGCACAAACTCATCCCCAGCTCACATGTCCTCTCATGCGTGTTTTCCTGTATGTGCTTCTACTCTCCACTCAACGTCTGCTTACGCACTCCTCACACCGCAGCAAGAGTTTGCACAGATGTGTGTGAGCTATGGTACATACAAAAGTCTGTGAAAGTGTTTCCCCAACACGAAAGTGTTGAAAAAGTATTATTCTGTTTGCATTTTCAAATAAATAATTTTCTATCGAAATAAAACTGAATAATTAACTTTTCACTGAAGTGGTAAACAAATATTGTAAGTGATTTACTCCCAGTAAATCAAGATTGGTTGATTGATTAGGGATTCCTGGCGCGTCAATTGATTAGCACATTAGACCCATAAATATAGTGCATGGTTTATCACACGTGAAAATGCTCATCTTCCAACCGCGGGACGGCAAGATCTGGTTCCCACCTACACATCGGCTAGCAGAGTTTTCCCAACGACGCGTTTTCCACCAGTATGACACCGCTCCAGCAGGGACAAGCTCTAATCTCTCGACTGGTCTCCCAAAATATGTGGTTGCAAGTGAGTGTAAAAGTGTGAAAGTAAGGGGTGAGGATACGACAAATAGGAAAAAGAAAAAAATCACGTGCGGTCCATGTCCTGTTTATTAGGGTACTGCTCTCTCTCTTTTCGAAAGAATAAAGTTACTAGACAAAATATAATTTTCATGCAATTATTTTCTTTTTAATCAATTCAGTCATTTAATCTTAGAATGATAAATGAGTCTTACGCTTTTTAAAATTGAAAGCGATGCATTTTCTCTTCACACGTCTCTTCCTAGCCACGTGTGAGATATTGCAATATTTACTTTTAAATTAAACAAAACTTTTAAAAAGTAAAACCGTGTGAAAATGAATTAACGCCTTCCTTAATGCCAATCAGTTTCGACAACCCATCCATAGCAAAGAACCATCTTGCAACATGACATGAAAGAGAGCTTTCCCTAGTAGGGGTAGAAGTAGAACCAGACTGAGTTACTATTTTGTTTGCAATAGAAAAATCAAATCTGTCGTTTGTTTACCGATGCAAATAAGCTTTCTATAACTCCGAAGCGAAAGTGAATAGTTTTCTAGCTAACCTTGATTTTTTAAATCTTTTGTTCATCATTTAACAATTTAACGATACCTTTTTGGGAAGAGATTCTGGAGCTGAAGAAAACGTGCCTGGTACTTCTCCCCCATACATCACGTACATGTTCGTCGTTCGTCGCCTCTGCTCATAAACAAATCAAAGATGAATAAACAGGAAAAACGTTCTTCAAATGGGCCTACAATAAATATTTTACTACATAGGCAGCGAAAGAAAGTTCAACTGTCGTGAATTCTCACTAAGAATAACATTCAAAATACAAAATAACGGAGATAAATTAACTATCTTGCAAGGATAACGGTTATGCCTGAAAACAAGTATAAGCTGAAAACAAGTTAGTTGTAAAACGCAGAGACTTATTTTCCCAGAGACTTCAGATGCGTGAACACAACTCGACCTTCGTGACCTCGGCGTGTGGAACGAAATGGCAACAAAGTGTTTTCCTCTCTCCTTCTCCGCAGAAAACCAACGCACGCTGCGCTGTCAAGATTCAGGTCGTGCGTGTACCATATAAATAATCTTTTAAAAAATGGTACGTGTGCGTAAAATTTCAGTTTTGGCTGGTTCCCACGGAGAAAAATTCATGTGTTCATTCATATGTGTGTGTGTTACAGGTTCTAGAGTAATTGTTGGCAAATAAACACTTTTCAAGCGTTCCAAAAATAACAGAAGCAAAGAATCATTTATATTGGCACTGTCCAAATTTATTTTTTTTATAGCAAACGTTTCTCAATAGAAATATTGCCTAGTAATAAACGTTATTGAGCACGAATGTGCAGATTCATTTGCAAGGTGGCTCGGTTGTCTTCATTGTTTACGAAATGGATACAACCTACAATAAGAAATTAGACATTAGATTCTCTTCAACGCTTGTTTCTTCAATATTGTCTTTCTTATTTATTCATTCTGCAAGCAATAAATACCCCGTTCAAAATAAAAATTAAATGAATTAGGATTAGTAAACACTATTTTAATTCTCTTAATATGTATAAACTTCAGTTCAATTAGCTTGAAAAAACTAATGGGAATGCTCGTCATATTGAAACATTTCTTCCTCTTAATATTATTAATCAACAATTACTCGTTTTTTTAGTGCATGTCACCATTTAAAGATATTCAATTGAATGAAGTTAAACAAATTTTTTAAGATGTTAGTCAGTAAATTTAGCTCTTTCTTAAGCTATGGGTTTCTCGTGATGCACCAAAGTCTTTGTTTCTAGTGTTAATAATTGTGACAATGTTTTTAGAAGTTTTTTATTGCAATGCTTAATGGTGGGGGTGAGCATAATTATTAGAAATTTTAATTGTGTTAATTATCGAATATTTTAAGAGGGTTATTGCTTGTTCTATTGCTACGGGAGTTTTTAATATTTTAAAGTGAGTGTTTGTTTTTGAATTATGCTCTTAATTTTTTTCCAGTGGATGTCTTGTATGTTTAGTGTAAGAGTTGGTGTGTGAGGGGGTGTGATTTGTTGAGTTGAGATGATGGTTAGCATGTGGTCTGAGTTCAGCTCAAAAAAGATATCCGAGTGAAAAATGGTTTGGGTGTTAGACATTGCAATGTCTAATATTTCTGGGTGTTTCTTATGATCTGTGGTGTTGTGAGAGGGTTCTGCTGGTATAATTAACTGAAGTTTGAGATCTGTAATTATTTTGCTGAGTTGGTGTCCTGCAGTATTTTTGCATCCCCAGATGGTGTTCTTAGCCTTAAGATCCCCAATCAGAAGAGTGAGCGAATTCATCTGGAATAGCGAAGAAATATTCGAGTCAGAAATTTTCATTTTCGGAGGCTTGTATGCAGCTATTAGGGTTATTAATCTATTATTTGAAGGGAATTTAATAGCTATAGTTTCGAGGCCTGGTATGTGTGGAAGGTTGATTATAATATATCGTATGTATATTTCTGTTAGTATTAGACACTACCTCAATTTGCATTTGATTTGTTGGTTCTGACTCCACTATAACCTATTAAGTTAAATGTAATATCTGATTTGCAGTTGTGCATGCACTGAAGTGCATTTCCGTTACGGAGGCTAGATTATTTTTTTTTAGAAAACAGGTTAGTTCTAATTTTTTATTTTTGATGCCATTCGCATTCCAGTTGAACACATTTATATTATTTTTGTGGTACTGTTACATTATTGTTGTTAAAATAGACTGAGAGAGATACTTGTAAATTGCTGATTATTGTTGGGATGATATTATTAATATTGACTAAGAAGTAGGTAACTGAGTTAATACTGGAATGTACGAAAGAGTTATTGTTAGAATTATTCATAACCGGAGGTTGTGTGGATGGGCTATTGTTATTGATTTGTATTGTGTGGAGGGTTTGGAGCAAATGTGAAGTTGGGAATGTTGTTAGCAGTGGGGAGAAACGGGAAGGTTTGTGAGGTAAGACTTTGAGAGGGATTGTTTCTTAATATATTTTTATTATTGCCTGATTTGGGGTTATTTGAGGGGGTGTTCATTTGTTTTTTATAATATGGACATTCTATTGATCTTACATCAGCTCTGAGTGAATTAGGACGCTGCTTGTAGGTCTTAGCTCGTAAAGAGCTGTTGTGCTACAGTACGTGCACACATACATACGTAGCACAGTATAGGGATGAAATTCAATAAAGGGAGTTACGTATGTAAACGTATGGCAAAATTTGTGATCAATAATTAACACACTGACTCAGGGAGAAAATAACGTATTTATCATGTATATGACGTGTTAAAATTGTGTTAACGTTCCTTGTGACTGATTTAATCCATATTTCATTTCATTTCATGATATCTATATATTCAATGGTTAATTTATTCCACTATTCATTCATTAAGGACTTTTTAAGCAATATTATAAAGTTTTAGTTTCTTAAAAAAAGTATCGTAAACAAATGGTACATTTTCTGCCTAACTTGCGTGCTTATTTCAGATTAACGTCAGTAGCCGTCTACAAGAACATCGTTGAAGTAATTACTGTGAATTACGCAGGAACGCAGGTCTTGATGATACATATCTTCGTTCCATTAACAAAAAGAAGATACGTGCTAACACAGCTACTGCTCTTTGGTGTGTGATCATGTGAACACTTCACAACTAAGATCAATGATACTTCGTCGAACGATCAAAAAAATCACTTGAGTCATTATGAATTAATGTGTTGAATTTAGAACTTTTTGTGGATTCCGCAAAAGATTCCAAAAGAAAATGGGATCATAATGAAAAATAATAAACGCTGTTTTTCAATGATGTTTTAAAATCTTTTCCCCCATTGGCTATGAATAGTACTCCTATTTTTTTCATGGTGGAATTTGTTTTATTTCTCATAAGATACAATTAATTTTTAAAATAGAAAATTTTATTGTATTTAAAGATAATTTACTTTTACATTTAAATTCGCGTAAGACCTCACAATGATTCAGAAAACTCTCCTTGAAACTAGTAATCTTCCAGACTATTCCTGTTTTACGAACAAGTTCATGAAAGTAGATGACATACGCGAGGAGTTGGTTAGGTACGCCTAATGGACACGGAACAAAAACTAGATGCATTTTCATCGATCGTTTACGTGTTGGTATACCTTTTTCCACCTGCCTAATTAGCCAGCATCAACACAGTCACTTGTAATAAAGAAGGTAAACTGCAATGAAAATACTTTTGTGCCGAGATGAGCCGGCCTATAAAGGTCTTTTTATTGGGCTCCCAAAAGGAGCGGGGAATAACCCAAGTTGCTCGCTTACGAAAGGAGACGAAGTGGTGACGACGCCATGCACTCTAAACGCGGTGACTAAACGGAAGGAGGGGGACAAAAACGCGGAAGCACTGTACTATTGCGGAGGCAGTGAGGAATTTAGTGATGGGACGGAGGCAGGAGGGAGAAAGAGGTTGTGAAGTGATTAAGGAGAAGTTGGTGGTGACGGAAGGCTTGTTGCGAGTGGATGTGATGAAGGACATGGAGCGACATGAATGATACAGGTGGCGGTGGCGTCTATAAACAAAAACGCTTATTGCAGGGCTGGAAGTAGCAGAGATGGTGACAGGGGTGGTGGTTGAAATCGCACCGTTGGTGAAGTGATAGTGGAAGAATTCTAATAGACAATTCCACTCGTGAAATTAAAACCAATAGTGTGTACCTATACGTATAAAATGCCCCAATCAGGGCAATGTATCTCAAAAAGTTTACCGCTTTTTCTATCCGATTTTGCATATCGCTTCTACCTACTGGCCAATCATAAACTGTGACTCGTCTATCTTATTAGGAGGTAGTTCACATCAATCGCTATGTCGATGTTGAATAAACAGCTTATGTATTATAACATAACCTCTGATTTTACCATACGCTTTCAGTTATGTTCAATATTTGGCGCATTTTGGAACTCTGTTCGATATAATTTCACTCGTGGAACAGTCCTATTAAGTACCACTCGTGCTTTGAAAATTGTCAGATAAATCCCGGCTTCACTTCGCGAGTCTGGAATGTATCAACAATTTCCAAAGAAGTCATGGTATTACCTAAGACTATTTTACGATCCCGGGCGCATCAATTACTATTTCCATTACTTCTGTACGTAGTGTGCATGTTATCTCGCGAGTGGTGGCAATGTTCCTCCCATGTAAGAACGTGAGATCCGAAGCCACTCTATTTGTCGGCTTGCTACTCACTTCCAGGTATCTCCCTAGTTGGGCACCGCCCTAGTCGGGAGATGATTTGAGTTCCACACTGGTCGCTCGACAGTGTATGGTAGTGCAGTGCAGGAAAGTGTTCGTATGTGAGAGGAGACAACAAGGATGAGAAAGGAAAGATGGTGCCCGGCGCGTGGTACGTTTTTTAGGATACTGCTCCGGCATTTGCTTGGTGATCGGAGAAACTACAGTGGATGGCTGGGACAAAAGGGTTTGTGGGTAACGCGACGGGGTTACGGTGGCGTGGGCGGCGTGTGTGAAATAGGTGACGAGGGCGAAAGGGCAGCGTGGGTGGTGTAGGTGGCGGAGGCGGCGGGGGTGGCGAATACAGCGGAGGCGGCGGGGAGCGTGGGCGGGGAAGACCGCGTGAACTGCAAGGACGGCGTGGTCGGTGAGGACGACGAAGACGGCGTGGATAGTGAGGACAGCAACGACGGCGAGGGCGGGGTGGGCGGCATGGATGGTGAGGATGGCGGGGACGGAGACGTCGGTGGGCACGGAGAGGACGGCGGGGACTGAGAGGACGACGGCGAAGGCGTGAACCGCGGGGTCGGTGGAGACAGCGAGGACGACAAGGATGGCGACGCCAGGGTGGATGGCGTGGACGGCGAGAACGGCAAGGGTGGGGTGGACGGCGTGGACAGCGAGGACGGCGGTGATGGCGAGGACGGAAAGGACGGCGGGGTAGGTGAGGACGGCGAGGACAGCGAGAACAGCGTGGACGGCGTGGACAGCGGAGACAGCGAGGACGGCGTAAACGGTGAGGACGGCGTAGACGGTGAGGACGGTGGGGACGGCGAGGACTGCGAGGACGGCAAGGGCGGCGTGGACGGTGGGGAAGGCGAGGACGGTGGGGACGGCGTGGTCGGCAAGGACGGCGTGGACGGTGAGGACGGCGGGGAAGTCGGGCACGGCGGAGGGTAGGAACGGTGTGTGCGGCGGGGCGCGGCGTGAGGAGAGGAGAGGAGAGGAGGAGCAGCAATTAGGCGTAATTGAGCCGACGCATGGCCCCACGCGTCCTTCGGAGGCCGATGCGCGCGGGCTGCGTCGTGCGCGGGGCGCGCGGGGCGTGAGGCGTGCTTTCCGAACGCACCCGGCGTCGCGCTCATCCGCGTCACGACACGGCGCGGCGTTCGCCGCCAATTACTCGGGCGGTTGAGACTGTGACCAGGAAGCACAATCGCTAATAACGCACTGTACGCGTTCGACTCTCACGTTGCGATGCGCGGGTAAAAACTTTGTTGTTTCGATGCTAGTAATTATTACGTACGGCCAAATAGACAGATCCTTAAGCGTCGAAATTTCCTTCCCAGTAACAAAGAAGGGAAATAATTATGTTCACACTTATTTCAAGGTGAAAAACGAAAGGTCTAATATTTCATTATTTAAAACCTGGGCGTCGTGTTACAAGGATAGTAGTAGGTATTCTGTAGTTAGAAAATGGTTTCTACGAGTATGTAGTAGAGACATCAGGACATTGCTATGAATGAATGACTTATAAAGATTTGATAGACGATGTTTTACTGACAATCTGAGCTTTGCTGCTAGTAAACTAGATAAAATAATTAGACGTTATTTGTAGGAGAATAGTTTATTCTGAAACAAGAAAAAAAATGTTTACTATTGTGTACTTAGAGTTTAAAAATTGTACAAATCACGTTTTCTAAATACTATTTTCTTCTGGTATGCAATTCTGATTACAGCGAAAATTACTTATAGATATATTGGGCCACTAAAAACTTGTCTGATGTTTCTGTTTTCTCCCTAAATATACCCGTGAAATGAACAAATTCCCACTTATGGCTTAAAGGATATGCAAACTATTCAACGAAGTCCTCCTTCTTCTTGGGTTTGTCTTCCACAGTCCTTCTAAAGAAGACTACAAATAAATAAAGATGCCTTCTTTGGAGATAGTAAATCAACACTTTGTGGAAATACACATTGGTATACTTTCTATACTTTTTGTAGTATTTAATGTATATACCTACTGTTCTTCGGGCAGAAGACAAACTCGTGTGCCGTTGCTTCCACAGTTGTGAGATGACAGTAGTAGAAAGGGACTGGCAGCTGTGTTTAAGGGGGCAAAGGTGTACCATTTGTAAACAACACCTTCTTGCATCGAAACAGCGGATGTAGAAACTAGACATTCTGAAGTGAGTCAGCACTCAGGGAACACTTTACTTGCAACTTGCAAAACTTGGTTGCTACTTGCCAGTTGAGTATCCTATATGGTATTTAGCGTTCTGTAAGTTCAGTTCGGGAATTTGGAAATCCAAGGAGAGTAGTATTTTAGATATTTTTCCATACATTTATTTAAACCAAAATTTATATTTGGATTTCGACATTTTTACACAACATTGTATTAGTAATAAGAAACAAAGCAAAGTTGAAATCGAATAAAACAAGTTAAAATAAAACATTATCGTGACGTTATCGTGATAATCGAGCACGAAAAAATTGAGATAACGAGAAAACGGAACAGAGAAAAAGTAGTGAAATTTAAGAGAAGTTCAGACGTAAACAGATCCTATAAAAGCATTTCGCGCATAGTGAGAACGTCTTCAACAGAATATTTCACTACTATTAAGCAATGTTACTTGCATGTTATGTTGTATTATAATGTACTACTTTAAAATAATGTTCCAGAAGGAGTACTTAAATTGATTTAAATTATCAGGTTCGTGAATATCTGTCGAAAAGTTTCCGTAAGGCACTTGTGGAATCTCATTATATCGTCGTAAATTGGAAATTTTCCACTCCATTTGTATCACTCCATAAAACTAGAAAAATATCTTGGCAACATTGCGATATCAAATTAATAAAAATACATTTTTTGATATTTAATTTTTAAAAAAATTTCCACAATTTTTCTTCCATATCTTTACAACATAACGAAAGATTTCACACATTTTTATTCGAGAAGTTGGTATAAAGAGGTAGTGTTTGTTTTACCATTGTTCGCTTACTCACAAACAGCCCAACATTTGCGAAATACATGACGACTTCTCCACCTACAAATTACAACTTGTCACGGCTCGCGTCGGCAACTATCCACCGCGCCCCTACCACAACGGCCCGTCCCTAATGAGGCCCGCTTCCACAACGCTATCTGCATCAACACCACGCAAAACTCCACATCACAACGGGCGCTATCGCCCGATAACACAAAGGTCGCCTTCCCCGTGAGAAATAATCCGCGCTTAACGAGGCACCGCCGCCGCCGCCACTCTCGCACATGTACACTCTCCTCCCTCAGTTTACCTGGAAGGTCACCCAGGCGATCTCTGACGTCTCGACGCAGACCGAGTCTCACGGAACCCCCTTGTGGCTCATATGCATCGCGGTCCCAGCGGCCGCGGATTTCTGGGTAGGAATTTCACAGGGGTCTAACGAAATCAGTGGGGCTTTCCCGAATCCGAAGGGTGTGTGCTCGAGGCAAAGAGCGAGACTCTGTCGAAAAGAACGTGGATGATAATCTCCCGGGTAGGTCTCACAATCGTAAATTTGTCGAGTTGTGACACCGTCCGTAACCGGAGCTTCGCAGGGAGATCTACCCGCGTGAGGTTCTCGTGTTCGTGTGTGTGTGTTTTTATAGTGAACAGTTCCGACGTGGCCTTTCGATGTGCCGTCAGGCGTCAGGCTTTCTTCCTCCCCGCCCGCACGCGCGCCCGGCCATTGAAAGCCATTGACAGCGGCGGCGGGCAGAAGGCGCGCGTCATCGCGGGTCCTGCGCCCAAGCGCCGGTGGGCGTGGGGTCGACAGCCGTGACTCGGCACCCGAGCGCGCCCGGTGGCTGATTGGAGGAAGAGTGCGGAGGGTGAGATAACGGGGAAACAATGTGTGCTACCATTTGCTTCTCATCGCGACCGGCGAAGGTGGCTCAAGGCATCAAGTAGTGTCACTGTTGGGAGGTCCTGAGATTTGAGTCCCAATGGTGGCAGGATTTGCGACACTAGCTGAATAGCTAGGTCGAGTTCAGCTGCTGTCTGGAGGAGAATTCTTGCGACCGGCTGCTCTGATCTGTAGATTACCGTGGCTTCTCCGATCAACACCAAGCGAATTACAAAGCAGTGTCGTAACGAACGGGCCACGGACCGCGTGCAATCTTTCCTTCCTCTTCCTTGTCCTATCATCATTCCTTACTTACACACACTCACTCACACACACACTCACACTCACACACACTCACTCACACACACTCACTCACACACACTCACTCACACACACTCACTCACACACACTCACTCACACACACTCGCTCACACACACTCACTCACACACACTCACTCACACACACACATGCCTTACACAATTACATTTGCCGGGAGAGCAGTCGGGAGCTTAGAGCTAGACTCGGTGTCCCGCTGGTGGGATGTACCCGGTTGGAAAATAACCCGCAAACCAACGGGTAGGTCGGCTTGGGGGGGGGGAGGGTGATCACTTCTACATCCCGTAATGAAAATATGATCTACGTTGACACACCGGTAATCACAAATCAACCAATCTTTTCATCAGGATAGCTGCCACAACAACTTCAATCTGGGGATTGCTCTCGACCGCACCCTGCTCAAAACATGAAAAAAATTCTCGTATAATACTGCAATAAATTAGTTATTTTAGCAAAATTTAATGGGTGAAACCCAGAACGATGTAAATGACGTATTATAAATTCTGATACATCTGTTTAAGTCAATATCACTGTAAATTCGTGGTGATTTGTTTCACCATTAAAACCACAACATTTCAATTATTGATCAAAACCACAAAAGTACATTGATACTAAAATAAAGCCTAAAATAAACAGGTATTTATTCAGAATTTATAAAATGTCACTAATACCGTTTTGATTTTTACTCATTCAATTAGTCGTAGCAAAGAATGAAGTAACATAGTGTAGAATATATTGAGTGCAATACTTGTTTATATACCAATAATATATCAAAAATATGGCCCTCCCTTACCGCAATATATATGAATAAAAAAATAACGCTAGGCGTGTAGGTCTTTTTAACCTTGATGTCGCATGACGCCAGCTGTATCTTTACCAGTGCCCGACTGAGTAGGAGAATTGAGACGGTTCGTGGAGAATAACAAAACAGGCGGACTAACACTATCAAACATTTGCGTTTTTTAGTCAAAATCGAACTTCTTTGTTTTGGCACTTCCCCCGAGTTTCTGGGTATCTAAAAATTTCATCATTGAAACTTTCACATGGCTGGAGGTTGCATTGTTTTTCGTTTATGCGTAATTCTCAAATTATGAGTAAAAATTAATACTAGATATTCGACTTTCATGAGTTAAGAATAAAGAAAAAAGTTTTCCCTCACATTATGTTAGACAAACGCCCAAAATATCAATACTAATAAGCATAAACGGGAAACCAGATTAAATGTCACGTGTCCTTGAATCCCATCCCGTGACTGAAATCACCGCCTCAGTCGCCCCTTTCCTAGCCCTGGAAGTCTCGTGGTGTGGACGTGGGCTTCCGTAATCACCCCGGCTGACGCAGCCTATAAATCGGCCGTCGCGGTGGCTGCAGAAGGCCGCACGTGGGGGGGACAGTTGCGGCGACCGCCCCCGCGGACACATCTCGAAGGCGAGCGGGACGCCGCGGCGCCGGCCCACGCCCACCGGCGGGACGCAGTCGCGACGCGGCGAAGACATCCTTTGTTGTCCCACGCTTGTCCCCTGGCAGTTGCGCCACATGCTCTTAGTAATACAGTCCAGAGGAGTTGCTTTAAGAAGGGACCACTGTGACAGCTCCGAAAACATGATACAGGGCGAGGTCATGGCAAGAGATAGTGATGAAGCCATTTACATATGAGCTAACTGTACAGGGACGCACTGATAAAAAGTACAAGGACATAACATGCACATGCACAAAGTTGTATCAGTCGTCGCTCAAATCCAAAGGTATGAAAGAAATTGGACCCATCATCTATACAGAATAATGAAGTAGCCGGCCCACTCCACGCCGCGGCGACACGGCGAAGACATCCTTTGTTGCCCCACGCTTGTCCCCTGGCGGTTTCGCCACTATCTCCTCCATTTTAGTAATACAGTTCAGAGGAGTTGCTTTAAGACGGGACCACTGTGACAGCTCCCGAAGCTAATAAACGTTATAAAGGGCGAGGTCATGGCAAGAGATAGTGATGAATCCTATTACAAAAGAGCTAACTGTACAGGGAGGTACTGACAAAATAAGTGCAAGGACATAACATGCACATGCACAAAGTTGTATCAGTCGTCACTCAAATCCAAAGGTATGAAAGAAATTTGACCCTACATCTATATAGAATGGAGGAGTAGCGACTTCCCCAAAGGACACGGAAATATCGTATGCTTGGAAAACGAGATCCCGGGGAACCAGGAAAACGGTGGACCGTCGAATCAGATCAGGCCGTTAGGCCTAGACCGGGAAGATGATGATAATGATGACGATAACATGCAGGCACATTCCCAGCAACGGTCAAGCAATATCTCTATACAACGTGTGGCTCAAAGTAGAGGAAGAATTACATTTCATTTCAAGAATCATTTGCGCAGTACACAGACTAGCAGAATTGCCTTTAAAAGGTGTGCGAAACAATATTTATATCGCTAGTTCTTCCAGCTATGAATTGCGGAACGGAAACCTGGAGTATTGATAGAATACGTCGATTGAAAAGCATCGAAACGGATTAGTACAAATTAATTCCAGGAATCTAGATTTCCAGCAAGAGTCGGCGTCTTAAGAGAAGTTGATACTGTAGGAATTTGGAAATATTGTAAAATAAATCCCATCATGCTTTGGATTAAATTAGAAGGTGAACAGGCTAACACGCTGATACAACGATACTAAGAGAGCTTCACCGAAGAAGCCTTTTAACTTAGCAATAATGTTAAATCACAAGTATCTCCAACCAAATAGTTCAAGTCATAACTAGTGACAGTCATTAATAACTGTCATAGTCACAAGTCACTAAAACCTGTTTTTTTTTTGCTAAGATCCACAATATCTGAAGCAACTCTGACCAAGATATTTTAGGGTTTGAGTCCCGACTGTGGCGCATTTTCGACATCGGCGGTATGGATTAGATCGAATTTAAACCCTGTCTGCATGAAAATTCCAATGGTCTACAGTCCTGATCGGTAGTTTTACCTAGTTTCTCCAATCAATACCAAGCAAATACCAGAGCAGTATCTACCCTAACAAAAGGGCCACGGACCGCGCACTATCCTTCCTTCCTTTTCCTTGATCCTATTTTCACCCTTTACGTACACATACACACACACGCACTTTCTTGCACTTCTCTACCACACATGTCGCGAATCCAGTTCGGGACTTAGAGCTTGTCTCGTCTGGGGCGGTACTTGCTGGGGGAAAATACCCAGAGGAGGACATCCCCCGTAATCTTCTCCCCGTGTAGGTCGGCGACAGTCTTCTCCCCGTGTAGGTCGGCGACAGATTCACAATGCAACGGACAAGGAGTCAACGCCGCATCCTGGGATAAATCATTCACTGCACAAACGAGATCTATGGCCAGAGCAGTTGACATGCCTAGAAACATCAATCACTAAAAGAAAGCAACTTGTTCAAAACGAAACAGCTGGTTAACAAACGTAGGACAACAAACGCTGTCTTCCAAGAGTGTCGCGACAACATCCTGTAGTGAGAAGTGTGCACGTAGCGGTGTCCCGTTCGCCTTTTATGAAGCTCTGGTGAGCATGAACGTAAAGTAACGTAAATATAATTTATCACAAGGTTGAGAGATGTCAATAAGTGGTTCTTTTGTGTGTGATGAAATATATGACGAGCACTGCAGTTCAACAAAAGGTTTGTTGGAAACAAGAACGTTCTCATGCTGCTGAGAGAAGTTATCGCGACGACTGGGTCAAAGCAGTTATGTCATTCTTTGAAACTTCATGTGTTTTATCGAAAATAATGTCAAACTCAGCCGGATTGAAAAGTAAAATGATACTACTGGCGATGTTGGTCTAAACATTATTTTGAAAGAAGATCAATCCATCGTTTGCGTTATCGTCAACGTGCGTCATCATCATCATCATCATCATCATTCAGTCATCGCCAACATGCCTCATCATTGACCTTTCGTAATCATCTCTGTCATCATCCACCTAGTGAAAGGCAATGGTAAACCACCACTCTGCTAACTTCAAGTAAGGGGCCGGTGTAAGCCTCCTCCTATCATTCGGCTCCGATTATGTCAACCATCATCTTTACCTTCGTCATCATTATGGTTCTATGTATTAAAGTCATTTTGATAAAACAAGATGCTGAACTTCATTTCCTCAACTGCCACCACACTTTATTTTAAATTACTCTGTTCTATTTTCTCGATTTCAACTATTCTCAGTTCAGTAAATTATTCTCAAACTATTTTCGCTAATTTCGCAGAGCACTAATATTTTTATAGAGCCTGTTTATTAGAACACGGAAGTTTTAATTTGAATAAAGACAATTTCTCCCAACATATTTCCAGAATATCAGAAAGGTTCTATGTAAAACTAATTTTCCAGGCCAGAACATCTCTCATCTAGATAAAACTTCCATCCCCTTACAAACAAGAATCTGCTCCAGACTTCCCAAGGACTAATTTCGCCCACCTTAACCAAATCCATAACCCCTACATTCATGCTCTAAATTATATATAATAAAACTTTTCCAAATAACTAAAAAGTGAATCCAATTCCGCACTTCCTTATTTATAATAATTTGAACATAGCATATATACTATGTGTGAAATTCTCTGTAACTATTCTGTAAAGTGATTAATCTACAGCACCAGGAAAAAATTTAGGCAATTTTCTTATTAGTCTGAAGTTGACAATGCAATGCAATGCAATACAATGGTTAAACATTTTATCAGTTAAAAATGAATAAATAATGTGGTCACAATATTCGTATATAAGTTAGATTTTCACAGTTGTCATTGAGCCAATGATGGCATCATATATTTACATATAATCAAAAGTTAACATTGGCTAAAACTGAAACTAAAACTAAATATTTTCGAAAAACCATATATTCTTGTTGCTTTGACCGGAACACGATAGCCAGCCTAGTCCTCGGCGAATGAACTCTGAAGTTGTTTTTTAAACCTTTTGCTGCACTGTTCTCCAATTGTTTCGTAACGAACATATTGCTTCCTTTTAGTGATATAGGATTATGCATACGAATGTTGCCATGTCATATGTGAACCCTGATGAAACGTTACAGCTATCTAATACATCTGCCAGATCCACCTTTGAAACCAGTTCATTACTACTTTGCTAATGGACTTGCGTGTGACTTGCAACGATTATTCTGTTGTCAATTGTTGTGTTTGTGATTTAACATACCTGCAAATTTACGAGTACAATATACTTGCTCGTACATTCACATCATATAAAATGAACCATACGACATTAAACGTTATTTTAAGAAATTGAATACGTTTTGATTATTAAACATGTGATGTTTTAAAGGCTGATTAAGTAATTTATTTAACCAGATCTCTGATAGTGCAGCCTACTCTGCGGTGTGGATATACTCGCAGTGACTCATGCAGATATTTTGTTATCTAACATTGACTTCCAGCTATTTAGCCACGAATATGTTGCGTTTTTCTGGGAATAGAGATTTTTACGCCCGCATGGCGCCATGCCTGTTATCTCTATTGCTTTGTAATAGTAAAGGTTGCAATATATTTGCCACAAGTGTCCACTCAAAGTACCAGTCGGCTTTATTAATGAACATGCGGCTGACTCAGAACGCATAGTAAGCAACAATTCGGTGATTTAACGCTTTTGGGAAGTGATGGTACAAACTTCTTCGAGCATGGCAAGTTCCATGACATTGAATGCACTTTCCGAGAATTACTTTAACTTAATTATACATCAAAATATTTCCTCTATTTAAATATATATAAAACAAAGAATTTACATTCATTAAAAACATCTGAAATTAAGAACGTATATTTAATTTAAATAAACGTTTACATCAGTGTCAAAATATCAACAAAAACCATAAACTCGTTTGAAGGTTTTGACATGATATAAATTGTTGAATACATTCGGAGTTTCGATTTCTCTATTGAATTGTTTTCGAAAAATGTATTGTTTATAATTATTCTGTTATATATATTTGATAACAGGTTTTGATAAAAGGACCTCGGTGACTCGTTGGTGCATAGTGTACGTTGGTGTAGCACGCTCGCTTTCCATGACACAACCCCGGGTTCGATTTCCCGCGGAAGCAAAATTATAACTGTGCGCGTGCCATACAAATGGCCCATTATCTATTGCAGTGGGATGATTAGAAAGCCCACCCTGAGGTAATGAGGTATCAGTATATTCGATGGAGGGATGTCTTCGAGTTAACCACATGAATACCTTATCCCTTGACCTAGAGGCTTGGTTACTGACGGTCACTCAAGGCCCGTATCTAGCTGCCGAGGTAAAGGACAGGACAGGTTTTGAGAAAGTTATTATTGTTCTTGACAATGGTTCAAGTTCTGATTTATATTTGCATTGAATTGTGCACGAGTTATTGTGATACATTATTATTATATATTTGTTATAATTCGTAAAATATTATATTTTAAATAATTGCTATACGTACAATGTAATAATATATGTGACAGTTATGTTGTATAAATAATTATATGTAATAATAATTAATGATTAGAGATGTTAGTAATGCGTCTTAAACTTTTTAAAATATTAAAAAAGAATTTCATATTTGATTGTCTCTGAAGATGAAAAGAAAAGGCCGACGTGTGTGGTGTTTGTTAGTATTTGAAGAACTCGTAGAAGACGTTGAGATACGAAGGAACGTATGACGTACATCCACTGATGACTTTTCAAAACATCTATATTCCAAAAGATCTAGCATTAATTTGAATAACAATATACTTTGCATATGATAAATATTCATTACTTGCCAACAACACAAGTCCTATTCTTTCTATTACAACTGCTTATTTCATTGCTAATGAAAACACTTTTCGGGTTGTTAATTTACCTAAAAATGTACCACTTGAAACACCAATTGTGCAAGGGAGCATCGAAGTAATTTCCAAGAGCCGGATCTCCTGGGGTCAGGATCCCGGGAGTGGACAATCAGATACTATTAATCGTATTAGGACCTGGTACGCCACGTTTGGAAATTGTATCTCATGCGGGATCACAGTTCAATGTGCTACACCCCTAGCGACGTCACATGAACCTGTTCCTTTAGCTGAATAACAAATGGAGGCCGGGGTCTTTTGTGTTGTCAGGGGGCTGACAGTTTCGAGCAGTGAGAAGAATGGCAGACCTCACATCTTCTTGAGAGTCTGAAGTGTTGTATTTGCCACTGCAAACCATAGACTTACATGTTCAGTTCTTGTAATTATGTTTTCTGGTTTTCATCTACAAACAAATCCATGATAAACAATAACAATAAAAAAGTGTACAGTGTGTCTAAAGTGTGTCTAAAGTGTGTCTAAAACACATATGTCGCGGAATTCAATTTTACTTATATTGATTGAATTGTTAAAAAAAAAGAGTTTTTACCTGACTCTTATTTTCTCGAATCCGTCTTTAAAGCTAGAAATAAAATTGTCTTCATGTAACATTTCAGAAACTTTATATATATTTTAATATGCCTTATCTAAGTACACAAAAACTTCCACCAGACGTTATATAACGTACTTCAACATACCCCTTAGTTACTTTAATGGCAATACACGTTTCCTTGTTTTTGAAATGATATATTAGTATAACAAGTTTAATAATTAGTAATTAGACTTATAAAAACAGTTATTGTATTATTATTATTATTATTATTATTGTTGTTGTTGTTGTTGTAACTGTTACTGTTAGTATTGTAATAATTACTAATACACATGCAATGCTTTATTAAGTTCATAATTATATTCAAAGTAGTATTTGCATTGAAGTGTGGTGACGTGTTGTGAAGTGGAAGGCAGTGTAATTAAAATCTGTATTTATTAGTATAAAATATCTGTGTAAAAGAGACAAAATGTAGAGTTATGCTAATATTGCCTTAATTGTTATAATTGTTATCATATTATTATTAATATTATTATTGTATTAAATAAATTTAAAATTAATTGCATTAATAGTTCTAATTGTAATATGTAAATTGTAGAGTTCTGTCACCAGGTTGCATAAACGTACCTGCAGAAATGATAAATATCTATTCTGGAATATCCATTGTGTGCAATATTCATTCAAAATTTTCATCATCACCCATAAATATTATAAATCCTTCCAACTCTTGCTGGCATGAAAAAGACAGAAGTAAGAGTCAGGAAGAGTACATAAATAATAATGAAAATTAAAACAAAAAAAAAAATAAACGGGATGGTAATAAACACCCGACGAAAGCGCCAGAAAAGGCGTTAACTTTCGTAGTCCGCGCATTTGCGGCACACACGCTTCACTTATCGCCGCAACGATCTGCGCACCCCCCCCCTCCCTCCCGCCCGCGGGGCGCGGCGCGGCGCGGCGCTCTGCATATCGCCGTCACGCGCATCCCGTCCACCCGGCGCAAAAACCCGTTCCGTCCGTCCGTCCGTCCGGTGGGCGTAGGCGCGCGGGATTAAAGCCGCGAGTGCAAGGCCCTGGCCAGTGCATTAGCGCCCGCCCGCCCGCCCGAAGGCGACCGCGGCGATTTGCCCCCCGGCTGCCGCGGCCCTGCGACCTCCCACGGCGCCAAGACGACCCGGCGCGGAGGAATCTGAGAATGAACGATTCGGAAATTGTACAAACCTCATATTTCAAATAAAATATGTGATGGTTTCTTTTGAGAGTTTTTGATCAGCCTTTAATAATATATGCAGGGTGGTTGCGTAGGTTTCAGCGGCCGGGGTCTGTATTATCTAGGCTATCCGGAACGAGCCGCGTCACTAACATGGTGGCTTACGTTTCGGCCAGCGAATTGTGGCCTTTCTCACCCGCCAGCAAGGATACAGTACGCTGGCCGAAACGTTAGCCACCATGTCAGTGACGCAGCTCATCCCGGTTAGCCTAGACATACAGGATGTCCGTGGAGGAAACGTCGAAACTTCGAAAATAAGCTTTTAAGACAATTTTAAGCATATTTTGTCTAATATTACTTGGATATTCGGATTTGCTAAGTCGGTAGAAGCACTCAAAAGTTGTTTTGAAAATAATGCTTTCCAGTCAAAAATCTGAATTCCTAAAGCATAGAAACACTCAAAAAGCAGGTAAATTGTTTATTATTTACAAAAAATTTGTCCATAAAGAAAAATTAATCCAGAAATAAAAAAAAGCAGTCGAATTGTGTAATTGGGTACTTCTTATATGTGTTAATTTTTTTCTTTCTGAACAAATATATTAATTTCCTTTGCATATAATTAACAATTTACGTTTTTCTAAAGTGTTTCTATATTTCTTCAATGCAAATTTTTGACAAACAAGCATTTTCTAAACCAACCTTTGAGTAGTAATTGCGCCTCAACCATTCGGAATATCCAAGTAGTTTATTAGACACAATATGCTTAAAATTTTCTTAAGAGCTTATTTGCAAGGTTTTGATGAAAAACCTCGCTAGCTAACGAAAGGTCGGCGCCGAATCTTGCCATGCAGTCAGGGATGATCACCATCATCTACCGTGAAATATACTTGAACTACACTTACGCAATCTTATCAGTCCACATGCCCGGAAACACGACATAATAAATCATTAGTTCTAATAACTTGAGATGATTTCTTCGCACTCTGAGCCTGTCCCTGGTCAGTGCTTCTAAGTAACTGCTCGAATGGCATTGCACAGATAACGCCCTCTGCCAAATACTTAGTGTCAGTGCGAATCAACCACCTTTTGCATTACGCCTTCCTCTTCCTCCATCTTAATCCCACTCGTTTAGCTCCTAAGTACGGTTTTAGAAGATTCCAACTGTCGCAAACCGTGAACACGTCTTGATCGGGAACGTACGTCTAAATCAATATCTAGCTTCCAAACATTTCAGAACTTTCGTTAACGTTTTTGGGCTATGTATGTCTACTGAGGTTATACAATTAGACTAATTCTACTAGTTATTACTAGTTAACTAATTAGACTAATTCTAAGTAGTTAGTGCCCCACGTGTAATTGTAACTTATTTTAACTCCAATTCCTTTCTGCTTATTGCTTTTGATTTTTTTCCAACGCGGATATCTTCATAAATGTGGCAACGAAGCTTAACACCGTCTTTTCCTCAGTACACGCGTTCCAGGAATTCTGTACCTGCGTTTAGTGCTAATCCGGAAGTGGAGAGGGTACTGGCTCACCCCAGCCCCGTGGAAAGTCCCATACCCGCTCGAAGTAGCCCTGCAACCCTCCAGGATTTACAAATTTCTTTGTCTGAGTTCCCTCGTGGCTTGTCTGTTTTCCACGTAAATGCCCAATCACTTAAGCAGCATTACTCCGAAATTTCAAATATTATAACTGAAACGAAACCAGACCTGTTATTAATAAGCGAAACATGGCTAAAATCTACAATAAAATCAGGACTCGTATCGGTATCTAATTATAAACTCCTTCGGAATGATAGGTCGATAATTAAAAGCAATTTAAAAGAAAAGACGGGTGGAGGGGTCGCATTGTTTGTTCGCAATGACATTAAGGTTAAAGTAGTCGCTCACTCCACATCCTCTTTACCTGGCATGGAATATATGTTTGCAGAAATCCAAATTGGAATGAAACATTTACTTGTTGCTGTTGTTTACTGGCCCCCGAAAACGGGAGTTTTATCCGAATTAGAGATTCCCCTTTCGCAGTTCGCAAGTAAATATCAGGATATCATAATCATGGGTGATTTCAATTGCGATCTGAAGGTACCGCTCACAAACTCGGCCGAAAAGTTTATTGATACTTTTAATTCATACAATTTACAAATATTAGAATTTGGCCCGACTCACTTAGCATTAGGAGCTGAAACATGGATAGATCACGCGATTGTGTCAGACACTTCGAAAGTATTAATGTACGGTCAGATATCTATTTCGGGAGTATCAAAGCATGACTTGCTATTTATGGTGTACTCTATAAAATGTCCTAAATATAAGCAAAAAATTATCCGCTACCGTGACTACAAAAATATTAATTCCGAGGCTATGTTCGACGACAGTGCCAAAGCTCCTTGGCATGACGTTTATAGTCAAACATCTCTTAATAGTAAAATAGAAGTCTTCAACGAAATTATTTCTAACCTTTTCGATAAACATGCACCATGGAAAACGCGACGTGTGACACGTCCCGCGGCCCCATGGCTTACAAATACATTAAAGCAATTCATGCAGGAACGCGACTCAGCTTACCATCGCTTCAAGTGTAATAAAACCTTTGAAAATGAAAGAGAGTACAAAAAGTTACGAAATTCCGTAAAGCAAAAAATTAGAAACGCAAAAATTCGATATTATCATGATGTCTTTAAAGTAAATACAAACACAAAAGACGTTTGGAACAAACTGAGAGACCTCGGAATCACGAAAGCAAATTCTTCTGAAATTTCTATCGATATGCCCTTGAATGATATTAATGACTACTTTGTAAATGTTTCAAAACCAATACCACCTTCTGTCAAGCGTAATACATTACAGAGACTTTCAAGCAACTCACCTGCTATCAGGGATAAATTTTATTTCCATAACGTTGATCATCAAGAAGTTAGTAAAATTGTTCTTTCACTAAAATCAAATGCAAATGGCTCCGATGGTATCACAGCCAAACAATTGAAATTTGTTTTACCATTTGCCCTTCCGGCACTCACGCATTTAATTAATTTCTCATTAACAACGGGAACCTTTCCTCAAGCGTGGAAGCTTGCACATGTTCGCCCCCTGCCAAAATCTGAACTGACCTCGGCGTCTTGCAATTATCGCCCAATTAGCATATTGCCGACAGTGTCTAAAGTTCTGGAAAAAATTGTTCGAAAACAGATTGTAAAACACGTATCCGACTCAGATCTGCTCGATAACTTTCAATCCGGCTTTAGAGAAGGTAGAAGCACACAAACCGCTTTATTGAAAGTAACTGAAGACATACGAAAAGCGCTAGATGATGGCCTCGTAACTGTATTAACTCTTTTAGATTTTAGTAAAGCATTCGACTCTGTAGATTACGACATCCTAATAGCGAAGTGCAAAAATCTAAGTTTTTCTGATTCCACCATCTCTTGGATTGCAAGCTATCTCTACAAAAGGCAACAAATTGTAGTAGTTGACGATCTGCACTCCAATCCAAAACCTCTCCACCGAGGAGTACCTCAGGGATCCGTGTTAGGGCCACTGTTCTTCTTAATTTACATGAATGACCTATCAAACGAACTTACGGAATGTAGTCATCATATGTACGCGGATGACCTGCAAATTTATATCTCCGGGAAACCATCACAGGTAGAAATGCTAATAAATAAATTAAATAATGAACTCTCATCTGTAGTCAAATGGTCAATGAGAAACGGACTCAATTTAAATCCTACAAAATCACAAACCATCATAATTGGCTCTTCTCAAATGCATAAGAAACTTGAAGGTTCATATGTTCCTGATGTGCTTATAGACAATGTTGTAGTACCTCGTCATACACAAGTCAAAAACTTGGGCTTAATTCTTGATGATCATCTAAGTTGGGAATATCAGATCCGAAATGTCTGTCGGAAAGTTTATGCTTCTTTGCAATCCCTTAGATATATCGATAAATGTCTCCCTACTAATACGAAGGAAATGTTGGTAAAAACCCTGCTGTGTCCTCATTTCGACTACGGGGATATTGTGTATAACAATTTAAAAGATTCACTCGCTCAAACTCTACAGAGGGCTCAAAATTCCTGTATTCGTTTCATTTATAACATAAAAAAATACGATCACATCTCTGGAGTTTATAAACAGCACAAAATATTAACACTAAAGGATAGGCGCTTGTATCACAGCCTTTGTCTTTTATTTAAGATGCTAAAAATGGGTTCCCCGACATACTTAACAAATTATTTTGTACACCTTAAATCATCTAGATTTAAAAAATCCCAGTTACTCTGCATTCCAAAAAGCAAAACCAGCTACTACAATAAATCGTTTGCAATTACTGTAGCCCGCGAATGGAATAAATTGCCTCCCAATATTAAAAACTCCTCTTCATTAACATATTTTAAGAAGCACCTGCATGACTTTTTTACAAAGTAAAATACACCATTTTGCTATTTAAATCACTATAGATTACGGGTCAAATAAAAACTATTTCTTAGGAGTGTTAAGATTAATATGTTTTAGAAATAACATTAATGTTTCTTTTGTAAATGTTACTTTCTTGCGACCTGTTTGATACTGCCGGAACTGTACTTTCATCCGTAGGAGCAGAGGCGGTTTTAAACAAGAAAACCACGCTTTGCAGCATGGACCGCAGCTGAGGATACCATCCCAAAGACCCGTTACTTCATGTTAGCTTAGTTTCCATTGTATTAGGACACAGTCTGCCTGGTGGGTTTTCCCCGACTAGCGGGTTTTCCTCCAGGACCGAGCGGCGGGTGATGGTGTCTTTCTGTATTAATAGATCACAGTCGCTCGGGGTGAATACCAGGCTGCCACGTAGCGCGCAGATATTTGAAGCACATAATCTTATTTAATTCAAATTGTATTTTCAATCTCAGACTTGATTTTAAAATTATTTCAAAATATTATTGTAACATTTTATCCATTTAACCTCTGATGTTGTCTATTTATAAGTTGCTTTAAATGACGTTTGCTTTCCACTAACTACTTACAACTTGTAGATTATATTACATTTAAATTTTTAGATAACATTACTTTTTAGTAATTTTACTATTTAATACATTACTCTGTATATTTGTGACATGTGGTCAGGCGGAAGAGCGGGCCTGATGGCCCGAGCCTCGCCATATTAATAAAGGCATATTATTATTATTATTATTATTATACAATTCCCAAATTTGCAAGGGAAGAAAATATAAATTACCTACAAATGTGCGTTCTAACATGAGGACGCTGTACGTGAATGAGCTAGATTCATATTTAATTAGCTTTTAATTTTACTTGTGGTTTTGTGTGTGTATTTTTTTGTTGGAGCTTTGATAATTTTGCATTGCCCTTTCGCACCTCAGGTGAGCCTCTGGTTAGTTTCGGTGATGCACTAAGATGAATGGCATTCTCAAAATATTTCTCTCTGCCAAGTAGTCAGATTAAATCTGTCAACTTAATGGATTGTGTTGACCCTTTCTTTGGCCCACTCTTAAGCTCCTAATGCTGTCAAATGTTTCCTATTTGTCTAGAATGATATATAGATACTTACATTTAGATTATTGTGATATTAATTATCTCTACGTGGTCTCTCCATTAACCTTCGGGTCATATGTTTCATTGTTGGTTGAAAAAGGTATGTAACTTTAATCTTCAACTTCTGAACAGTAACCCGGAAGACCAAATACACCTATTTGGTTTATTTTCTATTGTCGCACTCCTCATTGAAAATGTAAATAAGAGCACGTCACGTGAATATACATAACACATACTGGTGATATTATCATCAAACTTAGAAATCTTAATGAAAAACTACAGACACAATAATTTTCTAAATCACTATCCACAGTACTCAATGTTAATTCTTAAAGACCATTTCTTATATTTCACATGTTTTGAAACCGTATTACAAAAATGTAACTTTTGAGCAAATGAAAATGGGTAACAAGCTTCTTGAAACATTGTTTTTGGTAATGTTTTTCTGTGTGCATCACGCAATCCTTGGCGTCAATGAACATTAATGTTCGTAAAATAATTCACGGAAATATATTCATGTATGAGTAAAATGTCAACAAGAACAAAAATCCCATACCAACAGTTACTTATATGTAAGTAATCATTGATGTGCCAGGTGCTCGCTATTCACCATGAAATATGTTCAGTAGAGTGTTGGTGAAGTTTTATTTCAAAGTTACTTTTTGCGACAAATGTTGACTTGGCATGCAGCCCAGCTCACCATGCAAGTTTTCATGAGACGTCACTCAGGAGATTAACTCTCTACGAACTCTTTTGCTCCAGCTATTCAACAATAAGTGTACGATGCAATAAACTCTACAAATATTATGAAACTGACCCCGACCTTTGGTGAACAGATGAGTACTTCCATGTTTGGTACCTCCTTTAAATTCGCGCCCTAGGTCTCTGTCCAAGGAGGGACCTCAAAGGTCTGACAGATGTAATGCTAGAGAGCGTTTCGTGTTAGTTCTTTCATGTATATTATCTCAGCCCATGAAACAAAAATAAACGAATAATACAAGTGAGCCCTGCAAACGTAAAAGCTTTGTTTTCCTTTTGCGTTAGAAATACGAAGTGATACACACTAAATTCGGAAATGCGGACTAAAACTCATAATATGCTTAAAAGAGCTGACGCTTTAGTAATTAATGATGTGAAAATAATTACCTCTTAAACTTTTGTATTCATCAATTAAAATTGTGTTTACTTTCCTTTATATCTCTTTCGGATATTGTACAATATACATACTAGATAAGCTCTGCATATTAGCACATAGTAATCTAGTTACTGTAATACAAGCCCATGCAGAGTCATCACGATTGAGCAGATCATTACGTGTTTTGTTGATACAACTCCGGCTATGTGCAGTTGTAATCACATCAATCATTAGTCATGCACAAGCGAAATATTTTCCTGAACGCAAAGGAAAACGTCATTTGTAAATTACGAGCCTATTCATTCCGCTATAAACGCCATAATCGAACCGCTAATCTACAACTGATTTCAATAACCTTACAAATAATGAAGGTCATGAAACAATTTTGCGATGTTCTAACTTTGAATTGATTTATATCTGCGTGTACTGCCAATAAACATTGCAAGTGATATACATTGAAAGTAAATCTCGAACATGACATGAGTCTAATAGCGTTGGCAGAGATGACGTGCTGTTAAAAATAAAGAGCTTAAAATTGATAGGCAGCAACTTCGAGGAAGATATATCCCTTTCTTTTAAATATATATTAAAGAAGGTAGTCTAAAAATTGCATTGAATTTTTAGACTAGTCTTAGTTGCATTCATACAAATCGCTATCTTATTTTTCGAATATTATGCGATAGATGCCAGACGTCTACGAGAGAAATACCACGTCTAACCGCACCACTTTGGCAGTGTCTCAATCCTTTAACACTACCAAAACATCTATCTAATTTTCATCTTACGATACTCATGAAGAACACAAGAATTTCTTGAAAGTTTGGATAACAGTCGGACTCGCTTAAAATTTGAAAGCTGTTAGCACCGGATTATACCAACAGTAATTCAGCAGTTGGTCTTGCTTAGAGAACATCGTGTCGTGCGATTATTAAAATGATTGTTTGTGTCTACAAGTTAAAAGTATTCAATGTACTTTCTGGTATATCATTCTTGTGATGTCTACGAAAAACATTAAAGAGGCGAGAGAGTTCTAATTATTATTTGGAAATTCTGTTTCATTCAATTTGTTACATGCATTAAGGTAAGGTTGATAGCAGGATTTGCTGTTATGGGCCAAAACAATATTCGTGTATGTATGTACAATGAACTTGGTAAATATAAAACACAATGTATATTCATGGATATACAGTATTTTCTTCTTCTCTTCCTTCTGTGCGATGCAATAACACGGGTTCATCTAGTTTTATTTACTTTTTTTTTAAATTCTGATTTAAGAAAAATGGTAAAATATTCTCATCTTTCCTCAGTGTGTAGAGGGGAATTTCGTAGTAGTTTTTTCTTTTCTGCCATTCGGGCTACCGCTAGGAAACCCTGGTTATGGGTCCCGGCGTATGAGAGCGCGTCTCTGAGAGGTGATAAAATGCGATCCGCGCCTCGCAGCGGAGAACGGACATCTTCCGCCAGCGCTGCTCACAGGCCGGGACACGGGCGGGGCTGGCGCGGAGGTGGCGGTGTGGGGCGGGGCACGGGCGGGACACGGGCGGTGTTGGCGCGGGGCGGGGCGGGGAGGGGGAACGGGCTGGGCTGGCGCGGGGCGGGGCACGGGTGGGGCTGGCGTGGAGGTGGCGGGGCAGGATGAGGCGGGGTGGCGGGGCACGGGCGGGGCTGACGTGGGAGTGGCGGGGCTGGGCGGGGCGGGGCACGGACGGGGCTGACGCGGAGGTGGCGGTGCGGGGTGGTGCGGGGCGGTACGGGGCGGGGCGGGTCACGGGCTGGGCTGGCGCAGAGGTGGCGGGGCGGGGAGGGTCGGGGCACAGGCGGGGCACGGGCAGGGCACGGGCGGGGCACGGGCGGGGCACGGGCGGGGCACGGGCGGGGCTGGCGCGGAGTTGGCGGTGCGGTGCGGGGCAGTGCGGTGCGAGGCAGTGCGGGGCGGGGCGGGGAGGGTGGGGCAGGGTCGGGCAGGGTCGGGCAGGGTGGGGCAGGGTGGGGCGGGGTGGGGCGGGGTGGGGCGGGGTGGGGCGGGGTGAGACACGGGCGGGGCTGGCGCGGAGGTGGCGGGGCGGAACGGGGCGGGGCGGAACGGGACGAGACGCCGTGGGGCGCGGTGGGACGGGGCGGAGGGGAGGCGGCCCGCCGGACCACAGAGATGCACGCCGCCCACGCGCCGCTGCCAAAAGCAGAGCTCTTTAATATGCCACGCGAGGCCTGTGGGACCAGAATGGGCGCGCTCTGGAAAACGGTAAAAAGAGCGGTGGACGGCGTTGTTGGGAACGTGACTGATTAGAGGATGGGCGGCCAGGGTTCATACAACGGTAGATTTATTGTCTATGTTGTATTCTTAACGGGGCGTAGAGCAGGAAGTACCGAGCATTTTAAGGGGGCAGGGGACATATTCAGAAATATAGTGTTTACTGATATTCTGTAGGGCAGAAAAAATCAGTATCTTAATTGAACGTGTTGTAAATGATTATAAACGTTTGGTAATCAACATATTAACAAAAATTAAATTTGTAAAATCGTATAAGAATACACGATATACATTATAAGAAAACATCTAATAGAAAATTCCTGGTTGTAATTCTGGGTACCCCTGATATAGTATTGTACATGTATTTCAAAGTCAATTGGTAAATGATGTTACGAATGATATTGCGAGACACGAATTTTGCTCTCTTTTTCACACGGTTTTCCTTTCTCTTAAAATCCTAATCACAAGTCGCAATGTCTATTCCTTTCTCGATAATCGAAAATTGCCAAATCCGAATGCAAATGCTGTGTTCTTTGCTTTAAAGACGATAGATGGCTAAGACTACTATCTAGTACTTCAAAATTACTCCCAAATGCATGGTGTTATATCTTTGGTAACTATGATGTTTGTGGGACAAACGTGAACGCGGAGACTCAAAGAACAATCTGAGTGACAATGAAAGTAATAAAAATGGGTAGAAGACAATTTATGTGAAAATATTTAACCAACCATCTGATATTTTCCATTTGTATCATACCACTTTATACCTATTATTAGTCAACATTAATCAGTTTTGAACCATAGCAAAATTACACACTATGCAAATACAAACTAATGTGTATCGCTACATAGATTTATAAATGTATCTCAATTAACGTCATTAGTTAGTCATAGTATTTACATTATTTTTTAACGTTTTATTGAATTTATAGAATCTTAATGTTTCTTTTCAAGTTGATCTCTCACAACAATAAAAACAATTAAGGTAGTTTCATGTAATAACTATTTAAGAAAAGATTTTGTTCTCACATAAATTATTCTAATAAAAATATTGTAATAAAAATGTTAAACATTACATTCAATATTATTAAAAAACAATATCATACACCTTTTGATTTTCAGCTTCACTGTGGAAGCAAGTTTAAGAGAGCACATGCCGTTGCCAAACCGACATTTACATATCTTCCGCAATCTGGACGTCCAAGACTATTTGTGAGAGCACTTCGCTTCCTAGAATATCTGTACGTCCAACGGGACCGAGCCACACCACGCTCGGCCCTCCCACGAGTCCCCAAAACAGACCCCTCCGTCACGCGGCTTCGCGACGCCAGGCGGCGCGGGGCCCGCCATGGCGAATGTACATATAAACTCGGGCCGCGGCCCCACATCCCGCGTCGCTCCGCGCCCCGCCCCGAACCCCTACCCCGCCACGAACCTCGCCCCGACCCACGCGACGCGTCACGCCCTGTCGCCAGTCCCACTTCCATGTCTTTCCCCCCCTTCCGCCCTCAACAGCGTCTGGGACTCCACTGCCACCCACCCCTCCCGATCTGCGCATCGCCCCGCACCTCTCCCCGCCCACAGCCCAACCTCGAACCCTGCCCTGCTCCCTGCCCCGCTCCCTGCTCCGCTCCCTGCCCCGCTCCCTGCCCCGCTCCCTGCCCCGCTCCAGGCCCCGCTCCAGGCCCCGCTCCCCGCCCCGCTCCCTGCCCCGCTCCACGCCCCGCTCCACGCCCCGCTCCCCGCCCCGCTCCACGCCCCGCTCCCCGCCCCGCTCCCCGCCCCGCTCCCTGCCCCGCTCCCTGCCCCGCTCCCCGCCCCGCTCCCCGCCCCGCTCCCCGCCCCACTCCCCGCCCCGCTCCCCGCCCCGCTCCCCGCCCCGCTCCCCGCCCCGCTCCCCGCCCCGCTCCCCGCCCCGCTCTCCGCCCCGCTCTCCGCCCCGCTCCCCGCCCCGTTCCCCGCCCCGCTCCCCGCCCCGCTCCCCGCCCCGCTCCCTACCCCGCTCCCTGCCCCGCTCCCTGCCACGCTCCCTGCCACGCTCCCTGCCCCGCTCCCCGCCCCGCACCCTCCTCCGCTCCCTGTCCTATGCCTCGCCCTCCACCCACCCCACCACGCCCCCTACGTCACTCTCCAACAGGGCACCGCCCCACCGCGTCCCACGTCCGCACCCAAACCCCGCCCTCCGCGCCCCGCCCGCTCCCCCGTGACTCAGCCGCGCGGTAACTGGTCTGGGGCCCGTGGGCGGGTTGGGGAGGCCGCGCCGCGCCGCGAGCAGAGGTCAGCGAGGACGCGTCCTCCCCGCTCCGCCCCGCCCCGCTCCGCCCCGCCCGGCTCAACGCCCTCTCTGACGCGTCGCCGCGCCGCGGTGCCTCGCCCACCCGCCGCTCGCGGTGCAAATGCAAAATGCATCCCGCGCTGTGCAAACAAACCATTCATTCCATCAATCACCTCTTCCTGCTTGCGGCGGCGATGGTGTGACGGTTAGCGTACCGGACTGTTATACCCAAGCTCGCGGGCTCAAACCCGATCGAAGCCGTGGATTTGTAAGGGCGAGAAAATCCTTCGGAGGGGAAGTAAAGCCGGCTGTCCCATGTTCGTAGGTTTACTTGCATGTAAAAGATCCTCAAGCCTAAATGACGCCTCTGAGCTAAATTCAAATCGCCTGTTTCTCGCCCAAGAAATACCTCCTTTCTCTCCTGGTTGGTGAAAGGAGCGTAGCGAAATTTGCGTGGTCGGACGGAAGAGCGGGCCTGATGGCCCGAGTCTCGCCACGTAAAATAAGGCAAATTCAATTCAATTCAATACAAACAAACCATTCCTTCCATCAATCACCTCTTCCTCCCATAATTATATCCACTTTTAAGTGATCAATATCTTGATCTTGCAATTGCGAGTGTTTGTATCTCTAAATCTTATACTCTATAAAATGTATCTTCAAAGTGAAAACTTCCATAATACGAGTACTGTAATACATTGCTACTTTAATGATGAATTTTCTCATATAAACTGATGAGGTAAATATAAGTTCATTTATTTTAGTCCCACGATTTGAACATTTCACACATCATACATGTTCTACACATCATACATTCTTGACACAATTATAAGAATTTAAGCAGCCATATTCAAGAGCTCCTTGAAAACTTTAAGCATGTACTTGAACATTCACCCGAACGTTAACAGAACGGCATAATATTTATTTCAATTACTCTGTTTGAGCAAGAAAGGAAAGAAGGTTAAAAAGAATAATAATAATAATAATAATAATAATAATAATAATAATAATAATAATAATAATAATAATAATAATAATAATAATAATAATAATAATATTAATAATAATAATAATTTCATCGCACCTAAAACATTTCTACTATAGTTGTTTTTGCATAAAAAAGAGGTTATGTAACCATCGCAAGACAATTTGACATGAATATAATACCGAAATAATCATTTTAGAACTTAAGTGTTGAATAAAAGAACCACAAGGGAAGCAGCAATTAGATAATAAAATCTGAACATACTGTTTGCGATTGCCATCTTACAACGAAGAAATATGCTTAGCACTAATAAAATAAACGACAAACTACTATTAATACTTTTTCAATATAAAGAAGTACTTCCTTTCTGACGGTCTATATTTTTTGACTGGCGAGACACTTTTGCAACCGGAAAATCAACGTGAGAGCAAACATCGAGTTCCCTTTCACTGTTGTATGTAATTCAAGAACGGAAGAGAATCTCCCAGGCGGTGCCTCCCGCTTGGCAAAAAAAGGCCCGAGCGTATTGCTCCTCTTGTAGCTAAGACACGTGTAGCCGCTGACCTTCGTGTTATCCGTTGCCCAACACTGGATGTCTGTCTTCCGTAACAGGATTTCGTCGATTTTAGATTACTGTTGGCCTATTAAAATGTTATTAGAGAGGGAATTCTTAGTAGGCGTATTTTAGTTTTTATGTCTTTTTTATTGACTGATTACTGATTCCGGGAGCGAAACTACTCAGGTCATCAGTCTCGTAAATATAGTGCATGCTTTACCACTGGAGGTGGCGGTGACGTTGGATAGCGACAGCCAGCGCTGTCCTATATCGGTTCGCAGCGATTTTCCCTAGCAGGTATACCAGCGTGGCACCATCTCCAGACGGTACAACTTACAACTGGTCTCCCTAAAAGTGTGGTAGTACGTGCCTGTGAGTGCAAGTAAGGAGTGAAGACAGGACTAAAACGAGGAAGGATCGTGAGCGGTCCGTGGCCCGTTGGTCATGGTACTGCTCCGGCATTTGCCTCCTGTTGATTGGAGAAACCACGGAATAAGCCACGGACAGAGCGGCCGGCAGCTAGAATTTTCATCCCGTTAGCAGCTGAAATCGAACTAGCTGCCTGGCTAGTGTCAAATCCCCTACCGCCGCCAGGATTTGAACTCTAGGAATTCTTGGTCAGAGGTACTACAGTGACATCAGCTGATGACTTGATCCATCCTCTCCTGTTTTTCATGCCTCTCACAAATATAATTTGCTCGAGTATTTGTTACAGTTTTTATCCATGTTTAGACGTGTTTCAGTTCGAGAAATCCATCAAAGTATACTCACAGATGACCCGCATTCTCTTTCATTCTTCGCTTGGTCGTATTGACCGTTCCCTGGAGGAGACTTCTGACAGCCGACTTCTCTGGTAGTTTTTCGATGTTTCTCCAATCAATCAAGGAGGAATGCCAGAACAGTACCTTAACACCCGGCCCGTGTAGAGCTCGCGATCTCCTTTTCCTCGTCCTTGTCCCCTCCTTTCCTTTTACATGCATGCACTGCACTACCTCACATGTCGAGCGACGAGTCAGAAGCTTACAGTCTATTCTGCTGGGATGGTGTGCTGTTGGGTGATATATAATACTGCGGGAAAACCCGCAAGCAGACGTCTAGCGTTTACTCAGATTCCAGAAGAAAAGGAACCACTATAACACTAGATATAACACGGACTCTACATTCGGGACTAATGATCTTAGTAGTCTATGTGTCCGCAATATTCCCTCACTCCTTCACCCTTAATTCAAGATGATAATCATAATAGTATCAGCGGAGTTGTTGGAATGAGCCAAGCTCCTGACTGATCTGTTAACTAGTCTTCCGAAAAGTGATGCACTGTAATGAATGTAATTGTAATTGCAATTGCAAGTGCAAGTGTAATTGCAAGTACAAGTGCAAGTGCAAGTGAAAGCACAAATGCAAATCCAAGTGCACGTGTACGTGTAAGTGTAAACGTGAGTTTAAGCGCAAGGGGAGAGGCGGTGACAAGGTTGAAGGAAGGAAAGACCGCGAGTGCTTCGTGGCCTAAGCGATATTTCTCCAACATTTGTCTGATATTCATCGCAAAAACCAAGGAAAACTACCGATCAGAGCATCCGGTTGCTAGAATTATCCTCCAGTCAGCGGTTTAATTCTCCCGGACATCAAAATAATGTCTAAAATTTACCACCGCCAGAAGTCAAATTCTAGGACCTCCTGCTAAACGATACTACAGTTGAAGGGTGTTTCCGCTAAAGCATCGCAACTACTGGTCACGAGAACTACCTTCAGTAATGGCCTTTCTGAGGTCGATAAAAAGAGTATGTTAAAGACTTTACAAATAAAAAGTGATGACATAAGGAACGAATTAAAGTCCTTCTTAATATTCTGGATCGAAGATAACAAAAGGAAATAGCATAAACATGTCGGTGGAATGACAAATATGAGACTGTCAAAACTAGCATCATAGTTGTAAATCTGGAGATGAGAGACATTCTGGTGCAAGCTTAATCCCTGCAAGGCGAAGAAGAAGAAAAAGGAAAAGAAGAAAAAGGAAAAGAAGAAAAAGAAAAAGAAGAAAAAGAAAAAGAAGAAAAAGAAAAAGAAGAAAAAGAAGAAGGAGGAGAAGAAGAATAAGAAGGAGAAGAAGAAGAAGAAGAAAAAAAGAAGAAAAACAAGAAGAAGAAGAAAAAAGAAGACGAAAAAGAAGAAGACGAAAAAGAAGAAGAAGAAGAAGAAGAAGAAGAAGAAGAAGCAGAAAAAGAAGAAAAAGAAGAAAAAAGAAGAAAAAAGGAGACAAAAGACAAGAAAAGAAAAGGAAGGAGACAAAGAAGACGAAAAAGAAATAAAAATCAAAAGACTATCGCAACCGATGAAATTATCGGAGAAATTTTCTCCCAGCATTTCCCGTACTCTACAGCACTGCGTGCGTTTGTTAGTGGCGCAAAACCGGGCGCTGTAATTATTCAGCGTATCCCGGCGCGGCTGGCGTGGTCCGGCCCGGGCGGGCGCCGCGCCGCGCCGCAGCCAGAGCTAGTGCGATGGCGCCTGACAGGTGCGCGGGCGCAGCACATGTGCGCGCGCAGCGGGGGGACGCACGGCGCAGCGCCGCGCAGACACCGCGCAGCGGGCGCAGAAGGTTCACGGACCCCGCGACCCTGCGGTGGCGACCCGCCCTCCACGCCGCCTCTGACAGGCGCAGCCGCGTAAATACATGGACGTAAATACATGGACGCTAACGAAGAAGATAGCAATCAAGGGAAATGGAATAAAACAAAAACAAATAATAAATACAGACTTGGCTATCTGGAATGAGCCGCGTCTCGGTCAACTGGGCTGACGTTTCGGTCATCTTGCTGTGGCCTTCTTCAGAGTTATACTGCTTCAGAGCTATACTGCTTCAGAGCTATACTGCTTCAGAGCTATACTGCTTCAGAGCTATACTGCTTCAGAGCTATACTGCTTCAGAGCTATACTGCTTCAGAGCTATACTGCTTCAGAGCTATAGTGCTTCAGAGCTATACTGCTTCAGAGCTACACTGCCTCAGAGCTACACTGCCTCAGAGCTATACTGCTTCAGAGCTATACTGCTTCAGAGCTATAGTGCTTCAGAGCTATACTGCTTCAGAGCTATACTGCTTCAGAGCTAAACTGCTTCAGAGCTAAACTGCTTCAGAGCTATACTGCTTCAGAGCTATACTGCTTCAGAGCTATACTGCTTCAGAGCTATACTGCTTCACAGCTACACTGCCTCAGAGCTATAGTGCTTCAGAGCTATACTGCTTCAGAGCTACACTTCCTCAGAGCTACACTGCCTCAGAGCTACACTGCCTCAGAGCTATACTGCTTCAGAGCTATACTGCTTCAGAGCTATACTGCTTCAGAGCTATACTGCTTCAGAGCTATACTGCTTCAGAGCTACACTGCTTCAGAGCTACACTGCTTCAGAGCTATACTGCTTCAGAACTACACTGCTTCAGAGCTACACTGCTTCAGAGCTACACTGCTACAGAGCTACACTGCTACAGAGCTACACTGCTACAGAGCTACACTGCTACAGAGCTACACTGCCTCAGAGCTATGCTGCTTCAGAGCTATGCTGCTTCAGAGCTATGCTGCTTCAGAGCTATGCTGCTTCAGAGCTATACTGCTTCAGAGCTATACTGCTTCAGAGCTATACTGCTTCAGAGCTATACTGCTTCAGAGCTACACTGCTTCAGAGCTATACTGCTTCAGAACTACACTGCTTCAGAGCTACACTGCTTCAGAGCTACACTGCTACAGAGCTACACTGCTACAGAGCTACACTGCTACAGAGCTACACTGCTACAGAGCTACACTGCTACAGAGCTACACTGCTACAGAGCTACACTGCTACAGAGCTACACTGCTACAGAGCTACACTGCTACAGAGCTACACTGCCTCAGAGCTATGCTGCTTCAGAGCTATGCTGCTTCAGAGCTATGCTGCTTCAGAGCTATGCTGCTTCAGAGCTATACTGCTTCAGAGCTATACTGCTTCAGAGCTATACTGCTTCAGAGCTATACGTTGTCGCGAATGTAACGTCCTTCCTAAATTCCTTAATATTCCCCAAGAATGTATTGATTCCGGCCGTAGATGCCAACGAACGCAAAAAAAGTAAAATTACTGTCCAGTATATGATCGATGAGCAGAAATATGCAGGATGAGACTTTTCAGGTGGAAGAAAACAAATAAAAATACTGAAATTATTGTGTGTGATCTGGAAGAGACATTTGTAGATTGAGACTTTTTAAATGGAAGAAAATCTCTCTCGTCATCTCCTCAGTTAAGTAAAGAAATATTTTAATGTCCTTTTACTAAGAGAAGCTATTGCTTCATTTCTGGAGTGCAGTTTATTGATGATTTTTCGTCTTCTATATAGAAGATCCTGCTGAAAGTCAGTCGGGGCTCTGAGAATAGTTCTATGTATTACTAAAGAAACTAGTAGTTCTAAAACAGCGCATACCGTCCTGTATTATTTATAATGGAGATTTATAATTATGAAAAACTACTCACAATTTCAGAAAAATTACATTACATAATTGATAAGACTAATTTAGAAAAACGGAATTCATTAAAGGAAAACATCTATCATTAGTATTGTAATTGTAGTAGTTGAAAAAAATACGCGTTTGCAATTATTGAAAATTGAGAAAGTGCAATGAAAATGGAACATGGACAATTTTTATGCTTACTTTTCTCTACTCAAGAAAAAAAATGAAGAAAAATATTGACTTGTTTTGGGGTATATTGTTTATGTATATATTTAAAATTGTTTTTATTTTACACAAAGTTACACTTCACTTTGACGCGACCCACAAGTAAATAGAAAAAATATATTGCAAAACTATTTACTATATGCATAATAAAAATAAATCTGGTATTCACCTTTCTCCCATACGTAGTCTTACCACTCCCGTATTCATATCCAAACAGGTAAAATTTGTTAAGAAATTCACACTGCGTGTTTCAATTTTCTATTATTTCTTTGAAATGTATATAATGGAGGCAAAAGTCAGGGGATACCTCTTAATATCGTGTCGTTTTGCCCGGCGAAGTGCACAAACTTGACGTTGGATGGACTCAACAAGTCATTGGAAGTCCCCTGCAGAAATATTGAGCCACGCTGTCTATATAGCCGTCCATAATTGAGATAGTGTGTTAAGCTGTAAGAGTTTGTGCACGAACTGAACTCTCGATTATGTTCCATACATATTCGATGGTATTCATTGCGGGTGATCTGAGTGGGAAAATAATTCGCTCAAATTGTCCAGAATGTTCTTCAAACCAATCGCGAATAATTGTGACCGGGTGTCATGACGCATTGTCATCCATAAAAAAGCCCATCTTTGTTTGGGAACATTAAGTCCATGAATGGCTGCAAATGTTCTCCAAGTATCTGAACATAACCATTTCCAGCCAATGGTCGGTTCGGTTGTACCAGAGGACCCAGTCCATCTCGTGTAAAAATGGCATACGCTATTATGGAGCCAACACTAGCTTGCACAGTACCTTGTTGACAACTGAGATCCATGGCTTCGTGAGGTCTGCGTCATACTCGAACCCTGCCACCAGCTCTTACCAACTGAAATCGCGACAGCAAAACGTTTCATTAGTTATATTTTCTCATTTTTATTTTTGAAAGAAAAGGAAATACTCTTCTTTAAAAAAATACCCAGTTGTTGTCTTTAATAGAAAGGGCAGTATACGCAAATTCTTATTAAAATCAGTACTTCAGAGACAATGAGAATAGACCGAAAGTTTGCTTTCCTTCATTCACTTAACCATTTCTTTCTTTCAGCATTTTTCACACTCATTTATAGTCAAACTCTGTCGTCATAATTATACATCTTCACTATAATCCACATTACATAATTTCCCTCGCAAATATATTCAAAGATTTTTTATATGTAGAAACAAACACATCGGTATCCTCAATTTTTTTTAGGATTATCTCTCGGTAATAAACTCATTTCCTCCCACATCCAAGAGCGTCGGTTTCCCGAATATTATAGTCAGATTTGATGAATGAGGCGCGCCGCATACGAAGACAATAATGAATCCCAGCTGGGAAAAACGCCCTTGCCGAAGCGACTTGTCTCTGTCGCGCGTGAAAAATGGAGGAACGAACCCGTGGGACCTCTTCCGCGAAGTGTAGGCGGTGGGCCCGGCAGCAAACGTCGGGCCGTGCACTGACGCGAAACGAGCCAAAGGCAGGCAGGATTAAAGTTGAATACTTTTATTTTGTAGTTAAATATTATTATTATTATTATTATTATTATTATTATTATTATTATTATTATTATTATAATTATTACCTTTCAAGTCTTTCGCTTAGTGAGGTGTCCTACAGTAGACACCGGGACCTCTGAAGAACCTGCTTCGCTTGCAAACTCGGACGGTCAGGATTCAACGTAAAATTATAACAATAAATACTTCCTTGCAAAGGTAGGAATAATCCTGTCTCTTGTAAATTTGAGAATAAAGGAAAGGAGTCTCAAGACGATTTATAGACAGACACGACTCTTCTCAATTTAGTTTTATTACATCTCTATGTTACAATTACTCGAATGCGCAATGCGAATATTTCGGGGACATATTTTCCCCATCCTCAGGCAAACGAGTCAGGAGCTCATATCACACATTATCAATAAAACACCATCCAGTGCAAACTACTGGACGTACCATTAGGGTCAGACGAAGTGTAGTGCTTAGAGGTCTTGGAAGGTATCACCTTGATACCTTATTACCGCATTATGATAAAGTCTCATTTTCAATACTTGATCTTCTGCAGCGCTTACAACTGCTTACGATTATGTCTCCATTGTTCCCCTTGTAAGCCATATAAATGGTTGGTCTTTATTAACCTGAATCTCGTTCAATTTCCTTATGTATTAACCCTGGAGTTATTATTTTTCTTCGGTTTCTTTAGCATTATTAGCATTATTATAATAATAATTATTAATTTTATTAATGTTTCAGTTATGTGAAGAACGTTTTTTCTTAGTTATATTGACAGTATCTTGCATTCTACGTCATACTGATAGTGAGTTTTATTCAGCCAAGCGTCTACTTCTATTCTTATCTTCATCATTGCCGTTTTTAATATTCAATGTAAGTATATTTCAGTTGGGTGGTCATATCATTGTAGATATTTACCTTGTAAATACATTGTGTGTTGGGGAGGTTACTACTCGATAAAAGAATAAAATTTTCAGTCACTCAGTTTTCATGTCTGAAAACTGTTTACAATAATAAATTAATCGAAGAAAACATTGTGTTGCGTCGTATTAAAAGGTGCATTTCAAAAGGTATGAACATGAAATGATTTTTATTTTCGGCCAAGTATTATTCCTAGTGACATTAAAACATTTCTAGCTATGGGAATGACAGTACCCAGGCCATGATTGTACGCAACAACTTTAGAAAATTCATGAAATAATGTCATTGATTTCCTTAAGTTAATTGATATAAATATATTATATATTTTCGTTGATTCAAATACTTGATTGTAAAATAAAAAATAAATTTCAGACCTCACGCGGTCCCCTGGAAAGGCGCCTCTTGTGAACGACATAGCGACACAATATGAAAGCCGCAGAAATTATGAAAAGGGTTGTGTTGTTATAGCAATAGTTTCGCCTGTGTTACATTTGACAACGCAATGAAATTCAGAGTAATTCCGGGAATGCGGGTGTCCTGTTATCAATTCAATGCAATTTCAATGCATTATCAAAATATAAATCCTATCTCATTTGCTCTGTGTCTGCCAATCCGTCGATTTTGTAGAGAACTCCGAAATAATGTGACATTGTTTAATCCGCAAATTGGTATGAGAGCTACCGAACTGTAAATTGGAATTCAACACCTCAAAAATTATACAATGGAGCTATTAAAATTGTAAACGTTTATGGCTCACGACAGAGGAATGTTACTTCATCCGGTTACTAAAAGCATATCAATTATATTAGATGTTGCTGAAAGTGTGTGGAAAGAAGTTCGGAAAGAACAAACCATATTATAGCCCATACTAGAACCATTCAATTACTTGTTTTAATAATAACTTTTGACGAAAAATTCAAGGGAATTGAAAATAAATATAAATCTACTTTTTATTGTTGGTTTTGTTGTAATTATCTCCATCGGAATTATGAGTATTAATAAATACATTAGACGTGGTTTTAAGGAACAAATTGAAATGACTAAAGAGGACTAAATTTATATCATGACTGGTGAAATATCTGCTCAGAATTAGTTTATAACCTTAGAGCAAAACAATTGCTGCATCACGCTTTGTTACATTGGAGTCAATTTGATGTGTGACTAGGTGAACGAATATCACGTTAATTATTTTGCCTTCATCTTTTCTTTTTACTTTCTCACCTCGTATTTTAATCGTGTGCTGGAAATCGGCCATTTTTAACAAAAAAAATTCTTATGCCGAGCAGTGGAAGTGAAAAACTTGATAGATTTTATTCACGGATATGGTAAATTACTTCTTCTAACTCGGTGTGTAGTTAGAATGCACGGTTTGTGGGTCCTTATCGGAAAATCGATTGACGACAAACCGTCTGTGTCATTCGGTAGTCAAGGCCTAAACAATTCTGACAGTTTTCTCCAAAATTGATGTTCTCCAATCGATTTATTTAACTCGCGGTCCTGCGACTTTGAAACCCATATTTTCATGTTTGTGGCACTTTAATGAAGCCTCACATTTTCTAAATTTTCTAAAAAATGGTTTCAATTTAGAGTACATGACGCGCGTCAAGAAAGTTGTTATCTATTTGGTCTCGAACGACTCGTTTAGCATATGTTTACTGTGTTATGTTTACTACACTGGATTGCATTATATACTGTTTACATTTTTTATTTAATAGGTAGTTATTACATATACAAATTAAATAACTTTACACAATGTGGCTACGCTGAGGGCCTTTAAGCCATTACAATACCTACTTCCTACCTCGTTCTAACCTTCTGAATTCTGGTATTCACGCCAAATGGTCTCTGCATAGCATGAAAGCCGCGGAAAGAGAATGTAAGCATGTAAATTGTTCATTATTTACAAAAGAAATTAATATATTGGTTCAGAAAGAAAAATTAACCGAGAAATAAGAAAGCAGTTGAATTGTGTAAATTAGGTACCTTTTTATTTCTGTGTACATTTTTATTTCTGAACAAATATATTAACTTCTTTTGTAAATAATAAACAATTTACATGATTTTGGGGTGTTTCTGTGCTTCTGCAATGCAAATTTTTGCCTAGAAAGCATTTCTTGTAACTAACTTTTGAGTGCTTATTGCGGCTCAACCATTCGGAATATCCAAGTAGTTTACCAAATAAAATATTCTTAAAATTGTCTTAAGAGCTTACTTTCGAAGTTTCGACGTTTCCTCTCCGGACACCCCGTATGCATCATATGGTGGACTGAGCTATGTGAACATTTAAATGTCGATCAGTGCAGTGTGCTAAATCAGTGAAGAGCTATTAGTGATTACTGTACAGATCAGTGATTACTAATGCCAACTTCAGATAATCAATTTACATTACAAAGAGGGTGCAGCCCTTATTTCTCTTCCCGCCAGGTTCCCATTGATGAAACCAAAAATGATATTTATTTTTACAAAACAGTGATGTATATATATATATATATATATATATATATATATATATATATATATATATATATATATTTTCAAAACAGTGATGTATAAATATATATATATGTTCTCTAAAAATAAATCTAAAATTATATCTAAAAACAAATCTAAAAATAAATCGCAAAATAAATCTCAAAATAAATCTCAAAGTAACTCTCAAAATAAATTTCAAAATAAATCTCAAAATAAATCTAAAAATAAATCTAAAAATAAATCGAAAAATAAATCTAAATCTAATTCTACCTTTCTCTATGAAGAAGAAAGTGTTTCTTCTTAGTGTAAGTAGCAAAATTAGTACGTTCAAACAACAGAAAACGAGAGTAAAAGAAGCCGCAGCCATCGCCTCGGCATACGGGGGCGCGCGCTGCTTGTAGCCCCTGGGCGGTGCATATCCGCGCGTTGCGCAACGAGGAAGGCCATGTAAGAGCCTCCGCAGGCGCCGCTAAACGCCCTAACCGCTGCGTCCTCGCGTCGCGCGTATTAACGCCACCGGTCGCTAACGCCTACCTACCCGCGCTTCCACGTCCCCCCACCGCCACACCCACCCCGGCAGTGGAACGCATCAGGGCCCCTACACCCGAGCCGTTGCGATGTCGCGCGGTAACGCGCGTCGTAGAATGACATTATCTTACGCGAAATGGCACACGAGCGCTTCGGCCGTGCCGCATAAGATGCAGGGTTAAATCTACGACGCGCGTTACGTAACGTGCGTCAACTTAACGCTCGTGTGACACATGCCTCAAATGACAGAGTCGCAGATACGTCGTCGTCGATTTTCCGTCGACCGCTTCTACCGGCTTAGGTAGCTCAGGGCATCAGTTGATGTCATAGCAGTGCCTCTGATCGGCAGGTCCTAGCGTTTCACTCCTGAACGGTGGCAGAATTTTCTATATTACAATGTAACTATGTCAAAATACTTTCAGTTTTCTTTTTAAACGTCCTTGGCGTGTCAAGAGGTATACCATAACGTGCATTTTATTTCAAACTGGTACGAGTACCTCTCATGTTTGTCATTAACTTGACTTTTCATTCATCATTTGTCATTAACTTGACTTAATTGCATAACAATGACCGTCGTCATACAAGTAAACAAATAAATAACGACAATTTGTTTTAAAATTCAGTTCAGACGGATGTCATAACAGCGGCCGTCGTGATATTACTAAATTAAAAGATAATCAAATCGTGGACTAAATCATTTATAACATACGATTTTTAATAAAAATGTGGGAACAGCAAATCAAGAGCAAAATCCAAATCGCAACCAAAACGTTTTATCGAAAACCGAAAATGATATACATCATCATTCATGATTGATCATCATCACTTCATTTCAAATATTATATTAATGAAACCTGAACATTATTCTAAATGTCTGGAATTCTTGATTTCAAGTATTTAATTTTAGTTATGTTACGAGTCCTCTAAATGAGTCTTTAAGTACAAGGACGGAAGGTAGTGACAAGGCCAGATGAGGCGTCATAAAGTTAAGCAGTTAACGGGCCGAGTCTAAAGAATCTTAGAGGTCGTGTGATACACATTTTTTTTATTTTGAAATTATGATTTTAAAATAACATCTTTTCAAAATAAACATTTACAAATTATCACTTTGAAGAATTTTGCCTTGATGTTCGGTAGCAAAGTCTCCTCTACGGGCGTCTTTGAAATCAAAAAAGGTAAATCCGTTGTTACCTCACGGTTTACAGAAAAGTTGGGATATTTCGATGTAAATATGCTAGAAATCAATACTTATGTAATCATTGTAACGGAAGCACAAAACGTTGAACGGTGATGCCTCGCACATCAGGAAACGTATAGCATTTCAAAACAAAATAATATAATCAGAACGCGATTTAAGCGAGCCATCACTGACAGTAAAAATAAAAATAAAAAACTTGTGGGCCTATACCCTGTTTAGGCTAAAATGCAAAAATATATGAGAATATTGGCATGAATACGTAAGATACTCTTGAAAAGGAGAAAACAAAAACGTTCGATGTCCAGGAGCTTCAAATATGGAAGAGCAAGCAAAAAGGTTCTAAGTTTCGGTCGTCAATCATTTTTTCTTTACATTAATAGTTGAAGGACACTACAGACATCACGGCCTCGACATCAGTTCGCGAACATCGATTTATTATCAATAGAAAATTGAATTTATATTTTAAGAACAATTTCCGACCGTTAACTCATATCCGGAAAATAGTGACATCGAACATTTTTGTTTGCATCATTTCACTTTTGTATCATTTAAATAATACCAACCATTGCATTGAGATAATTTAAAACATAATTTCCATACCTGTGAACTAAAACAAGAATTGATATAAATTATGTCTGAGTTAATAGGGAAAAGGCAGTTATGTAGCAACATGCCATCATTTCTACAATTTTATTACAATCCTAAAATCTAAACCGAAAACTCCGCTCCAATTATTTTACGTCTGCTCACATGTTCGGAGACCTCGTTTGTTGTTTAGTTGGTGCGTTGCCAGGGACCAAAAAACGTGTTTATGTACAGAAATAACAAACAAGATATTATACCGACCGGAATGAGGCAGGTGGATATAGCGGTAACAGATCTTCATCAGTTGTTTTAAAATTTATTTATTTTAGGTCACGTTTTAGCTTTTTGGTCATTAGCGACCGCACTTTTTCAAAAAGAATTAGACCATACGTAACATACCTTCATTAGGGTTGTAAGTTCGAAGTTCGCTTAAAGCATCGTTGTTTTCAGCTACTGATGTGCCTATCGAGCGACGTAAAGACTCACAATCACTTCCACTATCATAAATCTATTATTCATCATTTCAAAATGGTTCAAGAAAGCCAACTGTTATCTATTTGGTATCAAACGACCTGGTCTAGCGTATGGAAGATGGCGAACAAAAGTAAGGTTACCTTGTTATAGATAGAAGAAAGATATCATGGTTATAGAATCGAGTTCAAGATGCAGTTCTTAGAACGTAAAGAATTTAGAGGACGTGTTATATACTTTTTTTAATTTTAATATAATTATTTTAAAATTATTATTTTAAAATAACGTTTAAAATTAAACATTTTCAAATTATTACATTGCAGAAGTTAGCCTCTGTGGTAAAGTCTTTGGCATGGGTGACATCCACAGATACACGAAGGTTTAAAGACAGAACATTAACTTTCATAATCTAGTTCTCTCTTCATACTCTCAGTCATTGAAACCATAACGTGAAATGATGTACCATTTAAAGTAGTCATGATTCAGATAACGAAAGCAGTCTTCTGCATTTATAGTCTCATTCAATTCCAGTAGTTAAATGACAGATTAAATGTATAATTGTCATGTCGTAGTGAAAGTACCGCGAAATCAGGGGAATAGATTAAGACTTGGAGAAAGCGAAAATGAATTTTACCGGCACTCAAAGATTCAAGAAGAAAGTTCGCGATAGAAAAGTGGTCACTTCTTAATGATGGCCATTTATCGATAACGAGCCTCAATTTCGTATTAATCACAAAGAAAATTTTCATATATTTGCACATATCCTATTCTCTGTAATATGTATCAAAACTATACTAAAATGGAAATAGTCAGAAAATTACAAATCCTTTGCAATGTGTTAAAAAGTATTCTACATGAAAATATCATAATAACTTAATGTACCCGTATAATTGGATGCAATTTCTCAAACAATGCGGCCTCTTAAAGTTCTCATTTGTTTTGTTTTTACATACCGAAAATGTTATAATTGCAACGTTGAACTTTCAAAGAGATAATCTGTTGTGATAATTGTTTAGACAGCAAGGACGTTAACTTGTTCTAATGATCGAGCGGCGACCAAAGGCCCTACGGTTTTTTGTCGCCGCTCGATCAATAGAACCAGTTAACGCTCGTGGTACATATGTGATTTTATTTTCTGCGTAACTTTAATTATTCCGATTGACTTATTTGCTAATTAACTAGTTGTTAACTAGAATCGGTTTGTCTTTTAATATCCCCCCCATAATTCCCTTTCATAATTCCCTCCATAACAGAACATATCGCACCATTCATTTGTTTTCGTGTTTCCCTCGTAACCACGATTCTCTGGATCCAGATAAGTTATGCAGTTAATATTTATTTACTACCTATTCAATTGCATTACGTGTTTTCAGGGAGTTGAATATAAATGTAGAACAGACTGCAGAGGTAAGATACCAGCATTTAATTATCAGGTAAATTGTTACCAATAGTTTAATGAAGTTTTATCACTAACTTTAGTTAAGTTATTAAAATTAATTATGAATAAAAATTAAACAATATTTAAATTATGGAGAGTGAAAAATGTCCTTTATATCGAACTCCGTATCGAAGGCATTAAAAAGCAATAACTTATTAGTAAAAATAAATATATTAAATCTGCATTTACCGAAAAATGGCAACAAAGTAGTGGGAATGCTCGGCGTATAGAGCATCTTCGTCCTCGTTAATTATTACTAGTCATATTTAAAGAAATGTGTTTAATATGATTTAACGATCTCTAACTGAAAAAATAATTGTATTAAAACAGGAACTGACTTAAATATTAGAGGTGTAGTATACATACGTTCACACAATATTTGAACTTCTCTATTTTTGAAAATTTAAGAGATTTTAATGAAAATCGTAACCTTATTAAATTTTTTATATGCACTTTCCTCTAAACAAGTAAAGTATTTTTAATATACGTAATTGTTTCAGAAATTTTCAAAAATGGCATATGAAAAGTACCCCCAAAATAAAAATATATTGATGATACCGGGGACGGCAAAACTAGATCATGCTCTTGAAGTGGTACCAAGTTTCGGCTTAAAAAGCTTCTAATCTAACAAAGTAATGGAATACACGTATTTTCATCAATTATCCATCCATCCATTCATTCATCCATCCATACAATCATTCCGATCTTTTCTCAACACCTGCACCAATCTTAACTACCTTTGAAACAGTATTAAAAAACGTTAATCCTCGTGTGTGTGTGTGTGTTAAACACAGATTTTTATAACAGATAATTAGAGCTCTTATTTTTGACGGTATTTCAATACGTTTCATTCCTAGTTTTCGTTAGGGAGGAGAAGTAAAAATACAATGGAAAGAATTGATCATTATAAGCAATCAAATTATACTTTCTAGATGGTGGTTTTGACTTGTAGTTTCGCAGGCATATCAACTGCTTTAGCAACCAACTTTAGTCCCGTTAGTGTAGTGAAGGTTTTAGGGCGCTATTCTTCCCCCTATGGATGACGAGATCCTGCCCAGACACCTTGCGAAGAATTTCCCCCTCAATGTATCTACCCCAATGGGGCAACACCCCAGTCTGAACAAGATTTAAGCTCTCAACTGCCCTTCTCATATGTGTAGTAACGTAGTGCGTCTTTACTACAAGAGTGTGTTACAAGAATGAAGTGAGGACCAGGAATAAGAAGGAAAGATCGCGCGTGGACAGTGGTCCATTTGCTTCGGCATTCGCCAGGTTGTAATCGAAAAAAAAAACAGGGGAAATTGCCGCCCAGGGCAGTTGGCATTCAAGAATTTCAAACGAATATGACTGAAATCTATTGATTTTACTGTCGACAGGTAGCTGAGTTTCCAAAACAGTATTGTTGACCTTCCCTGAAGCCCACCAAAGGTTCGGTATAACTTACTATCGTTTGTCAACCTCACCAATTTGGCAATAAATGTCTCTGCCCAGAGCGTAGAAGACAATGTGATGATGATTAGACAGCAAAGCGCATGGATGGAAATATTAGTATAGAACAAAAACAAAGAACTTCCGCATCTAACCTCAAACTATAGCTCTTAACTTCGGTTTTATTGTGAGTGAGCCTTCAGAGTTTTCCATACCAGGATTCGATCCCAGACACAAATGATCAAGTTATTAAACATGTTGCTCTGGAGGCGGAATTACTAAGGATGTAAATGTCTCTGCGTACACACTGAAACAAGGTTTACTTCAAGGCAGCCTCACCACCCGTTGATGACTTGGGGCAGTTAAATATAGACGCCATTAGCAGCAACAATCTTTTGAAGCTAAAACTTGGCCTCCATATTGAAACCAAAACTTATCAATTAAATTAGTACTGTATAGCCAAGTCAAAACAACAATCAGTTGCATTGATCATAAACTCTAGCTTCCATTTTCCCAACAAAAACATAATGAAAACTTGATTAATTCCAAAAAAAGTCTCACGTGGCATAACAAAATGTTATGATCTTAACATCTAAGCAACATTGAAACAAATTCATAATTTTCTTATAAAATGCTCGACATTGCTTTTAAAGTAACATGAAAATTTCAATAACAAAACCTATGACACCGAACTTACAAAACACTTTTAAGCAAATTTAAGGCTTAAAGAACTTATCAGTTGCGATTACATCACAAATACAAGAAATATTTTCTCATTTACAAAACGCAAGTTTTGAAATATCGTCAACTAATAATTTAAAACAATTACGAATACAACTCTTAATACGTTACCGTAATCGAATAGTGTCCAATGTCAGATAATAACAAGAACGCGTAATTTAGGCGCTCAAGTGGCTGGAAAAAGCGACCGTGGGCTAGCGAGGTAACGGAATACCTCGTCGAACGTCCTCTGAAGCGGTCAGGCAAAGAACCTGGGAACGCAGTTAATTTCAGTGCGCGGAGTTCGGAAGTGGAGAAACCGCGCAAAGAACCATGGGTCACACAGCAGCCCTTTGGCGGCAATATTGGCGGCTTTATTAGCCCCAGGCTAGCTAATATCAACTGGCAGCGAATTTACGTAACACAAATCATTAGCACTGTTCAGAAATTTATATGAAAACAAAAAAAATTAAAATAAATAACATGACAAATTCAAAAAACCAGAAAAACAACTTTTAAAAACAAAAATGTCATGCTTGAAATATAACGTTATGGTAAGCCCCCCCGTATCTCTAGAGTTGATGTGTTATGATCCTACCCCGATGATATTGTATGATTGTGTTACAAGTATGTAAGATAATAGTATGTTATAACTTATATGTTATTATGTTATATTCTGTTATGTTATTTTGTTATATTATGTTATGTTATTATGTTATATTATGTTAATGTATGATGTGTAACCCTCGAAAATATGTTATGACCATGCCCTGATTGTTCTGTATGATGATGGTATGTAAGATAAGTAATATGTGATACTGTATTATGTAATGACCAATACATTCTGATACTTTTGTTTATGTAATGACAGATGAAGTCATAATTGTCTGTAAACACCTGTAATTAAAAATGTTGTCGCTAATAACCTTAGTCGTTGATGCGACAAAAAATAAAGAGAAAAAAACTTTAAAAAAATAAAGAAATAAAATTAAAATGCTTAACATTGACATCGAACAAGGGCAGCCGGCCGCTAGAATTCTCTTCAAAAAAGTGTTTTAATTCGACAGTTTGCGTCTAAAATCAGCAACCGTCAGGATTCGAACTAACAGACCTTCCGGTCAGACGATTCAAGAGACAACATGCAATGCTTGTTCTGAGCAATCACAGCCGATTATTGTAGTTTTACCTGAACCAGCTATTTATTTTTATTTGGTGTAAATGATTCATTCCGGTTTATTACATTTTCTGTACAATTAGACATGTGTCCTTGCACTGACACATCTTAATGAGAATTAAAAACTGCGAAAAACAACTCTACCTCACGAAAAGACAGATTCATGCGTCAGGCAAACAAAATTATTTAAAAAGGGTGTGTGGTCAGCAAAATTCCTGGAAATCTGCTACCACGAGCTCAGTGGTGACACCGAATTCATCTCTTTAATCACGAAAGAATGAAAATAAATCTAACTGCATTTTTCAACACAAACGACATCGAGAAAGTCAAAATGCTTTTAGGTAAGAAACTGGGTTAAAAAATACCCCGCGTAAGACAGTAGTTATAATATTGAATTTTGTTTAAGTATTGTTCAAATAACACACTTTAAAACTCAATAGAACATAGTGTAAACCTACCAATGGCTTCACTACATTTACTTTCACATTAAACTTGGGAAAAATACCACTTCTCAAATGCATTATCAAATGCTTTAGGTAAAAAAGGCATTCAATTTCTTCAGAACTAAGTTGATAAACGTATAAACAACGCGATTAAAACGTATTTTAAAAATTACAATGACTTTTGAGCTTTTGTTTTCATCTTGCAAATTCAATAATTTTATTTCAAATGTTTTAACCTACGTTAGTAGTCAATTCACACAACACATGGAATCTTATCGATTTTCAGCGATTAATTTCATTTTATTTTGTTCCAACAAATCCATCACAAAAAAAGTATTTCACTTCACAGGTTTCATCAAGAATTAATCATGTATTTTCTAGAACGATGTCCGTAATTGGCTATTGTTTCATTCTTCTACCGAACTTTATTCCCTTGTTTTCAACCCGTAACTCCATTTACAAGGATTACAGCGTGTTTAATGAATTGACCAACGGGATAAAAGGATTTTACAACTTTCAGCGTGGGGGGTCGCCTTCGAAATTCCGCTTGTTCATTTCGGAGGCCTCTGGAAGTTGTGATTGCCAGTAAACAATCGAGTTGCGCCGCGCGTGGCCGCAACGAGCGTCGTGCGCGGGAAGAAATAGTGCGACTGACGCAGGCGCGCGCTTTCGTTGCTTTGACTCCCCGCAGGAGACGCAGGCGGAGGTGGGGAGGGAGCCGCTCTGCGGGTGAGGGCGGGTGGGTGGTGGAGTTCGGGTAGGGGGGAGAGTGTGGGCGGACAAGGGGGAGGGTGAGAGGGTGGATGGGCCTGGGCGGCCGCGGTGATGGTGAGGGGCATGCGAGAGAGAGAGGGAGAGAGAAAGAGAGGGAGAGAGAGTGGGGGAAGGAGGAGGGTGAGAGAGTGATGGGCGGGGCATGCACGAGCGGGCGCGGGCGGTGCGGTGGTGGTGATGGGGCGAGAGAGAAAGGGAGAGAGTGATAGGAGGAGAAGGGTGACCGGGTGAGAGGGTGGATGGGCGTGGACGATAACGGGCGCGGGCGGGCGCGGTGGTGGTGATGAAGCGAGAGAGAGAGAGTGGGAGGAGGACCGTGACCAGGTGAGAGGGTGGATGGGCATGGGCGTGAGCGGGCGCGGTGGTGGTAATGGAATGTTTGAGAGAGAGAGAGAGAGAGTGTGAGGAGGAGGGTGACATGGTGAGAAGATGGATGGGGCTGGCCGTGAACAGGCGTGAGCGGGCGCAGTGGTGGTGACGGGATATTTGAGAGAGAGAAAGAGAGAGAGTGGGAGAAGGGTGATCGGGTGAGCAGATGGATGGGCGTGGGCGTCAACGGGCGCGGGCGGGAGAGAGAGGGAGAGAGAGAGAGGGCGGTACGGAGAAGGGGTCGAGTGGTCGGGTGAGAGGGTTGTTGGGCGTCGACGTGAGTGGGTGCGGGCGAGCACAAGCGTGCGTGAGAGCGGGGAAAGAGACTGAATCCGAGCGAGGCAGAGATTGAGGTTCGTAGACGGGGATGGACGGCCAGGTGAGAGGGTGGGTTGGCGTGAGGCTGAGAGGGCGCGGGCGCTGGAACGCGCGGGGGGAGGCAAGGAACGGGGTTTGGCTGAGGTTTAGAGGAGGCGGAGAAGAGGCGGGAGTCGGGAGAGAGGGTAAACGGGCGTGTGCGTGAACGGGTGCGGGTGGGCGCGGTGGTGGTGATAAGGCATGAGAGAGAGAGAGAGGGGGAAGAGGGGCCGGTGCGGAGATGTCAGCGAATGGGGAGGGTGCGTGGGCGTGGTGGTGGTGGTGAGGGGGCATGCGAGAGAAAGAGAGAGGGGACCGTAGGAGGATGACTGTGTGACAGGGAGGCTGGGCGCGGGCGTTCGCGAGCGTGCGTGGTGGCGTGGAAAAGGACGGACGTCGAGCGTGGCAGAGAGTGGGGGGCGGACAAAGAGGAGGGCGGTCCGGTGAGAGGGTGGGAGGGCGGTTTGCGCAAAGTTCGCGGAGTTCCGGCTGAATCTTGCGAGGCGAAGAAGGTCCTGGCGCGGCCTCGCATTTCGACAGAACGTGACCGCGACCGCACGAGTCACCCAGTGGCGAAAGTCGCCTCCCGATAAATTCACGCGCCCGACAATGGATGCGGGTGCGGGGAGGAATATTCCACGGGCCGCTAGAAGCCACGGACCGTGCTGTTATTTTATCAACACTTTTCATTTGTTCTGAAATAACGGCAGCCTCTCGCCATTGTCATTTTCAAACTTATTTCGTCGGGTCTCTGCTTTTCAGATTCAATTCCGGTTTTTCTAGCGTAGTCTTTAGTTATTCGATTCTTCTAGTAAAATTGCATAGAATTAATTTAATATGTGTACTTTAACTCGTTTTGCATATGAATGTGGAAGTTCTTCATTCTAATATTGCCATCTTACAAAAATTTGTTTTTTCCTGCAATAATAATATTTAATAATAACAATAATAACAACAACAATAATAACAATAACAATAACAATAATAATAATAAGAATAATAAGAATAATAATAATAATTTTTTACCGCAATGTCTGCAATTAAATATTTTACTTTGAGTCTATTTCACACTTATCCAGTGTTTGGAGCAACGTTTGAGATTATAATTATTTTTATAAAAAAAACATTCAATTGCTGTACAAATATTAGGGAGGAGCTCAATAACTGGCAAATTTCTCGTCGGTTTGACTGTCTTCTCCCTCAAATAATCACCCGGAGATGAATACCATCCCAGCTGGGTCAAAATCTAAGTTCCCGACATGTGAGCTACTAATGCAAGTAACTGTACGTTGGTGATCCTATGTAAGAGGTTGAAGGGGAGGATGAGGAAAGAAAGATCGCATTCGATCATTGTCCCGCTTGTTAAGGTTCTCTCTCGATATTCAACTGATTTTAATTTGGAAAAATCTCAGAAGACAACGAATTAGAACAGAATTCTCCTCCGGTCAGCAACAAATTTTGATCTGTTTTCTAAACTGCGTTAAAAATACGCCATCGGCAGGAGTCGAGCCCTAGAACGTCAGGATCTATGTAGCACTAACATTTGGACTGAACTACCACAAACAGTATACTTTCTTTTAAACTCTTTTGGATAAATTGAGTAAACTTACAAATAACGTTTGCTTCGGGGGATATAATGGTTAACGTGTCTTGCCCTGAATCATTCCGTGCCGAAGGAAAGTTTTGTAACGCCGAACGTTCGCCGCTGGAGACAGAAGCAGCCAACAAATCATTTCTTTGTTGAAGTACATAAATGAATAAACCAATTTTGGGTGATTCCGTCCTGTCAATGGGAAGCTTTCGTAAGTCTGAAAGGCAGCCGCCGGCCGCTGAGCTTCGATTCCACTGTGGGTGGCAGCGGGTTGCGCCAGGCGCGTAATCGAGGCGCACGGCGGCGGGCGGCGAGAGGTGGGAGAAGGGTGGGTGGGTGGCGGGCGGTGGGCGGTAGGCGGCGGGCGGGCGGTTGGATGGCGGGATTCGGGCGGGCGGGCGCGCGGGTGGCCGGGCGGGCGGGCGGGCCGGCGGGCGGGCGGGCGGGCGGGCGGGCAGGCGAGCAGGCGGGCAGAAAGGCAGGCAGGCGGGTGGCGGGCGGGTGGGTGGCGGGCGGCGGGCGGGCGGGCGGGCGGGCGGGTGGGCGGGCGGGCAGGCGGGCGGGCGCGCGGGAGGGCGGGCGCGCGGGCGGGCGGGCGGCGGGCGGCGGGCGGCCGCGGCGCCGGATTACGCGAATGGCGAGCTTCGTGCGTCGCCGGGTAATTTAGTGGCGAAGCAGAGGGTTCCGGGCCGAAGATGCGCACGACCGCCCGGTGGCGTCATCCGGACCCCGAGGTCCTTCGGCGATGGCGGCAGGGCCTTCGGGACCGGAGGGGATCGCAGAGTTGGCGGTGTGCGAGGTAGCCAGGGCGGCGAAGGTAGTAAGGTCGGTGAGATGGTGACAAAGATGGTATGGGCGGCGAGTGTGACGAAGACCTTTCAGAGATTGTTTTATACTATATCTTGGAGCGTCCACAGCTATGATCATTAGTACCGTAAGTGTAGTGATGGTATTTACCATGCGATGTGGCAGTGTTCTTCCTCCGCCGAATGGTGAGTTCTGGCGTAGGTAGACGTGATAGGTATTCTAGCTATACGTAAGTAAGAGGCGATGATACGACAAGGGAGGCGAGAGAAAGATTACGCTCCGTTCGTGGCCCGTTGTGCCCCGTCTGTTAGTGTAATGCTTCGGTATTCGTCTGGTGTAAATCGGAGAAACCACAGAAAACTTCAGATCAGAGCAGCCTGTCGCCAGATTTTTACTCCAGCCTGCAGCTCAATTCGTTCCAGATCTGTAGGTAGTGTCGAAAATTCTGCCACTGTTGGGACTCGAACTCTAGGACTTTCGGGTCAGAGGCAGTGACATCAGTTCATGCCCTGAGTCACCTCAGCTGGTAGCCGAAACGATGAGGACGCTGAAGGCGACGAAGACGGTGGGGACCTCAAGAGAGTCTAGGCCAGAGACGATGAGGATGGCGATGACGACTAGGGCAACGACGACAATTGAGGGGAGGGTGCCGAAGACCGGGCGGCGAGGGCGGCGAGGGCGGCGAGGGCGGCGAGGGCGGCGAGGGCGGCGAGGGCGGCGAGGGCGGCGAGGGCGGCGAGGGCGGCGAGGGCGGCGAGGGCGGCGAGGGCGGCGAGGGCGGCGAGGGCGGCGAGGGCGGCGAGGGCGGCGAGGGCGGCGAGGGCGGCGAGGGCGCGAGGGCGGCGAGGGCGGTTAGGGCGGCGAGGGCGGCGAGGGCGGCGAGGGCGGCGAGGGCGGCGAGGGCGGGGAGGGCGGCGAGGGCGGGGAGGGCGGGGAGGGCGGCGAGCGAGGGCGGCGAGGGCGGTGAGGGTGGCGAGGGCGGCGAGGGCGAGGCAATCGGCGGATTGGCATTGTGGACGGGTTCGGGTCCAGCGGGGGCAACGGTGGGCGAAGCAGCGGCGGAGCCTAAGTGGACGATGTCGGCTGAGAGCCGGAGGCGGGGGCGGCGCGCCGTGAGCGGTGGCGGGCGGCGTGGGGTCGGGGGCGGTGGCGCCGATGACGGGAGCAGGATTGCAGGCCGAGAGGTCGTGGGATGCACAGAGGTGGAAGCGACGTCTCGAGCAGAGATGAGGAAACAACCAGAAATTTTGGCAGTTGTTTCATTCACAGACCGACAGAAGTTCTCGAGGGGAACGTGAAATCGGGAGTTCTGTCCCTAATAAATTATGTAGTTCCAGAGAAAAAAATCGTGCTGAAATATAATTGGGCTGAACGTAACTCTCTTTCTTTGTACCTCACCTGTAGAAAATATTAATGTTAATGTTTTTGAACTTTTGAAAGAGTTATGGATACTTTCTACTAATCAAAAGTACTTTTGAAGATCACAAATGATTCTATTGAATACTATATGACACTATGTACCTGCTTTGAAATTCATACGTCGTGATTCAGTTGTAAGAGAAGGAAATGAACTGATATTAAAACGTATATACTACTTAATTTATCGAAAATACAATAAAAACATCGTCTTTCCTGAAGCTTGTTTCGTAAACATTTACTATTCAGTTACACATTTATTTTACGTTGTGTATCTATATTTACACATTTAACTCTTTTAATTTTCACTGCTCTTGAACATTGTGATTAGATGAAGAAAAAAATGACAAATAATATTGATAATCAATGTTGAGAAGTTGATTGATTTGAAGACATTCCTTCTTCAAAAATCATTGAAACGTTATACACTTCAGATTCAGCTTTTTCAATTACAGCTACAATTACGATTTGAATGTAACTTACTAAATTATAAATAGTTCTAACTATAATATTTTGAATCAAGCAACTTGTCTATCAGCTCGCTTGAAACAGAGTTATGCTTGAAAGATTGTAATGATGTAAGATTAATTACTGTGACAAATGTCACAAATTTTTTTAATACAAGATATTAATGTAAGATTTAATTCTGTTTATAAAAATAAGTTAGCACCTGTTTTCGTCCACTAGATCCAGTATTAGTTATTTATTTACTAAAAAATAAGTGAACAATTGAGTGCGATGTTATATGAGGATACGCACGATTTTCTTGAGCTCTGGAATCTCTTCCCTAACGTATTATGTTGACTTATGAATACGGCTAACAATGGGCGTTTTTGAAGCCAATGATGATTAGTAAAAAGATGTGCAAGAAAATGTTAGTTAGACTGCCTTTCTCCAGACTGTGCTTTTTGTTCTCACCTAGGCTCCCAGTCTTATTTGAATTAGGTATCTAACGTAAAATATAATTTATTAATACAATTTTTAAAAGCGTTCAAATTAATCTTATGATTTCAAAGGCTTCAAGGGCTTCAAGGGCTTCAAAGGCTTCAAGGGCTTCAAGGGCATCAAGGGCTTCAAGGGCTTCAAGGGCTTTCAAGGGCTTGGTCGGTTGAAAGAATTTATTATTAAGGTTTTTTTGGTTATCTATTTTAAGGTAATCTATTAAGGTTATTTGTCTTGTTTTAGCTTGTTTCTACAGAGTTATAGCTAGTTCATTTGATTCCATCAACTTGCAATTCACGGCATCCATGTGCTGACTCATTTTCGAAACTGCCACAACGAAGTATGTCCCCCAAAACGACACATTTGCTCATCCATCATTACTTCAGAGACGCCAGATAGGACCGTGATGTGAGAGAATGAGAAAGACGCGCCTCTGTGCCGAGGCAATTCGGTGACCGTGAGCATTTTCGGTCTATCTACTGCGCATTGTGCGTGAAGATCGCGAACCTTGCCCTTTGTCCCCCAAGTTACCTCACCAGGACAACGCCGCTGATATAATAAACACGTCGCAGCTCATTCGTTGTCGTTTGGGGACAAGGTTTGTGGTCGTGAGGCGCCAGTGGTTAGGTCGGGAACTTTTCGGCCGGTGAGAGGTGAACTTAAGTACCTGAGTGATATGTGACATCTGGAATCCCTTTTATGGTCGTACGGGGGCTGGTTGATCTTTCTCGCTGAATAGGAGAAGAGACGCATAAAATTGTTTGGAAACAGATGGATGATTTTCTTTTTCTTTTTGTTGACGATATTAAACGACGATTATTGCACCTACTTTAAATGGAATGCAGGATGCAAGACGCAACGTTGTATCTTAGCACAGACGCGCGCTGATTTTTGGAATATGCATGATCATGAATCATATATCTTAGATTTTTAGCTTGTGAGATTGGTCAATGTCTCCAGAAGAGTTTAAAATTATAAAATTACGTTGTCTAACTAAAATCGTGAAAGCAAATGGCGACGTTTTAGTGTATTTTAATAAATTGCTTAACCTGAGATTTCAGTTAAATTAGAACTGATAAATTATGTCAGTAGAAGACAGAATCCTGATGATAGAGATAGTGAAGATGGTGATGATAACTTTAGAGTAAGAATGAGAGGAAACATCTTGCAAGCTCAATGATGAAATATGTAAGATACAAAAGATTAGGAAAGAGGAACCATGGCTAGGAGATAAACTAATGTTTAATGAAGTTACGGAAAATAATCTGATGCAGGAGCAATATCAGCGGAAACATTGGATGACTGATTAAAAATTATAGCAATAATCACTGAGCGTCGCAAGATGAAAAAATAAAGTCTTCAGAAGTACAAGTAATTGCAGAAGAAGATAAGATCTAAAATTTGAACCGCTAAAGCAGAATGGCATTCTTCACAGTGTAGAGAGATAAAGGTGTTAAAGAAGATACATAATGACTCACCTTCATAAAACTTCATAAAGTAATCAAAGAAATTACAAATACATGCAGATTGGTCAATGTCTCCAGAAGAGTTTAAAATTATAAAATTACGTTGTCTAACTAAAATCGTGAAAGCAAATGGCGGCGTTTTAATGTATTATAATAAATTGCTTAACCCGAGATTTCAGTTAGATTAAAGCTGCTAAAATATGTCAGTAGAAGACAGAATCCTGATGATAGAAATAGTGAAGATGGTGATGATCTGGTGATGATCACTGTTTGATGTTTGGAAGAGCTATGTCCAAAACTTCTTTGATGATGATCGAGAATATGAACTGACTGTGTTAATAGACGGAACTGGACCACATGTTCTAAAGGAAGTTCAAAAGGTCATAATTGCTAGTAAAAATGTATATATATATATATATATATATATATATATATATATATATATATATATTGTGGCGAAATGGGATTATACAACCCCATAACACCACAGTTTCGCCGGCATAAACGCTTACAGGCAGCGAGAAGAGCGGCCGAAAACCAGAGTAGCAAAACGCGCAGCCTGGTATCCGTTGCTCACACTAGTCGCCGCGAACTATCAAGCCACGTTTTTGCTGGTGGAAGGCACAAGTAGGAGAAATAATCCCCACCACGCCGAATTTCCCCAGGCGAACGCCAATAAATACGCAAACGCGGAAGCGGGAGCTCTTTTGTCGCCACTTCGCCTGGAGTCAACATCTCTCTTCTGCTAGCACGCGTCGGGTCAGCAGTTCTTCATGTAAGGCACCGCTTTGCAAGTGTGCAGATTTTATCAGAGCGTCAGATTAGTTAGAAATTGCCGCAACGACTGTTTAGATAGGAGTGTACGGAACGTACGCGTTGCAAAAAAGACGTCTAGCCAATCGTCCGCGCAGTAGTCAGGAATTAGAGAAAGATTCTTCTATTAACTAATGCGGGAAGTAGAAGTGTGCCCGTTGTCAGGAAAGCTCTGAAAGTTCTTGATTAACAGAATAAAGTTAGGAACGAGCGAAATACTTGCACTGGCAGTTAGGGAAGTGCAAGGGACATTTTCTGCAAATTGGGCGTAATCGGAGGCGGTAGCAGCCGTGGGAGGAGAAGAAACCGATTAGTGGAGACGGAAGAATACGCGAGGCGACCGGGAAGAAGACGACGGCTGAGAAAAGGACGCAAGAGGACGGCGAAAGCAACGCAGAACTTCGGAATCGAGCAACGCGGTGCGGAACGCAGCACGCTGTTTCAAGGTTGAAAGACGGTCAGTTTCGAGGTAACCTGTAGAACTGAAATTAGGTCAAGTTCACGTCGGCAGGGAAAGAATAGTTTCAGAAGTGTTAAAACTGAGGACACGGGTGTTAATAATTTGTAGCTTGGTAGTGGGAGATTTAATGCATTATTGCTTGCCTTTAACCATTCTATTGTAGCAGTCATTATTCTGTTACCAGCACTTATAATTTAAAGATAAATTGAGAGTAGTGCGCTTGCCCACATGTAAATTATTGTATGTAATATTTCGAAAAGGCAAGAGATTGTAAATTAGGTTTAGTTTCACATGCAATTGTAATTAGAATAATTTAAATTTAGACGTAGTGAATTTTCAAAGGGAATTCCCAGTACTGGTCAAAGAAATTACTTCAGAAAATTTGTTCTGAACAAAATTAAGTGTTCATTTGTTGAAAAGGCTGTGAAAGTTGCTTATTTGTGTTTATTTGATCATTTTGGAAGTGTAATTTTATGTTTGATTTGTTTTTCGTTGTTATCAATTCATGCCACAGAATTTTGAGTGAATTATATGCTCGTTTATGTGTGATTTGTGTGACTTTTATTGTGTCAAGGGTTCAGACCTTTCTCGTACCCCAAAGATCCCGCTTCCTGAGATTCTAAGCTCGCTTCACGAGCATAATATCTTAACGACTTGCTTACAGTGCATGCTGAGTGTGCAGAAGGTACAAGTGTGTACGATAGGTAAGCCGGTTAGAATATATATATATATATATATATATATATATATATATATATATATATATTGTGACGTACCTGATTGGCGGTACTTTCCACTGCAAATAAAAGTTGTAACGGACGGGTGTCTTACTCGTGAATGGGTCCCTTAAAGGAATCGACATTACATTGGAAAATCAAAGTAAACAGCTTACCAGAACACAAATACAATTTATTCTCGAAATAACAGGTTATATACATAATCAAACACATGAGTACTCGCGACTTGGTACCAAGATTCGGTATACAATCTGATTTCATCATACCTGGGGCCCCATGAATACCTCGTTTGTCACGGATTGTCGCCAACGGCGGCAGCGGCCGATGACCTTCACCGCAGTCCAGCGCCCCCGGGCGGTTGATGACGCGGACTCGCGTCTGGTCGGCCCGCGGCGGCGGCAACGCGAAGTCTTCCGCTTCGGCGCTGGTTGTTTTGATGTGCAGCTCCGCTCACGCACTCACGGCCTCTTGATTATGTCCACTTCGCCCTAGCGATGTGCTTTTAATTATGTCGCCACGCCTTTCATCAGTTCTTTTCCACTTCCCTATTGTAATTACGGAGTACGTGGTCACTACTCGCGCCGGCGTCAATTACACAATGCACAGTTTTATTACTATTTCCACTACGTTTGATGTCATGGATACAATCTATAGTTTCTGCATACCGACCTCTACCAACATTCCATTTACCGGCTTCTGATACACGTTTCTATGAACATTACACTGAACTTAATCTCCTTCGTCGCGAACAACGTCCTGCACTTTTCCCGGCCAACGGTCAACTGCCAACTGCCGCTCTCGACTGGTAACGGCCGAATTCTCGCCCCTTCTCGCTGCTCACGGCGGCGGACTCGTTCACAGTCCCCCCATCGCCGGTCGTCGCACCTGCTGCTTATGCCGCGCAGTTCAAAATTAGCTGTAATTATATTATTGTGCTCTGTGTTTCTAATTACATATAGAAACGCTCCGCGTTTCAATATATACAAGGGACCTTGTTACAGTATCATGGATCTTGTATACTCCAACGGTTCTTTTTTTCGACGTACCTAATCTTGGCAGATACTGCTGTGGATCTCCAAGAAATAATAAACATAATAAATCGATCTTGCCAAAAGTACGGATTCGAAATAAATGTACGTAAAACAAAGTCCACGCTAATTAGTAAAAAAGGTGAAAGACCATTTCAGCTGTGCATTAGTGATCAACTTATTTAACAAGTTTCTCAGAACAAATATTTGGCACAAATTTTACATGTGTTATGAACATCAGATTTGTAAATAAAACCGAGAATTGATATAGCAAGATTCACAATCAAGAAAATGAGTAATTGTCTATGTAGCAGAGGCTTGAGTTTTAGCTTCAGATGGAGAATGGCAAAATGTCTGTAGCAGCAGTTCTCTTACATGGCGTGAAAAAATGGTCACTGAAATTAATCGACATCAATTAGTCGGCATCAATTAATAGACTTGTATTCCGAGAGATATTAAAAATGGTTAAAATTAGAAAAACACTCTATCTTGGTCATTTACTGAGAAACCTGAAACATGAACTCCTGCAATTAATAATGACGGGGAAAGCTCAGTGTAGACGAGGAGTTGGTAGGAAGAAGATGTCCTGGCTAGCAAACATTCGCAAATGGACCGGTATTTCGAGAGCATATGAGTTGTTTCGTTTGACACAAGACAGAGAAACGTTTGAGAAAGTGGTCGCCATCTTTCAGTAATGGAGGCGGCACTTCAATAAGAAGAATACCGATGTTGAGACATAACAAATCCCGAGACGCCCTTTTGAATTCTTTTAAATCCTTGGGCGAGTCACTAAACCCTAATAATATCAAATTTATCACATACTAATGCCTATTAATATACCTACAGCCTCATTTTCCGAATAGTTTTGCTTTATTTATCTATTAAACCTGCGGTTCACGTCAACGGACCTTTTAAGCCAATGTTTTAATTATCAATCAATTTAATCCTTGAAATTCACGAGACAAGCAACAGCACAAGATTGATAAACTAGTATTTCAAAGGTGCGTACACTCATAGACTCAAATCCCTCCGACGCTACATACGCGAAAATGATTTAAGATAATTACCAAACCCAATCTACTGTAGGATTTTCGAATACGTGCACAACATGAACTTCACGTTCGACAGGAAGCTGGCACTTTAACAAGCATCGTTACCGAAGTACAAACCAGTACCCAAGGAATTCAAAACCACCACGTTAATCACTCATCTCGAGCATAAAAAGCACAAAGACAGATGACGGAGCGTGGCTGTTTGCACGACGTCATGTATCTCGTTACGGCTCCCAGAAAATGATGATGAAGGGCCTCCGTGTCTCGCAGGGGGCGACTGATGTATCGACTGCGCTGCGAGCGGCGGTGCTTATGCAAAGGAGCCGTGGCGGCGGGAGCGCTGATTTAGCGAGTCCGCGCGCGGGCAGCAGTAGGTGTCAATGTTCGGCGCGTTCACAGGCGGCGGCGATGATGTGACGGTTAGCGTACCGGACTGTTATACCCAAGCTCGCGGGTTCAAACCTGATCGAAGCCGTGGATTTTTAGGGCGACAAAATCCTTCGTACGCCTTCCTTCGGAGGGGAAGTAAAGCCGGCTGTCCCATGTTAGTAGATTTACTTGCATGTAAAATATCCTCAAGCCTAAATGACGCCTCTGAGCTAAATTCAAATCTCCTGTTTCTCGCCCAAGAAATACCTCCTTTCTCCGCTAGTTGGTGAAAGGAGCGTAGCGAAATTTGCATGGTCAGACGGAAGAGCGGGCCTGATGGCCCGAGTCTCGCCAATTAAAATAAGGCAAATTCAATTCAATTCAATCACTACCGTTCGAACGGGTCACCCGAATAGAAGTCGTTCATGATCAGGAGCGTTACAACGATGAAATTTCACACGGAAGATTAGTATTTCCAATGCTTAAATGTACGAACACTCACATTTATTTATGCATGATTGTATTCAGCATTTTGGGTCGTTACTCCTACTCTGGCGGCCAGCTAACAGTGTCCCCCATGCTTGGGCTTAGTTAATACATTCCCATGATTAAGGGTAAGAGTGACAAGTAGCAAACATACTCCCTTGACTGTAAATTGAAAGATTCGCCTTCCTGAACATTTCTTCGTCACCCAGCTACAGAAACTGGAACCTATTTAAAAGAAACCTACAACTCTATTTTTGCGTGGGAATGGAACCCGGGACCACGCCACATGAAGCTAGTGCACTGCCTATAATCCATCCTAGAGTCTTACATCATTCATCCAGCCAATTGCCGGTTACCCTTTACATCCCGTTGGGACGCATATTCGTCCATACACAAGACACCAACACACTAGCTAGCTCTGATCCGGGGTCAGCAGAACGCGAGGCCCTCTGCGACAACATATACACGAGTGACAAGGGAACAACAACCATGCTCAAGGTGGGTTTCGAACCCGCGACTCTTCGGACCGAAGCGCTGATTCGGCACACTCGAAGCGCTGATTCGGCACACTCGAAGCGCTGATTCGGCACACTCGAAGCGCTGATTCGGCACACTCGAAGCGCTGATTCGGCACACTCTTTTAGCCACCTCGGCCATTCAGGTCCATAAATTATTACTCGTATACCAGTATTCATATCAATGTACTATTTCAATAAGCCTTTTACGTACAAATAATTTTTGGAAAGAATAAAATGTTTACTGTGTAGAAACAACAAACCAGCCATCTGTAGCCGCTCTCGGAGTTGTCACACAATTTTATTTACATATAAAAACAATTATAATTAATTTAAAAATCAAAGTTCTCAAGGTTTTAGTGCAAAATAATAAATTTATATTATGGGTACCGCAGAGTTAGATCCACTTCCTAGGAGGTAATGATGCGTATTCCCAAACATCGCTTTTTGATTATTTACTGTGGAAACGAGTCTCACCCAATATCTCAATTGAAAACGTAAATAGCTACAGGATGCTTAAAAAAGTATGTACACATTCTGAACTGACAAAGAAAACGAACGTTCTTAATAACTCGTTTTGAATTTCCGAAAAATTCTAATGTTTCTTCAACATGTGGCAGAATCATGTACCATGCCAGTGGATGCGATGCAGGGGACCAGTCGAGTTTCCTGGAGATGCCCAGACTTTTCGCCTCTAGACAATTTTTATGGGGTGCATTGTCACTGTCAGTTATGATGGAACTGGCCTGGCATTTTTGTCCTCATCTACTTTTGGGGTACAAAGTTTAAAATATTTAAATTTTTGGTGTAGTCGACGAGAGTGGAATTACAATTAAATTATTTTACCAATGTAAATCACTCTATACATAATTAATTTGATAATTTACAGAATAAAGGCATACCCACTACTATCGCATTGACATTTCGGCTATACAATTCAAATTCTCTATTTTATTCCATACTAAGCTAGATTCATTTTGTGTGCACTATAACCTTTGAATGATGACAATTCTCGTTAAACAAAAATTCCAGTGAAAAAGAAAAAAAAACAACCGCGAGTACAGTTAACGAGACCACAGGAAGACTACGGCCAGTCAACACAGGGACGGGCCGAATTCTCGGAAATTCAATTGCGGTGAAGTACTGCTGCAACAGAAAAGGAACAGAAGACGTGAGTCCATTACACCGCGCCCCTGCTTTGCCCGTTTCCGAACCGCGGGCGCGGGAGGCTATTTTGGTCCATTCTGCGAATGACGTCAACCGCAGCATCTCCCGCCGCCACGCCCTCCGCCTGCCTGCTTTGCGCTCGACCGCGCGTTTCTCCGAACGCGCGTGCTAGCGTCCCCCCGCGCGGAATAACGAATGGGATTTACCGCAGCCCGCGTCGTTTCACACTTTCGATTTCGCGTCTCTCCTCGGAGACTGCCTACTGGATGTATCACCACCTCTCAAATAACGACCGCAAACACGTATTGTTACGTAACATGTGAAAATTCATGAGCGGGTAATTTGAAATCAATTGATTCGATTTCTTCAGAATCGCAGGTGTAATAAGAGGCAGTTTATTACCACCTAATATACAGTTTGTTCTATGTATTTCATGTTCAATTTCTGAGTAGTTCCCTGTGCAGAAAAGGAAAGAATACTAGAAGTTTCCCAACAAATCTGAACTGATTTCCACACAGAATTCGATTTCTTCAGAATCGCAAGTGTAATAAGAGTTTATTACGACCTCATAGACAGTTTGTTCTCTGTGTTTCATGTTCAATTTTTCAGTAGTTCCCTGTGCAAAAAAGGAAAAAAATACTAAAAGTTTCCCAACGAATCTTAACTGATTTTGACACAGAATTGATAATACGTGTATATATAATTTTGAATCACGTGTACATGATGCCAGATTTAATTTTTGCGTCCCTGTTTGAATTTTTACATACGCAATAACGATGCACTTGTTTCCCGATTGTCATGGATTTTTTTGTGCTCCATTCAATGACAAAATAAGCTTCCGATTACAATTTCATAAATCGTGAATACAATTGTATCAGTAACGGCGGTAATCCACGTACACTTTGAAGTTTTCTATTCAGCGGGTTGGTTAAATTATTTCTAAAAAGTTGATTGAGATGTCATAACCGATATGATGACGATAAAAAATAATTTGTGAAAAAAGTTTGCCATTTTCCCCTCTGAATCTGAAATGAATTGAAATCGGACTTGGTAAGCTAATGAATTCATTTTCCAACTTCTCTCTCCCTTTTCCGTAACATGTGACGCTCTTTCGGAACTACTATCGCAATGCTATGATCTTAGGTTCTGCCTTAGCCATGACAACAGGAAATAGTGGCTATTTGTACGAATCGTGTAAGAGCTCTGGCACACTTGCAAAATATTCTCGCAAACGAACTCGTGCAGAGCTCCTGGCTTTCAGACCCAGCTTTCATTGTCAAAGTCTGCTTCAATTGATCTCTTCTATCTGTTATCTGCAGTAAAAAATGTGTGTAGTGATTTGTCTGCGGATGCAGTTCGAGTTTTGAACCGACAGAGATAGTTCAGAGCATTAACAGATTTCACTGCAGTGCCTCTCACCTGGATATCCTAGATTGGAGTCCCGATTGTGGGAAGATTTTCGACATCAGCTAGATAGCTAGGTCGAATTCAGTCGCTGTCTGGAGGAGAATTCTAGCGGCCGGCTGCTCTGATCGGTAGTTTTTCGTGATTTCTTCGATCAAAAAACAGGCGAATGTCGGAGCAGTATCGTAACTAACGGACCGCGCTCGATCTTTCCTCCCTCTTCCTTGTCCTATCATCACCTCTGATACACACTTACACTTACATGCACTATGCTTTTACGCATGCCGGGAGACCAGTCAGGAGCTTAGAGCTTGTCCCAGCTGGGGAGCTGTCCCGCTGGTGGAGATACCTGGTTGGGGAAAATCCCTGCAAGCCGACGGTAGGTTGGAGCCGGGTCTCACAAGCCCACAGGAGGAGGATCACCGCCATCACCCAAGGAAAAAACATGCACTACACTAACGGAACTAATGGCCTTGACAGTTGATACGCCCGCGGAATCACTAATCAGACAATAAAAACGAAATCGAGTTGAGGAGGAAAATAGCAGTTCGCGCGCCTAGCTGACGGGGGCGCGGCGCGGCAGACAACGGCGCCGTCTGGTGAGAAGGCCGCGCGGTTCTAGGAAGACAGGGCAACGGCGCCGCCCGCGCCGCCCACGCTCCACCCACAGCGCTGCATTCCGTTGCCACCGCTCGCCGTTTTCCGCTTCTTCTGTGCACGTACGCGTCTTCCAGCTCACGCAACTGCTAGTCGGAAAGATGGAGCCTCCACGATGGGGATTTTCGAGACTTGCTACTCAGCTGGGACGAATTGAATCGAACACTGCTTGAGAGAGAATTACAAATCTCGGTCAATACCATCTCTAGTCGACTTCGGTTATAATGAACTCCTGGGGCCTAACATGTTTGGTTTACTATATCTGAGATTCACTCTATCCGATAATGTAAAATTAGATGGAATTGCTGAATAATAATTGATTTTAAGCATATACAGCAAAAATAATTAACAGCACGACCTGAAATGTCAATAATTTCATTTTTGCGTAAAAAAAACAATTATTTTCAATTGTTTCCTTCGTACATTTTTTATTAGATCCTTCTTCCGAGTTCGGGCTTTCTCCATACTTGATTCGGCATGATCCTCTGTCTCTAAGTGTGGTAATGCAGTCTTGGCACTTTTCAATGCGTCTTGCACTGTTGGAACACCGTCCCACTCTCCGAAGGCTCTTTCAATCGCCTAATAATACGAAGACCATTTAATTTACACGATCTTCCCACGATCACTATACTTCATACGATCACTATATCCGAGGTTCAGGTTCACTATAACAGTATTTTATCTGTGTATAAGTGAAAAGGGACCAGTGACTTTAGTTCACTATAAAAAATGGTTCACTATATACGAGTTCGCTATAACCGGAGTCGACAGTAGTTTCTCCGATCAACGCCGTTCGATTGCCAGTGCAGTACCCCTAAGAATGGGAAATGCACCGCGTGTTATCTTTCGTTCCAGATTCTAGTCCCTTCCTCTTTCCTTATACAAAGACTTACACTTACTACCACATATACTTCACTACTACACATGTGACCAGTCGAGAACTCAGAGTCTGTTTCGTTAGGATGTAAATATGAGAGATATCTGGAGGAAGATATAAGAAGCCAACGATTAGGTCGGCGCCGGACTTCACATTTCAACGTGGATTAAAACCGCCATATCTCGGCACATAACGCACACTACACTTACGAAACTAATGACCTTAGTAGTTGACACGTCTGGTATCAATATTCATTTCATCTGATCCAGATGCTCTGCTAAAGCTCGCTGGCCCTGGCAGGTTTCAAGAGTGTTGACAAACCGTGTGTGATCAAACGAGAAAACCTCTGAAGTAAGAGATTAAATTACAAATAGTTTATTAATCCCTTATTATTTTGTTATTAATTATAATTTCTTCTCCGACACTCAAGTGTTTTAACCCTATAAGATTAAGATCTTTCATTCCATAAAAATTAGGAAAAATAGGCTGACAAATTCTTGGCCCTTGCATTACTAGAAAGACAACTGATATTTTACATAATATATGCTATAAAATTCAGTCTAGTTTTTGGAGCCACTATGGTAGAAATTTCTGTAAAACAGCCTTTGGAAAAATAATAATTTTCTGTACTTTAAATTTACTTTGCATCGTAGGTAGTTAATGGTGCGATGATCATAATAAATGATGACATATCGGCGGAATGCGAAAAGAAAAAAAAGAGAAAAAAAGAAGAAAAACGTGTGCCGCAAACATGCTTGACTCACCACTAACTCGCAGTGTATGATCCGCATTTGAACCTCCTGACCTAGAGATAGGAAGCGGACGCGTTTGGCCGGATACATCAGTCTACCCAAGCGAAAATCATACGTGGAAGGAAAAGTTTTGGCAGGGGTCCTATATTCTTCCGCTCCAGATCACGTCTGCCAACTCCTGAATTATACCCCAGATATTAGTAAGAGGATCATCTGCCGATAATCCTGCTTGCTTTAACACATTCAGCTTCGTTCAACCGTGCGGGGCCTACAATTCCAACCGCGGAAATGCTCTCCACTGCAAGTCAAATTTCGTTCTTTTTTCGCAGCCGCCAGCAGTCATCGCTCATATCTTTCAAACCACACAGTAGCTTGTGTTTGTGGGGAAGGGAGCGGCCAGGGAGTCTGCTGTCCCTTGGAAATTTAGATCCGTAACTGATTCAACGCGGGAAGGGTATATTTTAGCAACATTAGTGCACAGCTAAAAGGAGATAGGGGGTAGAAAATGCGTCCTAAAAATTCACCGCAGTACGCCATTCTCCCCTCCGTAAACTGTGGCACTGATCGTATTGGTGACACGATGTTCACATAAAAAATTTCGTGCTCCTAAACTCTCCCTGAAAAAAAATTCATACTTTAGTAGGCCGCCACGGCAAATGTCATGTAAGTCACAGCAGCAACCCCCCCCCCCCCGATTATATCTTGTGTTGTTACTTGCTGTTCTTACCCTTCTCCCTAGGCTGCGTGTTTTTGAGAACAGCCCCTACCCTATCATACCTCAGGCATAGCCACCATCGGTAGTGGTGATAGAATGTAGCACTTTAATTTTTTTAAATTGCATTTTGGAAACAAAACGGTATCATCTTATAGCAGTATAAAAAGTGAGACACACATGACATGTTGTCTTAAACAAGACTGACATTTTGTAGCAAAATTGTTAAGGAAGGACTTTTTGAAATACAAAAGATATATTTTGATGCATTTTAAATTTTCACATGAAAATCAGGAAATAAAGAAAACTTTTTAATATATCGCCATTTGTGAACTTCAACAAATATAAAAGAGCAAGAAGCTCAAAAAGCTTAAAAAGTGCATGCGTCCTACAGCAAACTGAGGAAGCTGAGAGGTCGTCCATAAATTACGTAACGCTAAAGAGATCTTGTTTGAGTCACCGTTACACTGCATTATATAGATGTAGGGGGATATAAGTTAACTGTTACTTAAGATTGATATTTATTTTGTTACATTTTTCAATATTTGCTTAAATGGTTCCTTATATCGGTCCTATACTTAAAAATTAAAAGATTAACTAATTAATTCGTTTTAAAAATATACATATACTAAAGTTGTTAGTTGTAAACTGTTACAAGAAACGGAAATACATTTTCAACATTTTTTAATCTTTAAATTACGAAGAAAGTATTCAAAACTGATATGAAGTGTATTCTAGAATCCACTTACATTGGCGCTGTAGTCTCTCGCTCATGCATCATCCGCGAAGGCGCGCGTGTGCGCAGTTTTTAGATCAACAATTTCTCACCTAGGCATCCATCCTTCACCTACTACTTGCCTCAATCTTCGGCAGACAGCATCGACAGCTAATTTCTACATTAATTATCATTAATTTTAATATTCAACACAAGTAAAATAAATTATAATTTATTTTACTGTGCTATAATTTATTTTCACTTCTTGCATTTACAAGGGAAGGGTGTTCCAAGCGTTACGTAATGTTTTAGAAGGGCTTTAAGCGCGCGTTACGATTGCGTTACAGGGGGAGGTGGGGGTATTGAAAATACCCCAAATTCGCGATATGTAATTCATGGACGGTCCCTCAGGCCCCTTGAGATGACCTTGAGCGGTCAGGCTTTCGGAATCATTTTCTTAAATAGTTCTTATTACTTTTTTACTTTGTTTTGTCAGTTTTTGGAAAACGTAGATCAAAACTAAGAGAAAAGAAGCGCAGCTTAAAGTCCTCAAATTGTCATGGCTAATAAACAGACAATCAAAGCTATCCTTGCATAACAAAGTACAAATTTACAGAATTATAATTAAACCAACATGGACCTATGGTATTGAATTGTGGGGCTCTTCCAGTAAATCGAATCTAGAAATTCTAAATCGATTCGAAGCTAAAACATTAAGAAAACTATGCAACGCACTATTGTACGTGACAAACAAGACGATATAGAGAGACCTCGACATCATCCCGCTAGAAGAAATTATCACCACGAAGAGCCAAGCTTACCAGAAGAGATTGTACGAGCACTCAAATTAACTTTCAACAAACTTGCTAGACAACAGTGAACATGTATGTAGAGTAAAACGAGATAATATTTGAGATATGCCATAACGATTTCGTAAATGAAATTTTCAATGTCACAAAAATTCACGTCAGAAATGTATTTATTATACAACATTTACTTATTGATCTAACAAGAATATATTGTAAATTATGCAGAAGTAAATTTTTAAAAAATGTCTGACAAACTTGTTTTGTCACTTGTTTTGTCAAACTCATTGACGATCCTAGCGTTTTCAGAACGAGATTAAAGTATTGCTCATGGCATCCGGGACATCTCGTGTGCCCCCGGCTGCCCTGGACGATGGCCCTAAGACGCTGCGATAACCATTTAGTGTCTGCAATGGTTCTGCATCAGGTACATCAGGGTAGTATCTTCTTGCTCGCTTGAATTGCTCCCTGATTGATGAATCTTGATTCTTGAATCTCCTCTTGAATCTTGATTGCTCCCTGATTGAAGTTTCTGGACGCGTAACTGGTAAGATAAGTGTAAGAGTCCCGTAAGTGTAGTGCATTTTTATCGCGGGATCTTTCCCCGCAGAATGATGAGATCCGGCGCCGACCTACGTCGGTTAGTGGGGATTTTTCCCACCCAGGTATCTTCTTCGAGCGGGGTACCTTCCCAGCTGGGACACGTTCTATGCTCCCGACTGATCTTCTGGCATACGTGGTAATGTAGTGCACGTAAGTGTGTATATGTGTGTGTAAGGGGTGAAGATAGAAGAAGGAAGAGGAAGGAAAGAGAGCGCGTGGTCCGTGGCCCGTTTGTTAGAGTACTGCTCCGGCATTTGCCAGGTGTTGATCCGACAAATCCCGGAAAACCACCGATTAAAACAGCCGTCCGTTAGTATTCTCTTCCAGCGGCTGAATTCGACCCAGCTGCGTAGCTAGCATTGAAAATCATTTCACCACCGTCGCGACTCGAACCCTAAAACCTTCGAGTCAAAGGCACTGCAGTGGCATTAATTGATGCCCTCAGCCTCTTAAGGCGGCGTGAGTCATGTGAGTGCGTATGCGTATGATTATGCGCGGTCAGTTTGGATGTCCTCAATGGCCACACGTTTACGTAATTTATCCTCTGAGATGGTTTTCTACGGAGGTTCATTGTATCTTAAATCAGGAAAATGTTTGCAATGAAATGGAGGAAAAACGAAAGAGTACAACGGATGTGTACGAGATGAGGAATGCTTTGCTATTAATGAGGTGACCGGAAGTGCGTCATTTACGAAAATGAGTGGGGTAAAAATGGTATTAGAAGTCATTTAACCAGTATATTCTAATCATATGAAGCTCTACCGCGTCTTACTAAAGAAAAAATGAACAATATTCTATATATTATACTTCGCTGATGAGTTGACAAAATGAAGAGGACTGTTCGCAAGTGTACAACGAATCAACTGAAACAAAATTGTAAACAATTTTTGGGCAATTTTGGCTGAACACTTCAAAACATGTGTTGAGGCAGCGAAATACTCGAAGAAATAAGTTGGGAGAGCAAATTAGTAGACGTTGCAACGAAGCATCACCTCTTCTATCAGTAATTTTGTGTCAGACAAGAGGGTTCTGGAAAAGAGACGACACACAATTGATAAAGATTGTTACTTGGAGAAAGAACTAACGAGTATTGAGGAAATTGTCAGTTACCTCTGTCCAAACGAAATTAAACCTTTCTGTACAAATTTCGTCGTTTTTACTTCATGTTACAACTTCATCCAGTGCCTGGCACACCTTGAATCAAACCTTGAAGGCATTCAAAACGTTTTTACTAAGCTTTCTGCATCTCGCCCAATGTTGCCATATCGGCGGAATTCCCGCCGTTTTCAGCGGATTTTGAACTCGTACGGCGGAAAAAAATGAGTTTCGCGGACAGCGGAATAAACGGTGGGAATTAATAAAGTTAGTAAAGCAGTAAAATTAGTAAAGCATCAGTTTTCGTTAACCTCTATTAATAACTTGTCTTGCACAGATGTATATTTTGAAAATTTCTAACTCCATGTTACTAGCAAGAATAAATAATATAATACTTATACAAGAAATTATATACTACCTGAAATCAATTGTTATTATTTTGCAAATTTTCACCCAAGTAATGCATTCTATACTATCTAAAAATTGAATTACAGGTTCAATAAAGCCACTATATTTCGCAATCATATTTTTGTTTTAATAGAATAAACTAATACAACATTTAAATATGGAAAAAATAATTTATTTTACGTTTAGCGGATTTAGGCGGGAAATTTAAAACCAATTCAGCGGATTTTCGGCGGAAACTGAAACGAACATCGCGGAATCTCTCTAAACACATCTGGCAACACTGATCTCGCCTCTGATGACAATGCGAGCTCGTTGGAAATTGTTGGATATCGCTGGATTCTCAGAAATTTTGACAATGCTCCAAATGGTTCGAACGATGAGCTGCCCAGGAGCTGATGCGATCTTTCAGTGACGCTCCGAACTAACCGGAAACAGCTGACAATCTACGTCATGGAACTTTGTACGAAAGAAATGAGTATTTGGTCAACAGAGAAGAAATTCGCGCTGCTTTTTTGAGAAAAAATAAGACTATCTCCGAAGCGCCAAGTTCGACATGTATAATCCCTGAAACGCCTTCAGAGAACATCAAAAATGCCCTATTAAAAAACAAGGCGCCAAATTTGAAGCAATTTGGCGGTCAATGTGCCAACAACATATATACCGTGACTTGCAGGATGTTAAAAACTTGTTATTTTGCAGTCTCTGTGTCTGCAGAGAGTTTTCAATTGTCTAATTTCCGTTCGCTGCGATTGTGGAGCAGAGGGCGTCCAACGAGTAGCTTTCGAAGTGAGCGCTCGCGAATTCCGAGGATCGCGTTGAGAGCGGATTGACGTGACCGCAAATCAGGGGCGACTTCCCTGCAAAGGCTTTCGCGCCAGAAACAGAACAAAGGCCCTTCCACAGCTCGTGCATCGCCTCTCGCCTGCCCTCTGTCATTTGCTAATTTCCAACAAACCCCGGCAGGTTCGTTTGTCTGCTGCGAGTGAACTGTACTCACCTGAGAGACTTGTTTATTCCAAGTTTGAAATACTAGTTCTTTCATTTCATGATTACGAACCAATGCGAATAAACGATCATAAAAGAGACAAACAAAACCGTAATTTTGTAATTTTCTTCAACTTGCGCTCCATTTTCGAGAAATCTTCTTTTCAGATCAATATTCGCTAACTGGACGGAAAACTTTAATCTGGTGTGAAATGCAGTTGATTCAACATGAAATAATGTGCAATAATCTGGAATAATATTATGTTTCATGTGAAGCGTGGTGACCAAAATGCAACAAATAAATAGTTCCCGGTTATTAACAACTGGTTAAATGTGGCGTCGCCGACGCTCTAAACTGTTTTAAAAGTATTTTCATGAGCAAAAAAGTTCTAAGTGACATGCATGGGTTTGTTCAAATAAGTTCTCCCTCTATCTGGCTTTGGACATACCAATGAATCGTAGTAGCTGATTATGTAATATTCCTGTTCAAAAATTCCCATCATCGAATGGTATTGTATGTTACCTCCATGCGGGATAGGAACCCCAATAAGAAAAATTTAAAATTGTAATCGCAGTAAAAGAATACTTGTTGGTATGGGTGATGCAAATTGTTAGAATTTAGAACAGATACAAATTGTGCGCCTTATTGTTACAAATATGCACAAAATGCACACAAATGTCACCCGTAAGCTGTTCTTCTGCGTTATTATCTAAAAGGATTATTGTCAATTAGTTCCGAAAATTCTGTCGCAAAATCTTCTACAACTACATATGATTCTTCCCAAGATTCCCTGATCTCTTCCATACTTTTGAACCCTAATTTTTAAAGAGATTAAAGCGCCATAAAATCATTCTAATTCGTGTACACTTCTACAAATGCAATTGCTATATTAACAGCTTTGTAGGCTAATCTAAATAAACATTAAAATACGATTTTTTGTTTATTTATGTAAATGAGGTATTAACTAAATTTAATAAGAATAAATTCTGAGGCACATTCATTTTTTGAAACTCGGTATTTGCAAGCTTAAGAACGTAAATGTGAGAATTCAGAAATAAATGCGCTTATATTCTCTAACATTACGCACAGTTTTGATTTTGTTCGTATTCACTTGAAGTCCTTCATATTTAATACTTTCTACGTTAACACAGTACGTAGGGTTTTGCGTATGTATATTATATGAATACCGTCAAAGCAGCATCATTGACAGTTCTGCCACGCGATTCACTAGTTCTTCTTAGAGAAACAATCAATGTTATCATACTCATGAAAGAAAATTATGGCGTCATATTTATCATGGTAGAAAATTATAGCAAGATCAAATTTCCTTTGGGTACTGGGATTTAATCGACGCCACCTTCGTAGATCTATTTAGGTGGCGTTGGTTTAATTCGCGATATGCCCACTAAGATCGCAGGGCTAAAACCCACAAAAACATATTTTTGGAAATTTATTAGAAACTTCTGGTCGAATCAGAAAACAAATTATCAATATCAACTTTTACAATTAATCATAATAATCTATGAAATAGTGAGAAGTATGGAGTACGATTATCTATGTTTTACTACTTTTTATGTATCCTTGAAATATTTGCTTTCTACTTTATACTTTCTCGCTACTTCTTACGTAGTATAGAGAATGTATTGTAATGCTGCTGGGGAAAATAGTGAATTTTCGACAGGAAAATTCTTATGCCAGGCCTTGGTGAAAAAATAGAAACAAATTGTTTGCTCTTCTGCTCTTGCAAACAGTTTGTGTTTATCCACCTTCAATTAAAAAGTGAGCCACAGGTATTTTGATATTCGATTAACTTCAAAATATTTTTTTTTCTTTCTCTGTCTTACGGTGTAACTTTTTGGTCTTCCACTTTTCAGAGAATTAATACAAATACAAATGCGCCAGGATATGTTGAACAAGAAATAAAAAAAATGTGCTAGTATTGATCTCTAGTATTTACAATGAAAATCTGGACTGCCATAGTAGCACAACTCAAAAAATCAGATGTTAAGATAAAGTGAGTTTGATGTTTCATATTGCATTGAAATTCATCATTCTCGCATTCACATGACACAGTCGTGCTGGAATACTCTACTGCAGATATGCTGATGTTGCTGCATGAAGGTAGATCAAACTGCAATTTAGGAGAATGCATTAACTCAAAATTCGTATTTCATGAGTTGTACCACTATTGTAGCTCACGAGCGATATAGTTTCCAGCAAATGCTAATCGCATAGTGAAGAAAAGAATTAAAATTCTCTCGCCGATGCAAAGTAAAGATTTGAAACTAAGAATTGTGTTAAATGTAAAAAATGTTGAAAACTTGCAATATTAAAAACCTTTTAAATATCTGTAACAAGGTTAAGTATTTTGATTATGAATTATCTCACCAAACTTCTCAGCGATGGCGGCCAACATTTCTCTCAACTACTATTAATAATCCTTTCATTGTGGCGAAAAATTAAATAGAAAAGATGTGAATGGTATATGAATATTTCTTCGCTTAATGGAAAATAATATTTAATTGTTTAAGAAAAAGAAAATTGATTAACTTTTTATTATTGATTCTGAAATAAGAAGCTAAGAATAGGGAACCTCAGCTCGTACTTTACTACTATTTTTGCTTCGGATAGAGAATTAATCATGCAGAACATGATCAGAAGTGCATCAGATTATTAGCAAAAATTGTCTCCGCCTACAGGACCTCCTCTATCTTTACTTATCAGTAAAATATTCCTTAAGTAATGAAACTTATAAGAAAGATATGAATATAAGTTAACATAAATTTAACAAACACGATCCCATTTGTAGTCACTGAATATTTTAATCGTAGACATAAGATCAGCTCCCTCTCTTACGACGCGATAAATCTTGATCATATGGTCGCGCTTGTGCTCGGCTGCTCTTACAGCTTTGACACTTATTTTGCATGGACATCCAATAAATTCATTAGGTTTGCTTTAGAACCTGTCGAGAGGTGCAATATATCGTTGCGAAAAATCTTGACGGTAAATTAATTGCAAAAATCGCCGCGCGCACTTCGGCGCCGCGCCGGCAGAACGCGCTGCCGTCGCGGAGGGGTTTCCCGGGGCAGCGGCGAACTGGTTTGGTAGTGGCCGTCACCCCGCCGCTGAACTTGTAACCTAGCGTCGAACGCCCCAACTGGACCGAACCGCAAGCGAGTGGGTTCGCTAGCCTGCTAACAGCGTCGGATCCAAGAGAGCGGATCATGTGCCCCGCAAAGCCAATTTCTCTCTTCTTTTTATTTTTATTTTTTATTTTTTTATTTAAGGTCGCATCAACATCTAGGCCATTACCGACCACTATTGCATTTAACGGTATGATAACTGTGATGGTGACATGATATGGTGATGATAGGGTGCGAAAGGACGAACACAATACAACCATGCCCGAGGCGAAACTCGAACCCGCGATCCTTCGGTCCGAGATCGCTACGGCACTACTGCCTTAATGACCTCAGCCATCCGGACCAGCAAAAGCCAATTTTGTTTTGTAATATTACTGAAATTTATTCAAAATAATTACCATATACACGTCGAAGTCAGCCAAGCAAATACCTTCGAAACGGTATGAGTGTGGGGAAGAATGTTGATTTCTAACAAGAGTACGAGATTAATAGCAGCAGCAAAAGACACGATTTTCGCCTTCCGGAAAACCGTTAAGAAAAGGGGTCGTTCACTTGGGTTCTAAAGGAATGAAGAAAGTATTTTTTTACGTTTTCTTCCAAATAGTCTACTAACAATGCAAATACTCTATAAGGTATACTACTGCAGACGCTGCAAGGTACTTTCACTACAGTTTGCTTACGTATTGGACATAGTACTTAACATTATATTTTGTATTTTAATTGTCTGTATACTTTCAATATTTATATATTCAATTTCTCATATATTAAAGTCAATTTCATACAAGTATATTAAATTTTAATAATTTTCATATTTTCTTTTTTTTATAATTTCTTGTATATATTTGAACATTTGCTCTGATGATCATTGCATTGCGATTGAAAAGATCTTAAGCAATAAAATATTGATACTTTGATATCTTTTTCTGACTGTTATTATTATATGCTTTATTTTTATGCTTTATTTTTACACGACACTGCTTTATTTTTACACGACAATTTTTTAACGTAATTCTGTCAAGGCGACCTTTCTATAATGCGCCGAAAACTCGATTGACCAGAATCATTTGTAAACTAAATGGTCTCCTAGTCACTTGGTGCGAAACCATTTATGATTGTCATTTCTCACTGCCAAACCAATTGTTTCTATTGTACTAGTCGACGGATAGTGTTTCTTCGCGAACTACTCGCATGTTCTAGCGGTATGAGTATTTCACTTTGCGTGCATTTGCCTCTTTTGTGCTACTCCAAAATAAGCTGTAAGAATATGCAAAAATAGTTTTCAGCCTTTTCCGCACTTTGAATTATGTTTTTTTCTCCTTAAATGAATGTCATGATGCATTCTATAAAAGCGAGCAAAGGTTCAGCAAATATTCCTTTACTGTTCTTTATATAAATGAAATTTTGGACACCTAAACAGAAAAAGTACATAGCATTGACCTGAGTGTTCTTGTACTTTTTCTTACTCATCTTTGTTTCAAATTCATTTTAAAGAAAGACAATGCACTGGATATTCTAATGACTGAAGTCAGCATTCATCTAAACAATAAAATTGCATTTACACGTTGCGATCACAATACATTCTTCAGTACTGCACTGTTTTGCACATACTGAAATAAAATAATAATCAATAAGTAAATAATTGTAGGATTTAGTAATTTGGCATGAGACCACATTGGAGTAATTATAAATGAAATATCTGCAATTTCTATTACAGTCAAAACACTAGCCGAACAGCACAAAAAACAGAATATTTAAATGCTTTTATAGTGACTATATCAAAACTTAACTTATAAATACTTCATATAATATTCTTTTCTCGCATTTTTCACAATAAACTGAGGCATTAATCACAAACAAAAAACTTATTTAATAGCCTGCTTCCTTCTCGCCGTTCTTGGAAATCCCAGCCTGAAACAAGTGCAGGCGATTCAGATTCCATCGTGAGGTCCGATCTGAGTGGCTTCCAACTTTTCCTCGTTCCGTGTTGGCCGCGCGATGCCCCTTTCGGCCCCTGCAGGTCGCGGTCCAGCGGAGCCTTCAGGCGGATGGAAAGCGACGAAGAGCCTCTGTTGTTTTTTGCGTGCGGTGGCCCTCCGAAATTCGACCCTCGCGCAATGAATGCGTTATTACTGCCGCGGCGTCACGCCATCAAGGCCTCGTCCGTCACGTTTTGACCCGGCGCGGCGCGGCGACGCACTCCACTGTCCAGTCGATTGTTCTGTTCCTGGAGACCAGCACTCGCACGCGCCGAGGTCTACAGTCCTTAGGGCCGGATTCACCAAACAAGGAGTAAGGGTTTACTCTGGTATATATCATGTTTACTCGATAATAACTTATAGGAGCGTTTCACCAACACTTTACTCGAGAGTAAATCAGTTTACACGAGAGTAATTTTACCCGGCGAAAATCGGTGGAGTAACTCTCTGCACTGCAGAGTATATCTGTTCTGAGTAAGCTCAGTTTATAAAGAGCTAAACTAAAATAACTAATCTAATAGAAAAGCAAACTAAAATTACAATAAGAACTTTTTTGGGGGAATTTATTATAAAATCACGAAAAATAATAGAAAGAAAACGATAAAAATTAAAAATGACGAAGCTACAAGAAATAGGGGGAAATAAAGAAGTAATACGGTTGAGAAGTTAACACAATAAAATATAACAATAACTCAAGTAAATATTAATAAAGACAGCAAAACAACAAAGACTAGGAAATAATGTTAGAAAAACTAAGAAATAATCTACGCTGAAATAACCAAAACACCACACAAAACGCAAAAAACGCCACAAGACGCCGCCAAGAACTCCGAAACAATGGACGATGGAACAGCGAAATAAACAGTAGATAGCGTTGGTTGGCATTGGTTCACAGCGTCACTCATGCTCACGGCCTCTTGAATCGCTATCTACTGTGTACGAAATATTGCCCGTTCAGCGGTTCGCGGAGTAACTCGGAAAGTATGTACTCTAGAGTAAAATAACCCTCTAGAAGCCTGGTGAAACGCTTATATTCTAATCGAGAGTTACTATCTTAGAGTAAATGCTTACTCTCGGGTAACTACTCTCAACTTCACTCGGCTGTTGGTGAAACAGGCACTTACAGACTGAGAGTAGTTCATCGCCGCATGTCCTCGCATCGGGTAGCTCCGCCAGACACAATTGAATAGTTAAGGAGAAATGATAACAATAGGAAGCATAATGAAGGTTTGTGAGCATATTCAAACTTAATTAAAATAAATTGGGGGGCTATTAACGCACGTTATGTCACACATTTCATATCCCCCTGATAGCTGAATATAAAATGGCGGAGTCGGTGGAATGCACTGCTCTCTGTATACAGTCACTCTATGGAGCTCGTATGGATTGATTCTCGATTGATTGTTTATTGTTTCGTGTCGCCTCAGATGCCTCAACTCCTATGGCCATTAGTCCCAGAAGTGTAGTGCATGGTTTGATCACTTAAGGTGGCGGTGATCTTCCGCTAAATTGTTAGATCCAGCGCCGACCTACACATCATCATGTGGGTTTTCCCAACCAGATATCACCCCCATCGGGGAACCGCCCCAGACGGGTGGAGGTGTGTCTCAGTGCATCAACTAATGTGACTGCAGTGCTTCTGATTGAGAGGGTCTACATTCGAGTTTCGAGTTTTTGACACTAACTTGTCAGCTGACTGGAAGAGAATTCTAACGGCCTGCTGCTCAGATTGATAGTTTTCCGTGGTTTCTCCGATTAATTCCAGGCGAATGCCGGAGTAGTGCAATAACATACCGGACACGAACTGCGCGCGATCTTTCCTTCCTCTTCAATAGCCTATCCTCACCCCTTACTTACACACGCATGTCTCTTGTTATATGAATCAGTGTGTTTTTTTTCAAAAATGACTTACTTAAGGGCGGGAATATATTTTCAGCAAACGCTGATGTCTACAACTACACGACTTAGTAACTCGGCATAGTAATCATATTCATCAAGTGACGTATCAACAGCCCACTACATAAAATTCACATAGAATACATGCAGATTATTTTAGAACACCTTGCCGGATGACATTAAATTATTAAAATATTTTCTGCTGCACAGCTGTTTCTCTACAATTAGTGACTATACTGAGCATCCAAAAGGAAAGTACTATTAATTTTAACAATAACATTTAATATATTAGATACCATTTGAATTGTATACTTGTAAAGAACCTGTAATGTACCTGTATTGTAAAGAACCTGTATTGTACTTCAGATTCCTGGTCAATGACCTCCTTCTCGATCAGGTTTTCGTCCAGTTTCCCTGATCCTCGAGCAAATGCTGGCCCCTTGTTTTGCTTCTGGACATAAATATAACTTCAAATTAACTTCTCCCCATAGCACGTCACACACAGTTTTTAACTGTTTTTGATGTAAATAAATTTAAAAAATGTAGTTGGTTAGTTAGGTCAGCAGTGTTATTCACGCATGCGAGAGGAGTGGGAGTAGGTTATTTCGACTGTAGATCCATTACATTAAGACTCAAGCTCACTTTTCGATGCAAAATAGTTCTATTACGTAGGAGCGAAAACTTCTCACTATCACGGTCGTTACTGTCTTTTTTTTTAATTCAATCAGTGTTTATAAAGGGATGGGGATATGGGTTCCAGGGCTCAAGAAAACTTACGCGGATAATGAAGTAATGAAGTAATAATTTGGTAGTGAATTTGTATAGAGTTGTGCAGTGAAACGAAATGATAAGACAATCTTCATTGATTCTTCTTAATTACTATATAATCTCATGAAACGGAGCAACTTTGTGGCCTCTTGTTATTGTAAACAACATTTGGTTGCTGTTTTGCTTAGCTCTCTTTTATTGCGAGTACTTAATTGGGTCATCAAATCGTTACAACTCGATCAAAAGTCAATACTGTCAGCGTAGTTTGCCAACAATGCTTGCATCGGGCTCTGCACTGTTTATCAGAGTATCGAGTTGCAATTTGTAATGACTTCCGCAATCAAATACTGCCAACACCAAAAGCGCTTTTCCAGTCCCAATCATACCCGTACAGCAGAAATGAAGGGCTTAAGTAGAGAAAAGTAGGCCATACCCACTTAGACTGAAGGTATTTGTGCAAGCTATATTTTTTTAAGAATACAAATTAAGCGTGAAATTTTTGTTGATAATTCACTAATCAAATAAATATGCGATTTTGAAAATCATATAATTGTCTCCTCTTCCATTGTCTGCCTTCCCAACCCCTTCCTTTTTACTGCGTTTTTTTAAGACTACGACCGCAATAATCGTCAGTCTTGCGTTCATAAAATAAACTACCGTTTGCGAGCCTATCTACCTCAGTCATCAGGAACTGCCTTGGCGATATCAGCAGCGACGTGATTTTTTCCTTTGCGTTCTCCCGTCGGAGACATCCTTGCAGATGGCGTGTGCAACTACTCTGGGCGCAGCCGTCGTCGAGAATGTCATGGCCTCAGGTAGGCACAACGGTGCCATATACCAGGTCGTAAAAGAGACCATGAACTGCTTACCCACTGTCAATTGTTTCCTCGGCTCGGCAAATGCTTCGCGCGATCTTCCGCTCACTGCTTGCCGAGGACAAAGACTCCAGCGAGAGTTTACGGTCGAATTTCGCTACGTCTTAACGAGAAAATTGAAAATAAATCATCTTTATTGCTGAGAATCCGACGTGATTATTTGCTTTATGCAAATGTTGCGGAACTTCACAATTCCAATTCTTCAGACTCACTTTTCTAGAATTTGTTTTTAGTTTTAGTAGTGTACACTTTGCTGGTGATTTAAGACTGGTTCCGAGATCCAATAGCATTTCATTATTTAAAAATTGGTTATCATACGATTTTTAACTTAATCTTTCGTTTTCTGTGGTAAAAAATGTAATAGAGGGAAATTTAGTTTTTGAGATTCACATTTAGTAGACTACTCTTATTTTCTAGATTTCTCCTAATTCATTTCATTTATTCCATGGTAAAAATGGTTTAATTTTGTTATTTTTAATTTGCTTTTTACTGCGAATAATCCACACAAATTTCATTCAATATCGTCCATGATTCCCGTGATTGCAATTTATGCCATTTAGTTGATGGAAAGATGTTTTAAACTTGAGTTAATATATCCCACATAATGATAAGCAAGGGTTATAAGAGGACAGATTTAAATGCAGATGTTCAGAATAGTAAGAGACTTTTTTTTATTAGCTTTGCTGAATCATGGTTCCTGCTGTCGAATTTTGACGTCGTGAGCATAAGCACTTAGAATTATTTCTTTTTATTTCATCGAATGGATGTCGTTGAAGATGACTGGCAATCTCGGAAATGAAGAATCAGTTAAGCAAACAAATATGACGCTTGTTGTGCATGTGAATAATGAGCCGCCCACTTCTATACCCGAAGTTTGATCCTCTCTCGATGCAAGTGGGGTTTGAGGTGGGGGAAAACATGTAGGGATTCAGATTTTTCAGTAGTCTAAAATTGAAATCATTGTCATTGGGAGCAATGTATCACAAAACGTCGTGTTGTACACTCTAATGGAAATAAAAAAGACGTGGATTGAGAAGTCAAAACCAATTGCCTATTACCGTGTTACATTTCGAGTCCAATACAATGCTTCAACGAGAATGTCTCCATACCTTTTGCTTCCGCAATTCTACAGATTTGAGTATCTTCCCTATTTCAAGTTCGACTACAACGGCTTAACGTACATTGAGTCCTCGGGAGTCCATTTTGTCACCTATTTATTTCTGCGAAATTCTGCAGTCTATATTGTAAGGTAAATATGGGAAATGTAGATACCAAATCAGTGTCAGTATGACACTGATAAGAAATTTGTGTTGTTTATTTTTCATTTTTGAAGTTGATAGCACCAGATTGCAATTTTCCCCCACAATACGCCAATGCACATTTTACGTTTTTTACGTTAAATAAATAAAGAAGAATGTTTTAATCAGTATTAAGTGTATGAAAAAAAACACATATAATACTAGTAGAAATATAGAATGACTCCAGGTAGGAAATGTACTTTAAGGGAAGCGAAAGATCATTGCCCATGGTTGTCGAAATTCGGGGTAATAAAGTCGGAATTGCTCAGAGGCCTCTGTGAATAGCACCTCATTCCCAGAAGACGCGTTCGTTTACCGAGTAGACGAGTCCTCGTCTTTCGTCTAGCAGCCGTTGTCGCGACCCAAAGGCAAAAAAAGAGCAGTAGGGATTCCCCGAGTGGGCGAGTCAATCCGGGGGTCATGCATACACAACGAAAACGCTTGCCGCTCTCCAACCCGGACGTTCCTGCTTCTGAGCTTCTTTCTTCGCGTGTGTCAGTCCAACGTCGCTGGTCCGTTCCTGTCTATCATTCATTTCTCGTTTTCATTGGCGATATTTGTGCTGCCAGATCGCTTTTGTGTCCGACGACTTATTCGTTATCTCGCTGTTTTCATTGACTTACTTCATTGACTTTCATTGACATACTTCTGTGCTTAATTTATTATCTAATAACCCCATGGTTTCTCAGTTTTATTAATTCTTTTTGTTAACTTTAAAAATAATACAGAAGGAAAAATGTACGGTGTTTGAACAGAAATTAAAACGTTAACAAATGAATCGATACTTCCAAACAAACTCTGTTTCAGAGAATTCTGCTTTATATACCAGAAAATGAGTTGAGAAATAAATCTGAATGTGATGCGCAAAACCAAATTCTAATATTAAATATGAATGGGAAAAAATGACAACGGTATAAGTGACATTTTATACATTCTGAGAAATCTGTTTAAGTCAATATAACTATAGAGTTGTGGTGCTTTGTTTCATCGTTAAAATCACGATTTTCAATTGTTCATTAAAATACATTGCCACTGACATATAGCTTAAATTAAACGCGTTTTTCTTAAAATTTATAAAATGTACCTTATAGAGTTCTGGTTTTCACCCATTCATATTTACTTCGAAATTAAATCATTGACCAATACTTAATATTGTCTAATTACATATCTGCTAAATAATTAATGATATATTAAATGGAATCTTGAGTGAGGTGGAGGTGACGTTCAAACGGAAGTGTAGCAAGAGGAAGGAGAAAAAGGAAAAGAGGCGACGAGCAGGAAGGAACGAGGACTTCCCACTGTCGTGATGTCGTCTTTAACATTCGTCTGCTATACACGTATGTCAAGGGTGTCACTCGCGAGTTAGAGATGTCGTCTTAACACAACCGACCCATCTGGGTCTGTCGAGTATTCCATTCAAGGTTAATGTGAACAATTTTAGTCAGTGGGAAACCAAAATTTTGCCTTCGTATAGTGTTATTACTCAACAACTACTAAAGAAACATGATTGACGTCATTCACATATCTAAAAATTAGGATAAACTGCATTGAGAATGAAATATTTAGCTTTGATATGGAGGTATCGGTCAAATTCGAAAATAAATGTGAAATTTTAAAAATTTCTGGTTTTAATGAAAATAGGATTTTTTAAAATGTAATAGGTATTTAATGTTAAGTACCTCCGAAAAGTAAAATGGCTTAATGATCTCCAAAACGACACTAGATCTTCCTCTTATTCACCAAACTTCAGCACATAAGCTTCTGTCAGTAGAGTTATGCCAGGCACTTTGTCCATTCATCCATACTGACATTCCCAAATTCGGATACAAAATTGCGGAATGTTCTCGCAACCTTCATCAATCTTAATCATCTTTAGAATAACACTAACAAACCTTAATCTTGATGTGTGTGCGAAGTAAAACATCAAAAGACTCTTAAACACGACCTTTATAACCTTGCAACAAAAGCAAATTTGCGTGGTTAGTGCGAATTTGGACGATTTGGAAATTTACGCCTTGAAAATGTTGAAAATAGTTCCATTCTTGGAAGAGTGAAACATTGATTTTTCTTTGAATATGTCATAAAGTTCTGCATTTTTCTCTGGCTCTCTGATAATTCAATAATTTTCTGTAGCTAATCATATTTTAGAAAAAGATAAATTCCCAGTTTCGTTTCTGATTGAATAATTGCACAGAGGAACTTTCAAATACCAAGTTTTTGTTTTACAATCCATTTATTATCTCTATGTTAGTGGATAGTGTTGGCATGATCTAATTGGAACCATATCTCTACTTTAAAACAACGATTATGCAAATTTGAGTTTCAATTGGTAGGTTGTCGGTCGGGCAATTGTCGGCTGAGAGAGAACTTTTTTATTTTCATATTTTATTTGCAATTTGTTTGCGAACAAACATTGGACAAAACTGCATAAATGTGCTCATACTAGTTCTTGAGAGAGGAAATGGGGTGGAAGTTTGATGAGCAATGGGAGAAACCCTCTGTACAGGGTGCCTTTGTTATATGCTATTCTTTAATGAATTCTTCTCTAGTTTAATTCTTGTTATAATCAACCAAAGATTCCAGAGCCATGATAATATGTCTGGTATTCCAAAGATATGGCATCACGAACGTAAGAGAATATACACGTATACTGAGTATACGTGTATACGTAAGAGAATATACACGTACATATATATCACCTCAAATGAAAATGTTTTAACTACCGACGCTAACTGGCCTAGACTCTTAGACGGATGGCTTTGAATATTTTATAAAATTTTATTTATTTTAGCATCTCTTTTCTAATCGAGAATTAAAGAAGGAAAAAATAACGGTTTTACAGTTGAAACCTTGAAGTACCAGTTACTTCATTAAGGTCCCTTCGCTAAGTATGTTCAAAGTATTTTCAACGATCAAGCGATGAGCGTATTCTTTTATTTAGATGAATATCAAAGCCAATTAAACCGAATTTCTTCCCGCTATTTTCTCTGAAATACTTCTTACATTTTCCCCATTTTTGCACAAATAAAAACGATTATTTATTTTCCATTTTGTCGATATATCGAATATTTATGATTCTTACGGCCGTTGACGCTGCAATGATACCTAACCGGTTTAGCATTAACTGTCTGCGCGACTAGAACATTTTTTGCGTGTCAGAACGTTGCAAATGAATCTATTTCGGGAATGAACTGGCGGCGGGATTCCGATGCCTGTCGAAACTCAGTGTTTGTTTTTTTCAAGAACTCGGAAAACATTTTTTCCATTGCTTGTGGAAAAATGTACTTGAACAGTTTCAACTCATCACAAAAATAAAAGAATAAATAAAAGAATAAAGAAGCAAACTCTCTGTGGAAAAAAGGTTTAAAAAATCCTAACATAAACGCGAACATATAATTATTTCGACATTCAGTAACAAATGAAGTGCGATTACCATAAGAGCTTCCGTGAAAAGTGAGAAGCTTTGCATGAGCATATCTGCAGGTGTCTTGAGTAGAAGTGCTTCAAACATCCTTGTAATCTACCGACAAATATTCTCTAATTTGGCAACATGTCTATTACTATGTCAAAAAATGCGTTGTTTTGTGACAATTAGATAATTAATTCAAGCCCCAAAGTTCAGTTTAGTTTTAATCAATTTCCTTTTATCTCTTACTAGGGCTAACATGCGTCGTTCCTTCGAATGATACTACGAATGAGAGTGTTGGGTTTCAGCAATGTACGTAACTGCACAATAAACCAATGAACTCTGAACTTCAGAACAAAAAAATTAAAATTAAATATAAGTAATGTATCATTTTGAAGGGTGAAGTGTAATTTATAACACATGAGAATGATATTCAGGGTTTTGTTTTCGAAAGATGAATCCAGGATAACTTCACAGGTTAACTGAAATTTTAATATACTTTTCTGAATAATATTTATATTTCTAAAATCTTGTGCATTATTGTCAAATATTCTATTTTGACAGTAGCAATCTGTGTTATTAATATCAAGGAATAAGCAATCACTACATGTCATAAGTTATTAATTTTGCACATCAGAAAAAACATCAGCCTAACGTTTGCGTGTATGTCCTGATGTTATTTTTTGAAGGGCGTATCATTTATTTACGAATTTATAAATACGCAAGAACTATTTACCGGATAGGAAGATTAAATATTTTATCTAATAGTATGAGTTCTGGAGAAATGTTACAGAAATGTTTATAAAATATAATTTCATCTGGCAAATCTTCAGAATTACAAACTCTTAAGCCACATGTATATTCTTAACGTCCTCGAAACGCAATTTTGTCGAGCAAGACAAAATAAATAAAATAATAAAAGTAACAATTGAATTCAAAACATGTATTACTCAGATAGTTGTCCCTCATTCAAATTGTTTGAGTTTTTGATGAATTTTATGTTCTGAACTTTACCAGACAATTTCAACAAGCATTTATGCGATATATGATTTCCAATTTTTTTTAATCATGATTTTCTGCATTAGATGGAAATAACTATTTATAAATTACTGCAAGCATTATTTTTAGCTTGATTTTGAGAACATTAATTCTGTCATCACGCCCTGGAGGCAAGGGTAACGGGTATTAAAATTGCTCAGAAATATCTTATCCATTCATATGCAACCCGATAAAGAGCGAGCTAATTTTCAACTCTTATTGCTATTTTCTCTTTTTTAAAAGTCTCTAAGACATCTTCTGCATTATCTCCTCCTTCACAATGCTGATTCGTTAGCATGAGAATAAATGTAAAATGAATAATGTTGATAAATGGATGACGTGAAATGAACACGAGACATTTTTATCATTCAGTCAGCCACAAAGAATAACTTCAACACTCTTTTCAGTTTCCAGCGTATGTGTACGTAGTACATGAATATTGCACAGAGAGAGGCGTATCCAAACACAGCTCGCGGGCAGCTCAAGGACCCCGGTACGGGAACGGGAATAACAAAGGAAAAGCGCCGAGGTAAAAGTTCCCACGATGACACCGGCCGGGGCGAAAAGAGTAGACTGGATTTGTCTGGTGAACCGAAAATGTCATATCTTTGTGGGTTGGTTCAACATACGATTTTGATTTGTTGTTTTATTGCGGGAACCGTAATAAAAACAGGTCCATAACGTCTTAAACGAGTACATTCGTTAAATAAGTCAATTTTCTTCCACCAACCAGTAACTAAAAACTACACGTATGAATGTAAATAGTAATAATAATAAGTTAATTGTGTGCAAAATTTAATATATGTATATATATACATATATATATATATATATATATATATATATATATATATATATATATATATATAGAGAGAGAGAGAGAGAGAGAGAGAGAGAGAGAAAGATAGATAGATAGATAAATAGATACGTATGTCGAACAGGAATTCATATTTATATTTTTATATACACATTTTCATTTCTCATTAATCTCAATTTAAACCGTCAACACAAAAAAAAATACTTCAATAATCTCCTTTCATTCTTCAGTAGCCACTCAGTCCAGGCCTTTTGTCTTCCGGTCCGTGTGACGAGAGGAGCGCAGAAACAGATGCTCGCAGGACGGCCACTTCTTGCAATGCGCGCGCGAGCTGCGTGGGTGATCCTCGGTCAGACCTGGCGTAAACAGAGAACGTTCCAACTAGCTTTCACTTCCAGTCTTTTCATTGATTGATTGATAAATGATTCTGAGCGCATCAACTGCTAAAGTCAGCAGTCCCGTAAGTGTAGTGCATGATTTCCCTCGGGAGGTCGTGGTGATCTCTCCCCACTGGACGACAAGATTCGGTGCCGGCCAACAGACCAGCGGAGTTTTCCCCAACCAGGTATCTCCCAACGGCGGGGCACCGCACCAGCAATGACAAGCTCAAAGTTCTCGACCGGTATTCCAGGATGTGTGGTAGTGTAATGCATGCAAGTGTAAGTGGGTATAAGTAAGGGATGAGGATGGGACAAGAAAGGGGAAAGGAAATATCGCGCGCGGACCGTGGCCCGGTTATCAGAGTACTGCTTCGGCATTCGCCTGATATGATCTGAGAAACCACGGAGAACTGCCGATCAGAGCAGCTGGTCGCTTGAATTGTTCTCCAGACACCGTCTGCATTGGAACCGGCTCTCTATCTAGAGTAAAAAATCCTGCCACCGTCGGGACACGAAACTAGGTCCTCCCGGTCAGAGGCACTGCAGCCCTTCTAGATGACAGAATCTTCTTAGGATAATATGATACTCCACGCCAGACTAGTTCGAGTTGTCTGCAACCTTGCATCCCGGTTTCACCGACACGAACCGAGAAAAAAACCTTTCTGTATACAATAAAAAAAAGCCCAAACAGAAAAATAAACGCGAAGTGGACGCGGCCCTCGTCAGCAGAGAGGATCAGCGCAAATCCAGTTGGTTGCGCGCGGCGGCGGAGCCGCGTTGGCCGCGTAACGAACGCCCGCCCGGCAGGTGCTGAAGCGCGCGCCCTCCAGGCCGCTCGATACAAACGCGGCCCCCGCGGCCAAATCCAATTGCCGGCGTCGCTCGCGAGTGGCGCTGCAGCGGCGCGCGCCCAAACAAACCGGGCGGGGCGCGCGCCCTCTGGCGACTGTGTCCGGTGGCGCCCCCTTCGGCATCGGGGCGGACTGCGGACGCGAGCGGGTTTGCGTGCGCCGGATTTTTACGAGTTTGATTGACTGTTGTTTTTTACGAGTTTCATTGATTGTTATTTTTACGAGTTTGATTGACTGTTGTTTTTTACTAGTTTCATTGATTGTTATTTTTACGAGTTTGATTGATAGTTGTTTTTTACGAGATTGATTGTTGTTTTTTACGGGTTTGATTGGTTGCTGTTTTTTACGAGTGGCGCTGCAGCGGCGCGCGCCCAAACAAACCGGGCCGTGCGCGCGCCCTCTGGCGACTGTGTCCGGTGGCGCCCCCTTCGGCATCGGGGCGGACTGCGGACGCGAGCGGGTTTGCGTGCGCCGGATTTTTACGAGTTTGATTGACTGTTGTTTTTTACGAGTTTCATTGATTGTTATTTTTACGAGTTTGATTGACTGTTGTTTTTTACTAGTTTCATTGATTGTTATTTTTACGAGTTTGATTGATAGTTGTTTTTTACGAGATTGATTGTTGTTTTTTACGGGTTTGATTGGTTGCTGTTTTTTACGAGTGGCGCTGCAGCGGCGCGCGCCCAAACAAACCGGGCCGTGCGCGCGCCCTCTGGCGACTGGGTCCGCCGGCGCCCCCTTCGGCATCGGGGCGGACTGCGGACGCGAGCGGGTTTGCGTGCGCCGGATTTTTACGAGTTTGATTGACTGTTGTTTTTTACGAGTTTCATTGATTGTTATTTTTACGAGTTTGATTGACTGTTGTTTTTTACTAGTTTCATTGATTGTTATTTTTACGAGTTTGATTGATAGTTGTTTTTTACGAGATTGATTGTTGTTTTTTACGGGTTTGATTGGTTGCTGTTTTTTACGAGTGGCGCTGCAGCGGCGCGCGCCCAAACAAACCGGGCCGTGCGCGCGCCCTCTGGCGACTGGGTCCGCCGGCGCCCCCTTCGGCATCGGGGCGGACTGCGGACGCGAGCGGGTTTGCGTGCGCCGAATTTTTACGAGTTTGATTGACTGTTGTTTTTACGATTTGATTGATTGTTGATTTTACGAGTTTGTTTGATTGTTGTTTTTACGAGTATGATTGCTGTTTTCTACGAGATTGATTGTTGGTTTTTACGATTTGATTGATTGTTGTTTTTTACGATTTGATTGACGTTTTTACGAGTTTGATTCGCTGCTTTCGTGCGCGCAATTACTCTGATCATTCGTTCCCGTGGTGCGTTATAAATCCTGGGAGATGGTTCGGCGATGTTAGCTCATTATCGGTTGAGTGTCGGGTGACTGAATGGCAGTTCTAGGGTTCGAGTCCCGACGATGGATGATTTTCGACACTAGGTCGACTCCCACCGCAATCTTGAGAATTCTAGCGTCCGTTTGCTCTGATTGGTAGTTGTCCGTGGTTTCTCCCATCCATACCAGGCGAATGCCACTTGATACAAACTCTATCCCCTGCGGCCAAATCCAATTGCCAGCGTCGCTCGCGGGTGGCGCTGCAGCGGCGCGCGCCCAAACAAACCGGGCCGTGCGCGCGCCCTCTGGCGACTGGGTCCGCCGGCGACCCCTTCGGCATCGGGGCGAACGTCGGACGCGAGCGGGTTTGCTTGCGTTGAATTTTTACGAGTTTGATTGACTGTTTTTTTGCGAGTTTCATTGATTGTTATTTTTACGAGTTTAATTGATTGTTGTTTTTTACGAGATTGATTGTTGTTTTTTATGAGTGTGATCGGTTGTTGTTTTTTACGAGATTGATTGTTGTTTTTGACGATTTGATTGATTTTTTTATTTTGATTGGCTGCTTTCGAGTGCGCAATTACTCTGATCATTCGTTACGCTCCGGTGGTGCGTGATATATCCCGAGAGATGGTTCGGCTGATGTTAGCTCATTACCGGTCTCGGCAGCGACTCTGAATGGCAGTTCTAGGGTTCGAGTCCCGACGGTGGATGATTTTCGACACTAGGTCGACTCCCACCGCAATCTTGAGAATTCTAGCTTTCGTTTGTTCTGATTGGTAGTTGTCCGTGGTTTCTCCCATCAATACCAGGCGAATGCCACTTGATACAAACGCGGCCCCCGCGGCCAAATCCAATTGCCGGCGTCGCTCGCGAGTGGCGCTGCAGCGGCGCGCGCCCAAACAAACCGGGCGGGGCGCGCGCCCTCTGGCGACTGTGTCCGGTGGCGCCCCCTTCGGCATCGGGGCGGACTGCGGACGCGAGCGGGTTTGCGTGCGCCGGATTTTTACGAATTTGATTGACTGTTGTTTTTACGAGATTGATTGATTGTTGTTTTTTACATGTTTGATTGGTTGTTGTTTTTTACGATTTGATTGGTTGTTTTTTTTACGATTTGATTGGTTGTTGTTTTTACGAGTTTGTTTGATTGTTGTTTTTACGAGTATGATCGTTGTTTTTTACGATTTGATAGACTTTTTTATGAGTTTCATTGCCTGCTTTCGAGTGCGCAATTACTCTGATCATTCGTTCCGGCGGTGCGTGATATATCCTGGGAGGTGGTTCGGCTGATGTTAGCTCATTACTGGTCTCGGCAGCGACTCTGAATGGCAGTTCTAGAGTTCGAGTCCCGGCGGTGGAGGATTTTCGACACTTGGTCGAAATCTCACCGCTGTTTGGAGAATTCTAGCGGCCGTTTGCTCTAATTGGTAGTTTTCTGTCATTTCTCGCATTGATACCAAGCGAATGCCACTTGACACAAACGTTATCCCCTGCGCCCAAATCCAAGTGCCAGCGCCGCTCGGCAGTGGCGCTTCAGCGGCGCGGGGCCAAACAAACCGGGCTGAGCGCGCACCCACAGGCGAAAGTGTCCGGCGGCGCCCTCTTTGGCAGCGGAGCGGTTTTCGAACGCTAGCGGATTTGCGTGAGCAGGAGGGCGAGTGTTTTCGTAGGTTGATTGATTGTTGTTTTTACGAATTTGATTGACGGCTTTTCATTTCCTATGGACATTAGCTCCGTTAGTGTGGTGCGTGATATTCCTGAAAGTTTGCAGCTCATTGCCGGTCTCAGCAGTGACTCTAAACGAAGGTTCTAGGGTTCGAGTTTCGACGGTGACAGGATTTTCGACACTATGTCTAATTCCACCGCTCTCTGGGGAGTTCTAGCGGCAGTTTGCTCTATTTGGCAGTTTTCTGTGGTTTCTCCCATCGATTCGAGGCGAATGTCACTCGTTACAAACGGGATCCCCTGCGGGAAAATCCAATTGCAGGCGCCGCTCTCCAGAAGCGCCGAAGGAGTGCATGGCCAAACAAACCGGGCGGTGCGCGCGCCCTCCGTCGACGGCATTCGGTGGCGCTCACTTCGGCATCGGGGTAAACTTCGAACGGGAGTGGATTTGCGAGTGGATTGACTGTTGTTTTTTACGATTTCGAAAGACTTATGTTTCTTACGAGTTTGATTTATTGTTTTTTTACGAGTTTGATTGTTTTCGGACGCATCAACTTCTATTATCATTAGTTCCGTTAGTGTAATGCCTGATATATCCTATGAGGTGGACTGACTGATTTTAGCTCATCGCCAACATTGCCGCTGAATCTGCAGCGACTATGAATGGAAGGTTATAGGGATCGAATCACGACGATGGGAGATTTTTCGGCACTAGCTAGACAGCTACGTCCAATTAAGCTGCAGTCTGGAGAATTCTAGCTGCCGGCTGCTCTGATAGTTTGTTTTCTGTTTTTTCTCCCATCAATACCAGACGAATGCCGCTCGATACGAACGCGCCCTTCCCCCGGGGGCAAATCCAATGCCCAGCGCCGCTGCTAGCATAAACAAATATGGACATTAGTCCCGTTAGTGTGGTGCATGATATATCCAGGGAAGTGGACCGGTTGAGTTTATGTTAGAGGCACCATTGCCACTGAATCTGCAGCGACTCGGACCGGAAGATCCTAGAGTTCCATTCCCAGACAGTGGCGGGTTTTATGTACTAGGTCAAATTCACTTGCTGTCTGGAGAATTATAGTGTCCGAATGCAATTATAATTAGTGTTCCATGATTTCTCCCATCAATACCAGGTGGGCCAAGGACCGCCAGCGTTTTTTCCTTCTTCTTCCTGGTCCTATCACAACACACCCACACCGTACACTACCACACATCTCGGGAGGCTAGTCGAGAGTTTAGAACTTGTTCCGGCTAGGAAAGATTCGTGGAGAGGGACACGTTAGCCATTTTTAGGTTGGCGAGAAATCTCACCCTCCAGTGGAAGAGGAACACCTCTCGAGATAACACATGTACTACACTAACGCAACTAATGACCATAACAGTTGACATCGAACGAACTGAGAAGAGGCGGTGTTCCTATCACGCTGGTTCGTCAGATCCGGTGCCGACACAAATGACGGCTTGTGGCGAGTTTCCCCTCCAAGTAATCACCCAGTGAGGTACCACTCCAGCCGGCATAAGCTGTACGCTTCCGACTGATCTCTGAATGTATTTTGGCGTTATACGGGTGTAATCGGAACACAGACGAGAGTGGTTTGTAAAACAGGTAGATTTATTCAAATCTAGACCGTAGTCTCAATTAAACAACTACCCTTCTTACAATAAACTAAATAAATAGACCCTCTACAAGAGGAGATAATTTACGAACGCCTACCACACCGCAAAATACTACCCATGTTCCCTGCGTGAAGCACCGCACTACCTCGAGACCATCCACGCGTCTCGCAAGTCACGACAATGAATTGCCGGCCCCTCGCCCTAATGCACCTACTCGCACAGACACGCGCATCACCTGTCGCCGACGCCGCTAGAACAAGAAGACTAGGGCATTGTTCTCCTGGCCTTATATAGGCCCTTGGGCACTACGCGCCGCCCACATTGCCTCCTCTCCACCGCCGCTCTGGGCCCGCTACGTCCACGGAAAGTCCCAGTGCGTCATCACTCCTCCCTTTGTTCAACATCCGGCGATGCCCGCCGAGTGCCGCATGGTTGTTTCCGTTTGTAACGCGACACAACGCTACAGTATGTAGAGCATGTACGTGTGAGTACACGTTGTAAGGAGAGAAAAGAAGTGAGGAGAGAGGTGGGGAAAAGGATGAGGAAGGAATGGTCGGCACATGACCTGTTTCTTAAAATACTGATCACCGCATTCTTCTGCTGTTGATCGAAGAATCCACGAAAAACAATCGATTCGAGCAACCTGCCACTTCAATTCTCCAACTGCTGTTGGATTCGACCCGCGTATCTAACTACTGCCGAAAATTTACCACTGTCGGTACTCAATCCCTGCGACCTCAAGGTCAGAGGCGTTGCAGTGACAACATAGACCCGAGCATTCTCAGACGAACATGAGCATTTGAATTTTCACGAAGTGTTTTAGATGTATTTAAGGTAGTACAATTGTAACTTCGCAATGAAGTGGTAAGTGGAACATGAGAACAACGGTTGGTTCATTCTACAGATTTAGTGTCTTGATACTGAACTTGTAAGACGCTTGGCGTATCTTGACGACGTAATATGTTGTATATGATACTACATTTAATTTCCGTGTAGCGCTGCATCGGCACTTTATTTCACATCTTATCTTAGTGATTTTTAGTTTCATTCATTCTATATAATAAAATTCAGACACAAATAGGCATGTTTAAATTATATCGTTGTTATACAAGTGATACTAAGTTCAAGAGCCGTGTTTCAAAGCAAGTTAAGGTGTATGTGATTCTGTTAAATACGTCTACCCAAACTTGGATTAGGTAAGGTTATACTGTCCTGCTGTTTCACACATTTTAGTATATAATATTGTTTTCAAGAAAAAATCAGACTTGAAGATCGTTTTTTTCTTACACATTGTCTATGATATGTGACTAGTTAAAAAACGAATTTATTGATATTTTGTTCACCTAAACCCCAGCGCTCCGGCTAATCAAAAGAATGGAAAATATGACTAAGCTAAGTAAAAAACACAAAAACTTTGAAGTGAACTTATTTTCACATCTGAGTCACAGAATCCTAAGATCTTAAAAACATTACAGCTGGTATACATGGAACCTATTGGAAGAAAATTATTTTACGCCAATTAAATTTAAATATCAGAATAATTACCGAATTTTGATTGCTGATATTATATTACTACAATCAATTTAGTTCAGTTTACTTTAGAGCAAACTGCCCGAATTAATAACAATAAATTATTCATGACGAAATAATTTCATCAACCAATCATCCGATCAAAATATTTTTTTAAATGATAACAAATACATTTTAATTAACCCATCTCGCACACGAGCGACACTCGCCTGCAAATTCTCACACAGAATATCAGTGCAGGAAGCATTGTTCTTTTTGCATGCGTCAATTATTTGTGTGGACCGCAACGTGTGTCACTTGAATATTTGTGTTTCGCATGGTTATTAATGTTACCACAACATCCTCTGCGCGCAGAGATAACATTTCAAAGAAGCAATTTTTAAATATGTGAAAAATATTATTTGTTCTCGTATACCAATTAGAGTTTTCATTAATATGTTATCTCTACGCTTGACAATATGTACCTGATGTATAATTTGCAAATTGTTGGAAATACATGAAATGAGTTCAGTTTTAATTTCGTGGAAAACATGCGTGGATGAGATAAAAATGTAGCTACTGAAACTATCGTTAAAGTCGTCTACGACACAAACAGTAGGAATCATCCAACCGACCAGTCTCTTCCCCCAGTCACACGTCCATTGTTCTCCGTGGGATATCGCTCCGCGTCCCAGCTATCTGTTCATACGCTTCGTGGGTCGTTGTAGAGATGGAGGCAGCATTTTGAGTTCGCGTGGTCAACTCTGAAGTCGCCGAATTTGCTCTGTTCTAGATCACCCTCCAGTTGAGACGGCTTTCTTCATTTACACCGAAGTCTTATGCCCTACTTGAAAATGGGTGACTGATTTTGAAAGGTAGGTGAAAATGAAGAAATAATTTGATGGAGCAAACAGGCTGCGATAGCTCAACGGCGACACCATTGTGTCTGCAGCGTCGGTGATTGGTAACGTCCAGGGTTTGATTCCCACCGGTGGCGGAGTTTCGCCGCTATAAACATGGCTTTGTAGCATGCACCCGATGTTTTTAGGAAAAATCTATCGACAGTCTCTCACTGATCGGTAGTTTTCCGTGGTTTGTCCAAAACTACTACGTTGTACTTTAAGGAACGGGAAACAAACAGCGAGATATATTTCCTTCTTCATCCTTGTCCCCTCGTCACCACTTACACACATTTGCAATAAAACATACACTACACTCCTACATATATGATACATCTGTTAAGAGTTGAGAACTTGTTCTGACCGGCTGACACGTTGTCCCACAGTAAGAATTACTCGGAGAGGGATTATCGGAAAAGCCGTCATGCAGGTCGGCACCGGATCTCATGTGCAGGGGAGAAAGCACCGCCACCTCCCAGGATATAATACGAACGACACTACAAGACTTTACGGACCCAATGACCGAAGAGTTGCTGCACGGAATTAGTACTCATTCACCCTGACCGCCACGCAACAGGTTGTTCTAACGCGACTGTTACCGTACCAATTCTGCAGCGGCGATGCTGTAACGGTTAACGTATCGGACGGTTACGTTCGCTGATTCAAACCCGATCGAAGCCGTGGATTGCTAGGGCGAAAAAATCCTTCGTACGCCTTCCTCCGGAGGGGAAGTAAATCCGACTGTTCCATGTTAGTAGATTTACTACATATAAAAGATCTCAAGCGTCTGAGCTAAATTCAAAACGCCGGTTTCGTCAACCACGATGTGGTGGTCAGTGGTGCGTTTACGATGCTTCTGGTCCACCGAGTATGCACTGCTCTGCCACTAGCAGCTAACAATAACACTCGCGGGGCCGCGCCCGGGATCTAATGCTGGGCAACGGAGAGAAGACCCCCACCGCCTTGCGATAAAATTCACGAGCACCTCTGGGACAGAAAATCTGCGGAGAACATCGGACGAAGTGATTGAAATGATAGTATCTTCACAGAGTTTTGCTTTAAGCCACAGTATTTTTTCTGTTTAATATAGTGAACTCGGTGAATGCGATAGGTTAAAATGTTGAAGTGTGTGATAGAGTAAGTTGTTTCAGGATAAATGTTATAAACTTCTAGGGTCCGTAGAGGGGTGGATATAATTAATTTTTTGTAAATGCACATATAATAGGAAATTGTATATGAAGGAGTAATAGGCATAAATACGTAAAGCATTTTCCCGTCATTGTCCAGCACCCCATATGTTCGTCAGGTTCATGAAATGACCTTGTAGTTAGAACGTGATCAGCCAAAAATCTGTGCATACAAATCTGGAGAAAATGTCATTCATGTAGCCCTGTTTTATGAAATTTTCAACTGTTCGAATGTGTTCATTTGAAAAACGTAATTTTAGATTCCTCTGCTTGCCCTAGAAGTTTATAGAATTTATTATGAAACATTTAATAATTCTGATAATAAACGTAGAACACATCTCCACGCAAATGAAACCTTCACATAAATTGTAATATAAACAATATTGTATTAAGCTGTAACATATACCACAAACGGTGTTAAAGTGATATATCCAAAGATTGCCGTGCTCCAGTCACTGGCTGCAATAAATCTGTAAAACAGATCAATCTATCAATGAATCAAAAAAGTCAGCAAGTATAAATAGCTTTGCTTTATATAACAACCCTGTTTGAAATGCCAAGAAAGAGGTGCGTACCATATTTTGTCATCTTTACTAAATAATGAATTGCTTTCAACAATATTTCAATAATAAAGAAAAAATAGATTCTAGTTTCAGATAATCTTCGTACGAATCTAGAATAGAAACTTTGTTTTGACATCTCCTTTCCATTGTAAAAATAGTATATCTCACTGTATAACAATAAATTATGTATAAATTCTTTTGTTGTAGGCCCGTACGCTTATTTGATCTTAATACTGAACATTTTGCTCGAAGGTTAAGTAAAATATTGTTGACTTTTACTCTCTCAAAAGTGAACCGAGTAAATTACGTATTTCAGAAATTATTTAACCATCACAGTGCCTTGTATTTCAACAATACCTGGAACTCTACAGAGTTGCTAAAGATCGTAAATCAAAACAGAAAAGTAGCACAGGAAGAAGAAACAGTAATGAGCGCCGAAAGGCAGTAAATTTCTGCTAGCGGTTTCTTACAACCAACGTCGGATGATTACAGCTGATCCTATCAGCTGTCGGAGCCACCACCGTCACACGCCAGCGGCGGTACACCTGCGGCCGTAGGAAGATACCAACGCCGCGCATTTGGTGGTTCACTGCGTTAAAGTTTGGGTGTTGTGCGCACGACGTCATTATCGAAAATCTTCAAGGAGCATGTCATGAGAAATGCCCGGGAATGTTTGTTAATCAATAGACATTTTTGAGGAATATTTGTGAATTTTGGCAGTATTGATAACACGAATTAACCTAATTTAGACTTCACTAATAACACAAATTTAGTTTTATTAGATTGTCAGTGAAAAAAAATCGGTGTGGGGATGTGTGCGTAAGTTTAATTTTTACTGTTTAAGTTATTTGGTTTTTTTCTTTTCTTCATATTTTTTGTGTAACACTATTCACTAATAAATAGTAGATGATAACATTCAATCACACATAAATAATGTGTTAACTCAGTGTTAAAACATATTACTAATTACATTTTAATAACACTTTGAAAACAAAATGCTCTTCAAAATTTTATTATAAGTATTTAAGGCACGATTATGACCCATTTTAAAATTATTCTTTCAGAAAACTAGATAAATATCAGTGATATTATATCGTAATCTATTATAAGTGAATAAAAATGAATATTGTCCTATAAGTTTAAGAGAACTTTAGACGTCTAAATGCTTGGCGGGTGACGGAAATTTGTTCGCTATACTGACGTCATGCGCAGAAATCACTGGGCATCCTGTCACCCCGTTATACTTCATATTCTAAATACCTTGGGAATATACGCGATTGCTGTACAGGATTGGGAATATACGCGATTGCGAGGCAGCAGTATCTGCAGACTGGGAGTTTGAATTCAATCTGAGGAGACGAATCAAGCTTGGAAGTGAGTGGTGCTGAAACAGCATGTATTTTCTCGTCCGTATTTTCATGCAAAATTACGCGAAAAGTACTCATATTTTCGAAAAAATTGTACAGGACCTTATTTCAAAATCTATCTTTAAGGAATAGATTTTATTATGAGAAAAAAATTGTCTTAAGTATTTTAGTTGTACACAAAAAATATAATTTTTGCAATTTTTAAAAAATTAGAGTTTTTAAAGGAAATTTAATCAAAATCGAAGGATCCATTTTTTGAAAATTTTGAAAATGTCCCAAGGGCTTAATGTAAAGTGCCCTCCAACATTAAAATATCGGTTTTCAAGGGTCTATGATATCAACCAGATCAGAGGGAATATCAATTTTGGAGAAATTAGGCTGAACGGTTTAAATGCTAACATTTCGCTAACTAGCGATGTTCACAGACGAATAGACTGATGACAATTTACATGGGCACTTTACAATTACTAACTACTTCACAATATTTACTAATTTTACAATTTATACCACCATAAACGATTTTAATGCTAATCACTCCACAATATTGCCACTGAGTTAACGGTTTATAACATAATGCAAAGAACGTACACCACTTACATGGCCACCTACCACTCTATAAAACGCTATAAAACAATGTAAAAAATGAATTAATTAAAGTATTAATAACTAATTCGCTTTATTTACATCATTTTTTGTGCATGTTGTTTGCTGGAGTTCGTGTATTATCAAAAGTTAAGTGAACGTGAAAACGTTTCATAATACTTTTTTCTCATCGAGTCGGCATGGCTTGTATTGTCTACCGAGATGGAGAATTTCTACTACACATCGCAAAAATGTATAATGCAAATCAATAAGTGAGTTACTTCTTTAAATGTGTATTTATGTACTGTACTCTTCAAAACAAATTCTCTTAAAAGTGAGAGTTCATTTTTTTAAAAAAATTATCTTAAAAGTCATAGCTCAATTTAAATGAAATTCTCTTAAAAGTGAGAGTTCAATTTAAAAGAAATTCTCTTACAAGTGAGAGTTCAATTTAAAAGAAATTCTCTTAAAAGTGAGAGTTCAATTTAAACGAAATTCTCTTAAAAGTGAGAGTTCGATTTAAAAGAAATTCTCTTAAAAGTGAGAGTTCGATTTAAAAGAAATTCTCTTAAAAGTGAGAGTTCAATATAAAAGAAATTATCTTAAAATTAAGAGTTCAATGTAAAAGAAATTCTCTTAAAAGTGAGAGCGGTCTCGAGGCAGGTCTCAAGAGTGAGTGCCGGAAGGCGCTCGCGAACGTGGCACGTTGGATCCGTCGGGTAGCGGAGCACTTGGTGTCAAAATGCGTTGGCAATAAAATTAGATATCTAGTGCGAACAATACGAATAATCAGTTCACTGCATCAAAGGAAGTGTGAACACTGTAAACTTCCGATTTGCCGAGTAGTTATATAAAATTAATAGTATTGTATGTTAGCTGGGGTTTCGGATCAACTACCGCCAATGTGATAGTATTGATATTAAAGTGTAACAATAATTGGTGCTTTTGTCTAAAACTAATGTTTAAAAGTACACCGTAAATGTTGATTGACTTATATCACAACATTTATCTGTTCATATTGTAGAGAATCAATTCCTTTGAGGTGAACAAAATTTTTCGTGTCAAAGGAACCGAATCTTACGCCTAGTGAACCGGTATACGTAAAACAAAAAATCATCTAAAGTATGCATCAGAGAATTACGATTATCAAATTATATTGTAGTTTCCAGTTTTACTGTCTTTCTATCCATTATTACGGTTTTATACTAAGAGAAAAGAAGCGCAGCTTAAAGTCCTCAAATTGTCATGGCTAATAAACAGACAATCAAAGCTGTCCTTGCATAACAAAATACAGATTTATAAAACTATAATCAAACCAACATGGACCTATGGTATTGAATTGTGGGGCTCTTCCAGTAAATCGAATCTAGAAATTCTAAAAAGATTCGAAGCTAAAACACTAAGAAAACTATGCAACGCACCATGGTACGTGACAAACAAGACGATATACAGAGACCTCGACATCGTCCCGCTGGAGGAAGTAATCGCCACGAAGAGCCTAGCATACCAGAGAAGATTGTACAACCACCCAAATCACCTCTCCACAAGCCTTCTAGATAACAGTGAGCATGTGTATAGACTGAGGAGAGAGAGTATTTTAGATCTGCCATACCGATTTTGTAAATGAGATATTTCAATGTCATAAAACGTTCACGTCGTAAATGTATCTGTTGACACCATTTGCTTATTGTTCCGATAGGAACAGATTGTAAATTATGCAGAAAATAAAATAAAATAAAAAAAAAATTACGGTTTTATTATAAGCTTACATTATAATCGCCAATCGGACCACAAACGTTATCCAAAGCAGTATGACCTGAGTGCATTGAATAAAAGAGCTCTCTGACTGACGAATTTATCGAGAATTTTGAATCCTCGTGAGAAATTTAGTTTGGCCGCTTTCATATCATTGTAAAATATCTAAATATCAGTGTCGCCTGGAATGGTTACCTGTAAGACATGAAATTACAAGGTGGTTCAAATATGACCGGGACTGATTTTTTTTACGAAATACTTTATTAGCAAAAATTTATTTGTACATGTCATTCTTCAAAGTACTCCCCTCCAGATTCTATACATTTTTTCCAACGTCCTGGGAGCATCCTAATGCCCTTTTCATAAAAGTCTTTTGGTTGTCGGCATATCCACTCCCGAACACTGTGGATGACTGCGTCATTATCCGCAAATCGCATGCCTTGCAAATGTGATTTAAGCTGTCCAAAAAGGTAAAAATCACTTGGGGCCAAATCTGGACTGTACGGCGGATGTGGTAGAAGGTCCCACTTCAATTTGCTGATGGTTGCCATGGTTGTTTTAGCAGTGTGAGATCTTTTCTTTGATTTCTGTTTCCAAAAGTGCTGAATAATAAGCTGCATTGATGGTGTTAGCTTCTGTAAGAAAGTCTACATGGATAACACCCATCCAGTCCCAAAAAAATGTTGCCATCACTTTTCCCGCCGAACGGATCTTCCGCGCTCTCTTGGGTTTTGGAGAAGAGGCGTGTCGCCATTCACGTGATGCCTGCTGGGACTCAGGAATAAAATAGTGAACCCACGTTTCATCAGTGGTTACAATGGACTTCAAAAATGCATCTCCTTCATTTTCAAACCGCATTAGAAGAACACTGGCAGCTTGCATGCGCATCAATTTGTTCTCGTCCGTCAAAGTGCGTGGAACCCACCTAGCATTCACTTTTCTATATTTTAGGTGTTTTTTTATCATGTCTTCTACACTACCCACACTGATGCCAATTACTGATGCAACTTCTTTGATAGTGATGCGCCTGTTCTCACAAATAACCGCGTTAACACGATCAATGTTTGTTGGGGTTATGGATGTTCGCGGCCGACGATTATGAGGTTAATTCTCAACGCGCTCTCGTCCCTCTCTGAAACACTTACACCATTCAAACACACGGGTCCGTGAGAGGCACTCTTCCCTGTACTGTTTTTTGAGTCTCTGCAAAATTTCCGACGGTTGAACGTTTTCTCCAACGAGAAATTTGATGATAATGCGTTGTTCCACGCACCGCGGCACCTTTTGTTCACTCATCGTTCTAGCAAGACCCAGACGCGACTGAACAGGTTCTAACCTGCAAAGGAGGGAGGTGGGGGGTTGTGGCTAGATTCTCTCCAGGCGGCGCAATTAATGCGTATGTCGGGGTATTTGAAAAAAAATCAGTCCCGGTCATATTTGAACCACCTTGTATATCAAGAAAATGAATTTAAAATGTTCGTTTTTATTCTAAAATATTTATTTAGTTACAAGAATCTGATTGAATATCGCAATATTACAAGAAACAAAAATAACATTAACTTATTAAATGATCTATTTTCAAAACCAAATTATCATTAGCTCAGCTATGCAAAATGTTGGAGTTTTCATAGTAGAGCACTGACACTATTTCTAAACGTTTTCCCTGTGTTTTAACTATTTAAAAGCATTTATTTGCATATTTTCTCATCTTTTCCGCACGTGAAGTTCCTTAGAAAACCTTTAAATTTTTTCATACTAATAGTGTTTGTTTTCATATAACAATACAACATACAAATTCTCAGAAATAAAATGATAATTGGGAGAAAAACCGGTATACGTAATGTCATTTACACTGATGGGGAAACCCGATAATTGTTTCCTGATCGACAGCTGAGATTGGTTGAAATTGGAATTAATTCTTTCTAAAGCCCGTTTTACAAGGTCATTTCTTTCTGATTATTCTTTTGCACAAAAAAATAATGATGGAAAAGGTACGTTCATTTCTACGCGCTACTGTTTCGGTATCAAAACTGGATGAATGAGACAAATAGTTTTACACGGTTATTTCACGCACGCAATCGTGATGAAAATATTTCCTCTGCACGCCGCAAAAAAGGTACACTATCAAATAATTGAACATATCACCTTGGTAACAAATTAAGGTAGATTAAATTAGAACTGAGCATGGAACGAGGTGACATAACACAGTACATGTTTTATTTCTCACTGCATACTCGTAATACCTTCCTATTATTCAACACATTAGAACGTCCACTAAACTGAACAAAAGGAACAGATCACATTACATGCATAGCAAACCAGAACAAGTTCCAAAATTGTTGCCAGGAGCATGGTAGTCAAACTGAATGAAATCGGTACCAAAAATGAAGCATGGTCATTTATTCGTACAATTTACATCCAATCTGGTACGTCAATTTAGTATAACGAAGAAAAATGGAAATAAAATACCATATAAAACGGACTTTATACTATTACACACGCATCACATGAGTAAAATGGTCATAATAACGCAAGAATAATATTGCTTTAATATGACAATTCACATTCTTAACTCAAATCATTCAAAACTAACCCAAGTAAGTAATAATATAAGTCTGTTAATTCTAACGCAAACTTACTGCGAAGGATTACTCACGAAAAAAGAGACACAGCAAGGTTACTTGTAGTGGCAGTATCAGTAATGTTCATCAGTTGAAGTGGAAGTCAAAACGGAGAGAACGATGGTTGCTTACACCAAGATGAAAATATGAAGGTTAAGATTTGCGCATGAAGGCTTGTAATGCGGAAGAATAGCCGATGACGCAATTTGTCTCTCAGTGGGGATGTAATTTCAAATGTTCGAAAAATAAATCTCGCTTTTTGTCCAACGAGCATCACAATTAAACAGTGCATTTTACATCGCCAACGCCGATGTTTCACGCGTTTTTCACGTCGAAATAACCATCTTTCAAACTTTGGTACAACAAAATACGATGTAGTACTGGGTTCGTAGACTTCCGCGGCCGGAGTCAATGTATTCTTGACGGAAACGAAAACGGGAACTGGACGGGGATGGAGACGAAGACGGGAACTGGACTGGGACGGAGTCGAGGACGTGAATGGAAACAGAGACGAAGACGGGAACCGAACGGGCAAGGAGACGAGGACGCGAACGAGGTGGAGACAAAGACGGGGAAAAGGACAGAAACGGAGACGAGAACGGGGATGGGGACGGAGGTGAAGATGGACACTGGATGGGGACGGAGACGAGGATACCCACAGGGACGTGGACAGAGACGATAACATTAACTGGACGTGGACGGAGACGAACACAGGATCTGGACGGAGATGGAGATGAGGATGTGAACAGGGACATATACTGGAACTGAACAGGAACGGAGACGAGGACAGGGATGGGTACAAAATCGGGGAGGGGTGGATAGGGACAGTGACGAGAACGCGAACTGGACGGGTTCGAAAACGAGGACGTTCATGGGGACGGAGAGGGAAACTGGAAAGGGACGGAGACGAGAACGGGGACGAGACTGCCCCGGAACGGAGACGAGTACGGGAATGGGGACGGAGACGAAGACGGGAAGGGGTGGATACGGACGGAGACAAGAACGGGGACGGAGACGAGAACGGGGACGGTGACGGGAACTGGACAGGTACGGAGACGAGTACGAGGATGGAGACAAGTACGGGAGACATGGACGGGAAGGGGTGGATAGGTACGGAGACAAGAACGGGAACGGAGACGAGAACGGGGACGGAGACGAGAACGGAGACGGAGACTGAAAATGGAAGGAACGGAGACTGGGATGGGGACGTAGACGAAGACGGGAATGGGTGGATACGGAGACGACATGAACGGGGACGGGGACGCAATCGGGAACGGTGATGGAACGAAGGAATGGATTGGAGCGCGTGGACGCCCAGGCGGCGAGGGTGGAAGTGGGAGCGGCTGCAGCGGAGGGTGCGGGCGGTGGCGACAGCGACCGAGCGTTACGTAATCGCCAAAACCGCGGCGGCGTCGCCGCGAGCGGGACCTTGTTATCCGCGGGCCCCGCGCGCGTGTAATTGGAAATTACCCCGAACGCTGGTAATTACCCTCGGGCCGCGCACGCGCCGCCCTCCACCGCCCGCCACCTACCACCCACTGCCCGCCGCCCTGCCCCCGCTCCCCCGGAGACGGCTCCCGGAAAGACCGACGGGTGGCGCGCAGAGCAATTTAGGGATTTGAGAGCCCATAGCCAAGTTCTCCTTTGGAGTCTCTACGAAAATGTTTTTTCTTCCGTGAAATGTTATGTTAATGAATGCGAGAAAACATACGAAACAAAAACACTGGCAAATGTCAGAGCGGAGCTAGAATGTGACGGGGTATGAGCCAGAACTAAGGGAACAGCCACACTATCTACTTCGCGAGTTGGTGGGTAACTCACGCGTTTGAGTATTAAGTGTAGTTTGGAGACTAGGTACTGCAAGGTTGTGATGTTTGAGTATGTTCTTTCTCTTTAAAGTATTCACGTATTAGGTGGTTTCTATTTTCCCCAAATATTTGCTAAAAGGTGTATTGAGAATGCGTATGATGATATGTGTATGATATTAAGAATGAAAATGATTATTTACGTAAGTTTCATTGCGGCAAATAAGAGAGGTAATTGCATGGTACTATATTGTCCATCATGGACCATGATTTTCACATCTTTATGTAAACCTATTCTGATTGTGTCTTTAATTGTAACGGAATTATTATTACTGTTATTATTGATATTATTATTATTTAGTTGTTGCTGCACATTACAGTCGTCATAATCACAACTTACAAGTTGAAAGTCAGCATCGTGTGTTACCAGCTGCTGTGTGGTCTCTTACGTGTTATCGAATCGTTTCTCCCGATCAGGGTTATTTCTTGCTTACAGGTCAACATGAAGCTTTCAACGAACTTAATGTCATCTTCATTCTGTATTGAGTTGTTTTGTCAGCCTGTTAAAAAAGCGCATTCTTTTTAACGATGTGATATATTTTTTTTTGTAACCTTGATCTCTTTCCCTATTCCTCAGGGCGTTTTGCATTTTTGTGCTTTCATACATCATTCTCGTTGTTATTGTGCTCTGTTTTCAGATACGCTTCCATAAATCTATTTCTGGAACACAATGAAAACTGATACGAAGAGAAGTCACAGGGGGTGGGGGTACAACATGGGTTCATTGAGTCCTTTATTATCGTCTAATAATAGATACTTTACATTTTCGTTGTTCATGTAACGATGAGATGTGAAAAGCGGTGCTTAAATGCTCGTACTGTTTACAAATAACAATTCTAGGGAGAACGCTTACCCTCGACCGTTAGAACAGGATTATTGCACAAGAGAAATTCTAAGTAGAAACTAGTGGTGCTATAACCAGATATGTAGTATAATATATGCAAACACATATAACGAGTTGTTCGAACAAAAATTATGTTCACCAGAATTTTTCATGAGTACGTGTTTTCTTCAACGGCTTTTACCAATTTCTTCATTGTGTTCCAGACAGCTTGCCAGTCTTGTGAATCACATTGTGATTTATAAAAATAAATTAATACTTCAGATTGAATATAGAAGGCAGTTATCAGAAGAGTGAAAAACCCCAAAGGCAGTGTAACATATCTCAACTCTGACAATACTCAAACTCCACGTTCCAGACCTCCCATAATCATTTTATATTTATTATGGTACCATATCTGAAGCGGATAGTAATTTTTGAGACATCAGGAATTATGATATTAGTAACTTAGCGAATCACATGGGGCAGGTATTTCTATGTTTAAAGTGATTATTTGATCACTGTAAATTCATAATACAAAAGAAATATGAAATTTAATACTGTTATCATGCTCGTCCCTCTTCAGGAACAGAAATTCACATGGAAAAGTATCGAAATAATTATTTGAAATGAAGTTTCATTATAAAATTAGACTTAATTATCGCCCCTCTGATTAGTGAAGTCGTAACAATTCATGTTACATCGGAAAGGTAATATAGTAATACACAATCTTTTACCACTGCAGGTACTTTCAAACTCCACAAACCAAATTTTTCAGAATAATGTAGAAGGGTCCATCTAACAGTAGTGCCACTTTTTGTAAAAGGAAATCTAATGAGCTACTAGTCAACATTTTATCCTGCCTTAACCCTGACACTACACCCCTCCCCCACGAAACGCGGTTTACATGCTTCAAATCGCTCACCTGTAGCCCATGTCGAATGACACTTCATAAACCGGAAATGCTGAACAGCGAGAGGTTTAACCGTGAGCACCAAATGGACACATACACACCTAATTAGTAACGGTATGGTGCCGGGAATAATGTTGAAATAGTCATGGAATGCATGGTCTGGGGAATGGGAAAACCCCTACAAAATCTTCCACAAACGAACAAGTAGCTCTCAATTTTCTAAATTTGCAATCATTGATTTTTTTCGGCGTCTTTCTACAACTATAAAATTAAAGATAGAGATTATTCCTTCATATAAAATTTGTTTTCCATAATGACTTCTTTCATTAAAGTCAGGCACATTTTTTTTGACAATTTTCCTAGTTTTCGTGAAATTAGTGAAATATGCCCTCGTTGAAAAACTACAAAAACAATATTTTATCCAAAACAGCTTCAAATTATTTCATTAACCTTTTGACAGGTCCAGTAAATGTACTGCAACAGACGTCATAAACGCGATTTTTCTCTATTATTTTATTTTTTTAAAATTACAAAAATTGAATCTTTTGACATCCCTCTCACATTGTTAATATTTACATTATAAACAATTTGTATACATTGTTCTATTGATGCGTCCTTGCGCTTCAAAAGATGGCTTTTGAAGGTACTCGAAAACTCAAAAGTTTTCAGTGAAAATGAGCTCACATTTCCGCATTTTCAGAAACGCTCCAACGCCATTTTCTTAAAAAAGGCGCCGAATTTTTATCTTCAAACTGTTTGTATGGATAGTAATAAATTCACAGTTTAAGATTCATGAAAGTTATTTTGGTGTTTTCTTTTTTTCAAAAATTAAACAGATGTAATTTTTTGAAAACTCATTTTCTGTAAACAAAAAAAAAAGCTTCAAATTTTGCATTTACTGTAATACTCATAGTACATTTTCTTTAAAATGACTCCAAACTTTTCAACGAAAATTTCCATATAGGACGAGTTTTCAATCTTCCTTAATATTCTGAAAGCAACATTTCGAATCTACCATTTGAAAACAGAAAAAATGAGAAAATTTCAAAAAAACTTTGGGTGGCGATAGATTGCAGCTGGTAAGAGGAAGGGGAAAACCAAAAAGCTAACCCAGCCAAAAGAAAATAGAAATCGAATACGAGAAAGTCTGTGCCATTATGTAGCATTATCAGTTTTTTAGTTTTTCTTGGTTAGATGAGAAAGTTAGGTAAGCGTGCGCCGAAAAAAGGTAATTTTCAGCCGAAAAAACTTTTATTGCCCGGCCCTGGAATCAAAAATTGGATGAATCCTGTTTCTACGTACAGTAAATTACTTCCTTTAACACGTAGTGTACCCAGAATCAATGTTTTGAGGATCCTTCGTACGGAAAAATTGATTGACCGCAAAACATCTGTCCATCTATCTATTGGTCTGTGGTCGATGCTAATACCTAAAATCGGCTAAAACATAAGACGATTTTCTCCAAACTTTATATTCCCCCGGTCGATCTCAACAAACTCAATGACTGGGGAGGTTCAACCGGAAATATCTGTTTATGAGAGCACTTTACATGAAGCCTTAAAAATATTTTCAATATTTTCTCAATACTGGCACCAAAGTTTTTTATTAAGCTTGTCCTCGGATTGCATAAATGACACTAAAAATGGTTCTGTTCTCATTTTCGATGAAACCCCTTATTTTTCGAAGATTGCCAAAAAGTGCAATTGTTTGGGCGGGTCTTCTTACGACTATAATATTGAAATTGGAAATTGTTTCCTTAATGAAATCTGTTTTTGAAGACAGATCTGAAAGTAAGGTCAAATTCAATTTTTCGAAGATATGAGTAATATCGTGTAATTTATCAAAAAATATAGGCGTTTTTAATCTTTTTAAAATAATTCTCAAAAAACGCAACAATTATTTATTAAAATTTTCTGCTCATTTGTATCAAGAGACTGTAAAAAACATGTTGCTAGTCGCATTTTCGGCAAAGTATTTTTTTACAAAATTGCATAAAGTTAACATTTCAAAACTACAAAATTGAAGATAGAAACGATAGTAGCCTGTTGAAAAAAGCAGCTCTTTAAAGAATATCATGTACAATATTATTTTTACAAAAGGAGTAGATTTCTCGAAATTATTAAATCTATGAATTTTTATTTTTGAAAAACCACTCTAAATTTTCTCTTCAAACTTTTAATTTTAAAATTAGGAAAAGAGTTAAAAGAATATTGCGGGTCTCATTTTCGTTGAACTCTAAAATTTCGAAAATTGCAAATTTAGAAATAATGCCAGAAAGTATGCGCAGTTTTGGTATCACTATTTATCTCCGCAGCCTTTCGACTAGAGTGCCTTTTAGCCCCGTGATCGCGTACTACCCGCCGGAATCGCCATGCGCGCCACCCCCCCCTCCGTGTCACCCATGGCGACCGGCGCGCTCTGCGGGGGCGGGTGGCGCGTGCAGGCAATTTGCGGGTCGCAGCGGGCGGCCGCGCCCACAGATGGGCTGCGCCCAGCGCCCCTGCGAAACGCCCGCTCCGCAGTGGGGTGGCCCACACGCGCCGCTAGCAGTTTATCTGCGCTAGCAGTTTATCGGCGGCGATGGTGTGACGGTTAGCGTACCCGACTGTTATACCCAAGCTCGCGGGTTCAAACCCGATCGAAGCCGTGGATTTTTAGGGCGACAAAATCCTTCGTACGCCTTCCTTCGGAGGGGAAGTAAAGCCGGCTGTCCCATGTTCGTAGATTTACTTGCATGTAAAAGATCCTCAAGACGCCTCGGAGCTAAATTCAAATCACCTGTTTCTCGCCCAAGAAATACCTCCTTTCTCTGCTAGTTGATGAAAGGAGCGTAGCGAAATTTGCGTGGTCAGACGGAAGAGCGGGCCTGATGGCCCGAGTCTCGCCACGTAGAACAAGGCAAATTCAATTCAATTCAATTTATCTCCCCTCGACGCATCGCTCTGCGGCGCCTGAAATGCATCAACCTGCGTTTAAATTATTCGGCAGGCGAAACGAAGGCGAGATTTACTGACCCTAAGAGGATTTTTGTTGTGTTAACAATGGAGTGGCGCATAGTTCGCTGTAGTCCTTTGGGGGTTATTTTACCACGTGTTTGGCCAACGTTAAATTTGATACGTTCGATGTACTTTTTCTAGATGTGTCTTGCTACAAACGTTTGATATGTCGTACACTGAAAGATACTGGGTTAATATATTTAGAGTTGGTTACAAACATTTCATTTTTTACACCTAAGCTTCCGCGGCTCGAGTTCACAACTTCTTGTCACTGTTCAGTGTCACTGCTCTGAGGAAACCAGCGACATGACAGGTGAAACGTCAGCCTCTCTGCCAGCGACGCGGCGTCACCCGGACAGCCAAGAACTCAACATTTCATTTTTTTCTACTTTTACTCCTTTATACATCATTTTTGCACAAAATATTTATCTTAAAATAATATTTCTATAAAAATGTCGGTCATTTCTAATACTAAGACTGTATACAGAAAATTTTAATTATTAATAATGTTTCTTGAGAAAGATCCGTTGTAATATACCATAGGTTTCGTGAAAAGAGAATTTCATGTTTACGAGCCATCGCTGCAACAAAACATTTCTAAAGAAACACCGCATTAGAATGACGCTACGAAACATATGTGAAAAAGACCAATGCTACCATCGTATGAACAACGTGTTTAAATAACCCGAAATAAACCACAACTTGCCTAATTTCGACGTTGTGTTAAAATATGAAGTAACATAATTGACGCTGACGCACTAGGACATTTGAATGTGATTTAAAGAGAATGGCAAGGTATGAAAAAGATAAATTGTATATTTTTGAAGAAAAGGATTTGAACTATTTGTTCAGACCTTTCTAAGTATTAATCTAAATATTCAGCCAAAAAACAATTAATCGTTTGTCTTATTCCATTACTTACATTTCATTTATTACATTCTTCCTGTAATAAAATGTATTTCCTTTTCAATTTTCTCGTAATTACGAGTACAGTGAAACCTATATTAAACGACAATTTTTGATTTCATGAAAGAAGTGATCATTTAAATGAGTGGTCAGTAGGGTGAATTTCATTATTTGAAAAAAAAATTCACTTTCATATTCTCCGTCTCATTAGAAAAAATGAAACTGAAATGGAACTAGCAACCAATATCAGATTCCGGTTTCCTAGAGAATGAAGCCGAGACACAGAACTTGTGCGAATGCGTGCGCCAATTCTCTTTTTAACTAGAGAAAATTCGAAGTAATGCTTACTTAAATTTTCCTGAAAGTTTTCTCTTAAAAAAGGGGTAAGTTAAGAATATTGCTAATAAGGAGCTGGTCGGAGAAAAGGTGCTAGTAGGGACATAGTTTGACACAAAAATTAGATTCAGAATTCGTTTCAAGAAAATCACTCATTCATAGGGGTGATTTTTAATACTGGTGTTTTTTTTCTGTATGATTTACTTTATTTCCATTTTAACCCTGAATTTAATACTGCTTCGAATATTTTATTGTCAAGTTTTATAGTAGCTGTCTTCCAAGAAATTGTGACAATATTGGCTTCATACCTGAAAGTTAGAGAGAGAATCACAAACGGCGCATTTAAAAGTGAAAATAAGAAAGGTCATTTGAGTTGCACATTGAAAGCATTGAAAATGTATGCAAACATGTTACAAAATAGGTTAAGCTGAAAATGCATATTACATTATGAGCAGCTTGAAATTACCCTCACATTTGTGTACTTTTACACTCACTGCGCTCTAAGAAAAAAGAAGGAAAGTAACTCCAATTATAAATTGCCTTCCTAGGGGCTATACTAAGACTTTCGAAAGACATAAACTGCAGAAAATATGTGAATATAAAAGAAAGGAATAGAAAACATCTGTATTGAAACTAAGATTTTAGTTGGGAGCGGCAATATGAGACGCAAAGTAGGAATTTTAATGAACCAAGAAGTTAACCGAGATTATCCCTCTCCCATGTTACTTGATTCGAGCATTTGAGCATTTCATTTCTGTGGGGCAGAAATTTATAAATAAACCAAATTGAACTACCAACAGTTTTATTCGCTATCAACCAGTTCGTTATGGCTGCATTGGAAAATGAATTTCAAACCCTACTTTGCCATTACTACATAATGACTGTGAATTATAGGAGCAACGTAAATAGCTATACTACTAAAATATAAAATTTTATCTTTCAAAGGAACGAGCCGACTCCAACAAAAATAAAATATAAAATTGTTGAACAAATCAGCAAGTTTAATAAACTGGAAACTGAAACAGATACTATACAGGAAATTGAAGTAGTAAACAAATTTCAAGATTTCAATTATGAATAGAACCATCAAAGCGACCAGCCAAAACAAATCATAGAGCTACAGAAATGAAAATTGAAAAGTTTAAAATTTTAATTGCGTAAAAATTGTGCAAATTTCTACTTTTGTCAAGGAGGACAGGAAGAACATGAGCGCGAGATGGAGAGACAAGACAGGAGAGAGAGGGAACAAGACAGAGAGACGGAAAACAGAGAAATATGGGAAATAGAGAGGAAGAAAAAGAGGGAAAAAGAAAACGAGGGGTGTGGAAGATAGAGTGAGAGAGCAGAACAAAGTCTGCTGGGTTCTGTTTGTATAATATAAAATAATATAAAATGTCATGTGTGTATTCACCATCGATAACGTTACACATCCTACCAATATAGTAAAATATGTGAAGGTAGTTGGGATATCGCAGTTGCAGAAAAATTTTGAGTAAATATTGAATTCGTGCATTATTCCTACTTTGCTTTTGAACTTGCATGCAAACGATACCCAGCTCGATAGCTGGAATTTTTCCAAAACCAACTGACAAGGCACTCAACACAGAAACGGAATAACAATTTATATTATTGGATAGAACTTTGCCAAATTTTATATCGTACATAGTCCACAAAAAGTGTATGAGGTTGTTAGTTCACAAATGAAATTTCATGGGCCGCAATGTTCAAGTACGTCGATGGCAGAATTTTCATCACCATATAATTCGCTTCGTCAAAGCTTCCCACTACCTGAATAAGCATTTCATACGTGGGCTTGTGCCCTTTCCGTAAATTTCTCAGATCATTTTGAAATGCGTACAGAAGTAGTTCCCTGAACAACGGGTAACGAGGAACCCCCACGCGACACTTTTTTCCAGATTCGGACTTGATTTGCATCCTTAGATATGAACGACCTGTCACTCATCCTAATATGATCCATCTTTCATAGATCGTGAAGTTCCAGAATCTGGGTATAGCACAGTCCCCCATCCGAAATGCTAAATGCATTTCATGTTGAGTTAACCGGAGTGATAAAATATTATAGAATTAGTCATATGGTAATAATGTACAGCACTTTGGTAAATATGTGAATTTGTATAAAAAACTCCATTGCATAATACTTGTAATAATTTTTCTACCACCAGGCGTAAAACCAACCTTGACGCTGTGGTGTAGAATGCAAAAAGGGTCTATTTTCCACGTAAGTGTGCAATGTACCCTTTTTGCTACATTCGTATTTTAGTACAATTAAACCTTCAAACTATAACTTCATTTGGAAAAAACTCTTCAAAGTATCGACATTACTCGTATTTTATCTGTGGAATTAGGAAGTGTACCTTAACCTATTGGAACTCACTACAGATTGTCATGAACGGATTTTATTCGCAAATTCTAAAACAAATAAATATTTATAAAACAAAATGAAAAAAATCATTTATGCAAAATTGCATTTTTAAAGGTTTTATGAGTTTTGTACATTTAGAAATATTCACTCCGTGTATAAAAATTGTTCTTCTTGATCAGTAATTAGTGGTCACTTCATTTTAGCTTAACTCGCAATATTTACACACATTCTTTTTCATGCATTCCTCCAAATTTTCTTGACCCTGAGATAATACTATAATTAGGGTTTTATATTTTTGGCAATAACGTTTTTCTTCCTCGTTCTTTTCCAGCTTCAGGGGATGTCGATTTCGGAACTCACTATGTCCCTCAAGTGGACACCTATTAACTTTTACCCTAGCAACGCTTGGGGGCTCTTCGGTATGTGGTCTGCAGACTCGGCCAAGACCTTACTTAAGCCAAGTCCTTACACGACAACACACATACATGAAATACAAAGGACAAATAACCATGCCTTCAGCGGGACTCGAATCCGCGACCCTTCAGTCCGACGTGCTGAGTTGGCACACTCTCTAGCCACCTCCGCCATCCAGAAAGGCTGTCTTTCTGGCAATGAATACGGTTGAGCATTTTGCTTCTTTCTCCATATTTTTCTGTTGAACTTGATTTCCCTCTTTGCTAAGAGAGACATACGTACGAGTACCTCAAAGTAAATTACAACAATGTTTAACTGTTAAATGCATAGAAACAACAATCGTCTTGGTCTGAATGAAAATTAATTCGCCTAAATTAGTTTTCTAAAGAGAAGAGGCGACGAACAAACATTTTATGAACCACATTCATAGTTTTAATGATAAGAGAAGTCGTAAAAATTAGCGCACTTGTTTCAAAATATCTCCGTTGATAGTTGTTTAAATCATTTTCAATTTCTTCTTCTTTGTTACTAAAAAATACTATTAACGAAGAGTAGTTTTAATTGGAGAAGGAAATGTATTTTTATCAATCTTTTATCAGACTTCACAAATGTATTTGGAACGTAATAGCTAAGGAGCTATTATTTTCGCATAACGGAAGATATATTAGCTCCGTCATTCTGCAGATTCTCAAAGCTAAACGAAATTACGTTTCTCCCCTGCACCACTTTGCTTCTTTTCTGCTGAACTGACCCGGTGTAATTTACGCTGACAGCCTTTTAATTTGAAACAAGGGTTCACTAACCCTGCAGACGCACTCTGAGAAGGAATGAGTTACTGAGAAGATAGCTTTGGGTGGCTCGAAATAGGTCTTTTTTATTATTTTAATTTATTACATCTTTTCTATGACGAATATCATTAATATTCTCTTATAGTTGTTTTTCTGACCAAGCCACTCCACAATAACGCGTTTCCGGGTACATCGATTATTTCGGGTTAAACTCGTATCATACGGGTCAGCCTCTTCAGACTATAAAATACTCACCCAAACATTGGAGGTAGCCCCATCACAGCCTTGCAGATGAAGTTGCTAACAGAAAGCATTTGGGGATTGGAACATTCTGTACATCCGAAACTGAACATGAAGATTCATTTGAGTTTTCGTTATCGTATACTGGAATAGCTTGAAGTAGAATTTTTTTTTAAGTCAACATACAAAGGAACTAGTAATGAACTAGAACTCACATCGAAGCGGAAAAGAGTTTAAGAAATGTTTTTGAATCCATGCCTTTTGACATTTTATCAATAGGTATCTTTCAAAAATCTTGAGTTTAAATCTTGTCAGGTTTACTGTACTTTTCGTAGACTAGATCACGAGATAATAAAAATTAATCAACGGTATGTTCTTCACATATATAGTAAAGAATAAGAGATCATCTGCTAAAGTAGTTGCAGTAGAAACGCTAATAGATGGAAACTTGATAAATAAATACAATGCTACAGAGGTGACATGAAATTTGTATCGTGTATCAAAGAAATACAAATAAGTATCCTTTATCTTTCACATTAGTGCCTAAAAAAAGTAAAACAGTGGTTTAAAATGTATGTTTTTGCATTTTGAACTTGTATCAATCATAAAAGGTTAAAGGTTCATAGCTCCTGCGTATCATCTTCCAGTGAAGTATGAGTTGTCAATGTCACTTCACACAATTAGAATCACTTACCACATGAAACTAACACTCAGGAACCAACACAATACTTATATAAATACCAGCTAACAAAAACATTTAACCGGAACCAATTAGCGTCATACTACTCGAGGGGGAAACACCCGCCGGGCCTTTCCAGGAGTACTTTTCGAGAGCTTTCGGAAGTGCTGATTGATAATGATATTTACTCCATACTGTGAACTTTCCTGTGAGAGCACATGTACGCCATCGGACGCACTTCTAACTTTGCGTGAACGTTCTTTCAAAGAGGCATGTTTCTTTCAAGTGAAATGACATTTGTTACACCATCTTTCAATTTCAGAGGTAAGAGTTAAGGGCGGGGTGGGTAGGACTATGAAAAAATAATTGTGATAGATAGCCAGGCAACTCCAACTAATAATAATGGTATTAATAATATGTTTACAAGAGATCTAGCTAATAACATTAGGGAAAAAACGGTGATGGCAAAAAACTATCTCCCGTACTAAGAACTACCGCGATGATGATTAAAAATGTTGACATTAGGTCAGGCTTACTAATTGTCCTCGAGGCCAAACAAATAAATAAATCAATAATAATTCGTATAATTTTAATACTATTTTAATAAGTGTTCAAAGGTAATACAAGTACTTCAGAAAAGTATATGATGGTTGATTTGGCCAAAGTATAGAGTAACTCGATTAATTAATCACGGGACGATACTTAAAAACTGAATAAAAGTCAACGAAAACAATATTTGTACGTACGGTGCTAGGCGCAGATTCATTATAACAGTCGTTGGGTACATCGTGCTCATCCGACACTTAACAGTTATTACGAGGACATAATTCACCCAACCGCGCCCAAGTAGGCGTGACGAAGGACTGCGGAGCACAGGAGTTGCGACACGTACTTCAGCTCCCAGAGAAGAACTTTCCCGTGGAAAAGGACACGGGTCGTTAGGGCGTTTACATCTCTCGGGAGCAGCCGCAGTCCTTTATTCAGGAAAGCACTTCATCATGCTTATAACAGATTCGAAGGCTTATGCAGCTTCCCCCCGGCGCAACCATGCTGCATCTTTCGCAATCAGTTCGAACGGAACAATGAAAGAAGATGCGCGATGTATCGGTTAAGTTATTACATGAGAGGGAGGTGATCTCTTTGGTTTACCCATCTCAGTTTCCTTAAGTACAATCTGGAAATTGATCGTCAAGAAATTCCTATTTCACTACAATAATGACGATACACATAAACCAAATAAAATATATTATTTTATCTGTGATTGATTCTACGAGTAAAAGTGTTTTTAAAGATTAATTACAGTTCAATTTCGATCGTGAATCTTTCTCTTTCTTATTAACTATCTTGTATTTTACAATAATTATTAACATTTAAATAGCATTTTACGATAATTATTAAAAAGTTAAATAGCACAATTTCTTGGGATTTAGCGTGTATTGGTTTATTTCTATTTAGATATTTTTTGTCCCAACACCTGTATTAGTTTGCGGATATCACCCATAATCATTGATGGATAATTCTATTTCATAATTTTTCTCCAGGAAGAACCTACATTTTTATAAATTATTTTGACACTCAACAGAGGGCGGACGCTCAAACTGCAGGCTCTGAAAGTTGCAGTGGTAAATTGGGTTACTGGTAAATAAAGTTACCTATTCCCTAAGGACAGGAAGACTTAAAACCAAATTCAAAAGTTATTCGTCCCAAAGCTCCAAAGAAGTTGCTCTGTCGTAACACTCAGTGAAGAACTTTTTAAATTAAAGCAGCAAAGGGGACCAGAATCCATATACGAACTTAGGTGTTAGTCCAAACACAATGGCCTCTAGAGTGAACCTCATAAAATGCAAACAATTTTTTTTCTATCAAAAGATATATGTTTTATGTCTTCTTGGAAACATTTCATCATCAATTAAAACTTAACTGCTCGCAACATCGCTACTCCGAAAAAGTTTGCTTCAAGACCTTTCTAAACCAGCACACTTGAGTCATTGTTCGTATAATTATCACAGAATGAATGGGAACATTCTTGCTTCAAGAGCGCAAGCTATTTGTTCATTTTATGAATTCATTTTATGATTGGAATTGATGCGTAATTTATTTGTAATTGAATATTATTACCTTCGCTCGAATTCTGATGATATATTTTTTTAAATGACCTATAAAAATATTTAAAAGTAAAACGAAAATGACCTTTAAAATAAGGGGAAAATGACCTCTAGTTTTTAAAAATGCTTAAAAATTTGTATGAAAATATTTTACTTATTCAATGAATTTTACAATTTTCAATCAAATGTATTAATCAGTTATAAAAATTATTAAGTATTATAAAATTACATTTAACATAAAAGTTTTCATTTTAGGAGGAAATGTAATCCTCAGCTCCGTTCTTCTAACCGTAGATTTTGCAAGTTGAGGAAGTTACCGAAGGTCCGTGTAATTTACAGAATTTTCGAAAAACATGGTCCACTGTAGTGGATTTTCCCTAGCGACCTAGCTGACAAGCTAGTGTCGAAAATCTTGCCAAAGAAACTCAAACCTTCCAATCAGAGGTACTGCAGTGACATCAGTTGCCACCCTGAGTCACCTCTCATCGATACTAAGCGTTCTGTCTCATAAATGTCCTTTGGCAAGAGATTGCATCATACACGGAATCGAAACTATCCGTCCCCGGGTTATGTAGGCATAACTTACTCAAACGTTTTGACGATAAAGAAAAGCATTCAAAGTTATACTTACATTTAAAACATGACTTTATCTTAAACAAAATAATTAAATTATTATGTGACAGTAAAAACATATTTAGTATGACCATCATTTATCCTAAATATTGAAATGTCAATGACATCGACATCCTAGATCAATGAATGAATTCAATATAAAACGACTACAATTTCCAAAACAGGAAACAATATTTAAAAACCGGAAATATATTTTGGAGCTTTCCATGTTACTACAAAACATGCCTTGCGGAACGCCAGGCAATTACCTGGACGGACCGGCTATATTTATACCCCTGGCTAGGCAACGTGCACCCTTCCTAGCTGCGCCCGAACCGCGTCGCCTGCTGCGGTCGCCGTATATTACGCGTGGGCGGCACATACGACCCCGTGCGGTCGCGGAGTGGCCCTGCGCGCCTCCTCCATAATGCAGCGCCCTTGAAAGGGCCGGCGGGCGCCAGCGCTGCAAAGGGAATCGGCTGCCGCCCGGGAGGATGCTGCCTGAGCAGGCCGAGTACGAAACGCCTACGCGGCACAAGGGAAGCGCTCTTTGATCACGTCACGACTCATCTGCGGTGTTTGATCCGACAGGAACGACCGCGTCGCTTCGTGGAAATCTTCATCTGCAGGTCGGGTTTGTCAGATATCTCCCGCGTGCAAGGAATCTGAAGGGCGGGGAGCGATTTCCTCGGAAAGCAAATTGCGATTCACGTGGTACAAATATCTCGTTTGGCAGTAATGAAACGTTCTTGATAGTCCTCAATTACTTCCGAAGAGAATTCCACGATACGCTAGTAGTGTCTCATGTAGTTAGGAAACCACCTATCTAATTTGGTGGAAGTGCTACGGATTCGTAATGCTTCCTCTAAACTAGAGAACGCAGTGAGTAGTAGGAACTAATGCAAAGGATGACACTGAGCAAATTACAGTTCTCGGAATGTTTGCTTTTATTGATTACGGTGCATCGGCCTTTCCTTGCATCTCCCTTGTGGTGCCAGTCCATGAACCGTGTTACTGACGGGGGAACAGTGAGCTGTACAGTCTTTACAGTTAACGTATTATGGTTATTAGTGATATAAGTGGAGTTCGTGTTACATCTCGAGAGGTGGCAGCATTTCCTCTCTTGGAATGCGAGATCGCCGCCGATCTAAACTTCGGAAAGAAATGAAGATAGCGCGCGGCCCATCGGTTATTTGTGAAGAAACTGATCCAATATTGGAAAACTACCAATCACAACAACCACTGGCTAGAATTCTCTCTCGTTCAGTGGTTGAATTCGATTTGTCCACTTTGTATCAAAAAATACGTTATCGTCGTGACTCGAACCCTACACCTTCCAGTCAGCGGCGTTGCAGAGATAACGGCAATGCAAACATTTAGCCATTGTAGATCGTGAGAATTAATGGGCCAAACATTACTTCATCTCTTGATTTAATCAACAGATAAAATATTGTTAATGTTTCATAATCAAAGAAATGTTTCTCAGATTATAAAAACATACTTATAAAACTGGAAATTATGAAGTATATTGCAATGTAATAGTTTGCGCATTCATATAACTTTTGAATATCTGAACCTACATTGTATTGTCAAATACTGGTGCGTCTCCTTCATTCAGCAATGATTAGTTTAAGGGTAAAGAAAGATAAGCCATAATGAAATGTATCAAAATAAGGAAAACACATCGTTACAAAAAGCAACAGTTTATTTGGACCTAATTACAGGGTTCTAAAATCTCACTCGTACCAAAAACCACGCGAAAGTAATCAAAAACGCCAGAAGAAAATAACAAAATTCTAATGCTTCCACCAAACTAGTCCAAACATGTACCCACATCACCAGAGACCATAAAGAGTATCAATTGTCGTAAGCACGGTCGGGGAAGCAGGTATTGATTCCCAAACGGCAATATAACTCGCAATCACTCCCAAACTAGCCTGGCTTCTGAGATGCCAGAGCTAGCTCATTATGCAGCCATTCGGATGCCAAATATTGCCTCCAGTATCCTTTGTTTATGTGTAATGTTACGTTAAGTGAACAAATAACATCACTACCACCGTTTGTAAAAATAATATTGTTCACGTGCGAAAAAAAATATTACAGTTATTAATAGTATGCTTTTCACGTACACAAATGCAAATATAATGTGAAGCATTTTGATCTTAAACGCTCAGCTTAGAATAAAACATCTAAAAATGTCTCATTTTGTAGATTGTGGCATGAAAACAAAACCCGTGTGTTTCGTGGGACACGAAAAGCATGTTTTAAGGCTTTAAAACGCCTCGTTTCCGTGTTATGCACGATAATAGTGTGGAAGTGTGTTTCTGGTTGAATATGCACGCTGTACTATTAAATTTAATGTAATGTATTTGTATCACATAATGCAAATAAATGTTTGCTTTCTGTAGTTGTCTTCATAAAAACTTTAACTATTTCAAATGTCTCACCCCTCACGTGCGCAATATGCTTATGAAGGAAAATAACGTTTTCTTTTCACACATTAATACATAGTTAGATGGACAAAAAAGAAATATCTTAAAATGTCATTTTTGATTAATGTGGATATATATGTGAAGGAAGTACTGAATTTTTAATAAGATTACTATTTTCGTGTTGGGATGGCAAATGTTTATATCTTAAAAATTGTGTGGTAATGATACATTAATCATTTGACACAGCTGGTTACAGAGTTTTGAAAGTATTTTGTTGTTTTTTGCAAAGTTAGATCGTATTTAGAAGTGATGAAAAGAATTGAAGGCTGTTAAAGAGACTGTTTTGATTTTGCTGACAAGGATGAAAACCAAGGTTTTTGAGACAAATTATGTGAATAGTGATTTCACAGTGACTTCATATTGTGAATTATGAATTTTGGATGTCAATAGGCAGCATTAGTACTTGAAGAGGTACTAAGTGAAAAGGGTGTGAGTGCAGAAAAAATATTAAGTTGGGTGCTGAACTCTAGTTGTATACATTTGATTCTCACCTCTGTCAAGTGAAAACAAAATATTTGTACTTTGAAACGACTGCTTATTAAAGAAGTTAATTAATTTATTGAAGAATGAATATCTCCACGCTACCTTTTGGCTGAGAAAAGCAGTTCAAACACTGAAGTTGTTACTGGTGAACGCAGAACTATCCTCTGAAACGAATTAATTACTTTGTTTCCATGCCATCAGTTTCTAACGTTAGTCATCAGTTTCTAACGTATAGTCATCAGTTTCTAACGTAAATGTAGTGCATGCTGTATTCCCGTTGATGTCGGTGATAGTGTGGTGCATGTAGTGTGTGTGTAAGGGGGAGGATAGGATGAGGGAGATGAAGGTAATATCACACGTGGAACACGGCTCACTTGTTTTGATATCGCTCCAGCATTCGCCTGGTATTGTTCGAAGAAACCACGGAAAACGATCAGAGCAGTCGGCTGCCGGAATTCTCCTCCAGACAGCGACTGAATTCGATCTACCTCACAAGTCAGGGCCGAAAATTCTGTCACCGTTGGGACTCGAACCTAGAACCTCCCGGTCACAGAGACTATGATGACATCAGTTGTTGCCCCGAACCATCTTCCCTGTCCAGCGGGTGAACAACACTGCCACTTCCCTTGATAAAAATCATGCACTACACTTATGGCACTGAAGACCACAACAGTTGACGCGCCCGGAAACTCGAAATAATTATCCGATCAATACCAAAAAAAATTGCCAGAGCAGTACCCTAACAAGCGGGCCATGAACCGCGCGCGATCTTTCCTTCCTCCTCCTTGTCCCATCCTCACCCCTCTCACTCTTACACTCACATGCACTGCACTACCACACATGCCAGGAGACCCTTCAGGAACTTAAAGCTTGATCCGTCTGGGGCGGTGCCCAGCAGGTGGGAGATACCTAATTGGGCCGGAGATACCTAGCCGACGGTTGGTAGTCGCTGGATTTCGCCATCCAGGGGGGAAAGATCACCGCCACCTACCGAGCAAAAACATGAATTATTCTTACGGGACTACTGACCCTGGAAGTGCCCGGAACCACTAAACACTGAATTGCAATAATTAATCAACCGGTCTGGCGTGTTAAATTGTGCAGACTTGGAATCAAGTTGCGAGATCCGTCACAATGACGAGAGCATGAGGTTTCGCTTCTGGCGCTGTGCCGTGCCGTCGCGCCAAGGGAGGGCCATCCGCTCTTAAGGCGGTTCCGCACATGCGATATTCGGCGAATCCCTGAGCAACCGCTCGCCCGCAATCCCGAGTAGTGTGGACGGGTTGCTCGCTATTCCTCGAGCGCCGAACATTCGGTATTCGCCCTACCCACCGCGGCTCGGTCTTTAGGACACATCCAAGGGAGCGAACATTCGCCGAACACATCAGCTGTTCGGGATTGGGCGAGAACGTAGCTATTCGCCGAGCGGTGAACATTCGGTATTCGCACTACTCACCGCGTGTCGGTCTTAAGGACATATCAAAGGGAGCGAACATTAGCCGAACACATCAGCTGTTCGGGATTGGGCGAGAAAGAAGCTATTCCCCGAGCGGCGAACATTCGGTATTCGCCCTACCCACCGCGGGACGGTCTTTAGGACACATCCAAGGGAGCGAACATTCGCCGAACACATCAGCTGTTCGGGATTGGGCGAGAACGTAGCTATTCGCCGAGCGCCGAACATTCGGTATTCGCACTACTCACCGCGTGTCGGTCTTAAGGACATATCAAAGGGAGCGAACATTCGCCGAACATATCAGCTGTTCGGGATTGGGCGAGAACGTAGCTATTCGCCGAGCGGCGAACATTCGGTATTCGCACTACCCACCGCGTGTCGGTCTTAAGGACATATCAAAGGGAGCGAACATTCGCCGAACACATCAGCTGTTCGGGATTGGGCGAGAACGTAGCTATTCGCCGAGCGGTGAACATTCGGTATTCGCACTACTCACCGCGTGTCGGTCTTAAGGACATATCAAAGGGAGCGAACATTAGCCGAACACATCAGCTGTTCGGGATTGGGCGAGAAAGAAGCTATTCCCCGAGCGGCGAACATTCGGTATTCGCCCTACCCACCGCGGGACGGTCTTTAGGACACATCCAAGGGAGCGAACATTCGCCGAACACATCAGCTGTTCGGGATTGGGCGAGAACGTATCTATTCGCCGAGCGCCCAACATTCGGTATTCGCCCTACCCACCGCGGGTCGGTCTTTAGGACACATCCAAGGGAGCGAACATTCGCCGAACACATCAGCTGTTCGGGATTGGGCGAGAACGTAGCTATTCGCCGAGCGGTGAACATTCGGTATTCGCCCTACCCACCGCGGGTCGGTCTTTAGGACACATCAAAGGGAGCGAACATTCGCCGAACACATCAGCTGTTCGGGATTGGACGATAAAGTAGCTCGCTACTCGGCGAATGCCGTATGTGTGGAGCCGCCTTTAGGTTGACCACTGCACGTGTGCAGCGGTGGAGTGGGAGAGGTCGGCCTTCGGTGGCCTTGCCCTCTCCCCTGCCTATCGGGCACCGCGGCACGTGCACACGTTCCTGCAGGCGAAGGAAGACTTCGATCCAGGCGGTCGGCGACAGCGGCCTCGTTCCGATATTCACGAAACCGTTTCGTTGTTTTCTCTAAAGAAAACATTTCAAATCATTCCATTAACTCTACATCCACGAACTCTATTTGGAACATTCTCATTGTTAATTGTGAAATGGAAAGTGGAATTAAGGTAAAATTACGTGTGTATTACAGTATTAATTGTGTGTTTATGTTGGACGTAATACCGATATTAAACTGCAGAGACAAAAAGAAAATACTAGCAGAACATTATCGGCGAATGTCGGTGTAAACCAGCAAAGAATAGTTCACCAACACATCGAAATAAATATCAACCAAGTCAAAAATAAATTACACCAACTCAAACGTTTTATAAACAAAAATGACCGTATACCATCCTCCTCTGCACTGATTCAAATATACTGTAAGATCAATAAGGTAGTTGATTCAAAACTATAGAAAGATCCCCACTGCTGTGAGTTTGTCCAATATGGTTAGATGCATCCAATATGGTTAGATGCACAAACCTTAATATAAGGCAAAACGTCCAAACCCAATATGTCAGGATAATAACAAACGCACCCTGGTATATTACAAACAATTACACAAAGATTTATCAAATCGCGTATTTTCACATATCGCGTTTCAAATGTTTATACAAGCCTTATGCCGATACGATTACTATTCTAAATCATGCCGTGCAGAAACCAAGTCCACAATAAAGGAATTAAAGGTATTAATTTCACGTATTCCTCAAATGTTCTCCGAAAGGGAATAAATAGAGGTACCTGAGTATGGTTCCATGACTTTTATGTTAACTGTAAGTGATTAAGTAATTTAGCCTTAGGTTAAGTAGGTACCTCTTTATTGGCTCGTTTGTGGATTGAGAGATGAACATTTTTTTTGTTAAATTGTGGTATACACAAATGTTGGTTTCTTGTTTCAAGAATTTGAGTATATGCAATAACCTTCATTCATAAATCAACTCTACTCTTTAACTATGTTCAGTAGATTGTAAAAACATCGAGCAAATAATGAATAGTTCAGGCAATAACTCACCATTATTCATGTAGCTTAGCTATACATCTATTTTTTTCAGTTTTCATGTAACATAGATATTTTTTACTTTATCGTGCTTAAGAAGGAACTTCTTTAGAAGGAAAGTTACGTAATGCTGCTTACTAAAAAACGGTAAACGGTTTTTCGGCAGAAAAACTCATATTCAAGGTGGATACATCGAATTGCTAAATTTCGAAAAAATAATTTCTAACACAAAGTTATTAGATAGTCTGAAGAACGTTTACGAAAATGGTGAGTGTCTTATGTTAATGTATAACTGATTTTTCGAAAACTGAACTAATTCAAAATTTGTTCCGTGTCTTACTACAACTACGATTATGAAGTTAATTTTTTTCTTAATGTAATGTGTTCATCAAAATCAGATCTTCAAATAAGATGTTTGATTTTTCAAAAAAATGAGTACTTTTCTGAAATTTTGTTTCAAACTATGCAATTTTTTCAAGTGAACAATTTTTCAGAAAAACAGCAGAACCTTTTTTCATTTTATTGGGACTTTAGGTAACATAAAAGACCCATAACAGAATGGCGCAAATCTCACCTTTGTTAAAATGCCTGATTTATGAAAATTAAATAAAAAAAATACAAAACTTTCGGCGTCTTCCTACAACTTCCATTGTGAAAATACATTTTTTTTCCATAAAATGTGTTCATAAAAACAGATTATTGAATAAGGTCATGTTGAAGTTTGTGGCTACAAAAGTCGTCCGCTTCAAATCTACTGCGCTGTTTGCACACAAGTTGAGAAATATTTGAAAGCTATTGCTATTCTTATAAAAAAAGATTGATGGATAATAAATTTAACTCAGCATTAACAAATTACTTCTTTACTTCAAGAAATTTTGATCGCGGATTATGGTATGTTTGATTTCTGATAGTTCGAAATGTGTACTGTTTCTGGCTACGGAAATAAATGTAGGTATCCACCATAACCTTTTCTGTTGAATTGGTTGGCTTTGGATTATATTAGCATTATTTCTTATACTTTATATGAAAGAAAAATTGCAAAACTTGTGTACTATTCGTTTCTACGAACATTTTAATTTTATATTATTACCTGCGCTGCCTTGGGAAACAATGCAGCGATGTATACTCGAATTTGAGAACTTTATTTTTGAACGGCGACAATGGAAGATAATGAAATGTGAAATTCTGTGGAATTGTTCTCTTTGTTGAACATTGGCATGCAGCCATTATGAGGCTTTGTTTTTATATATATATATATATATATATATATATATATATATATATATATATATATATATATATATATAAGGTCAAAAACAGAAAAACTCGATGTGATGGGGAGAAATGCATTCTGTGAAAGTTTTCATAAATTCCGGTATCCCTACCCTCCCTAACCCGTTTATATGTTGAATTCTGAATGCTGTAGTAGTAATGCAGTAGCATTAGTAAAGAGAATTTGAGGAACTTTTCTTCGGTGAGAAAACGTGTACAACATTTAGCATTGCATGTTCAGACAAGGACTAACGTGAAATTCGTGTTAAAACTTGGAGAATATTACAATACTATTATGTTTAATAGTTACTATTATATTTGTTTCGAGCTATTTCCATTTGTTTTCCAACGTCAGTATCGTATAAGTTATAAACATTTAATTATTTTATTTTTTCACGTATTGCTTACGCAGAGTAAGGCTAAAAGTCTTCTGTTATGTTCGTGAATGAATTCAATGCCAAAAAAAACAGACTCAGAGTACTTATTGAAAGATATGGTTTAAGGCCAATTCCTGCTTTTTCAACCTATTTCACCGAATATTTAATTCAACATCTACTTCTTCAGACTAATTTATGTGCACTTCGGAAAGGGAATCATTCGCGATACACTACAACAGATGAAATGAATTGTTTTGAAGGCATCTTGCTATTATCTTCAAGGATAACTTTTATTTAGGCGTTTTGGGAATGATATGCCTCTGCTTCAGCTCCGACGTCTCGTCACACTATTACGTCTGCAGAGTCTGAGACACCAAAGCGTACATCAAGGCCAAGTGCTCTTCCGGCGCTCGTATCCATTGCCGTCAGTGCAGTGGATGGAAGAGATCGTGTAATCAAAGGCTTTTAAAATGTGCATGGTATGTCAGGGCAGAACTTGCTTTTTACGCAAGAAATGTAATATAGCTCTCAGTCCTAAGTGATTCGAAACTTTCCATTCCTAAATGTCTTTTTTTCAGAGTAAACATTCAAAGATAGTTTGTAAAATCACAATTTTTAAATTTCTACATTAATATACTAAATATAAAATTCCTCAATAAATAAAAAAAATATAAATTTGTAAAAAATATAGCCTTAACTACAAGTATAATCAATTGGAAAATAATGGAAGAATTTATAAAACAGTCTTTCTTTCAGAGTAAACATTCAAAGATAGTTTGTAAAATCACAATTTTTAAATTTCTACATTAATATACTAAATATAAAATTCCTGAATAAATAAAAAAATATAAATTTGTAAAAAATATTGCCTTAACTACAAGTATAATTAATTGGAAAATAATGGAAGAATTTATAAAACAAAACGAACGTAAATGACAATTGAGATAAAATTTAAGTGCTAGTTAGCAAAAAAATTGACCATTCATTATCTTGAAATCTAGAAGTAAACAATGAAAAATTCACAATCAAGTGTTGATTCTTAACTAATTGAAGAACAATGCAGTCGAAAAAAACTTTTTGAAACGAAGTTCTGAGCATGAATGGGTTAAGTGCCTGCAAAGCAGTCTGGCCAATTGCCGTTGGAACGAAACTTAATGAAAGTGAAACACGGAGGCACAGAGACCGGCACACTGTGACCGGCCTCTGATTGAAACGTAGGACGAACTGTCAGCGATAGGGAGGCGTTTATCCAATCGGGAGCTTCAAAATCAAAAATTAACACGTAACGAGGCTCACGATTGTATGATCGAGTTCCAATTGACTGCCGTGAATTTGCCCTGTCTTTGTCATTTTAATCGAAGTGTAGAAGGTCTCTGGAGAACCAGCGACACATGTCGAATGTCGCGTTCTGTGCTTACAAGTCCGCGATGTACCTCATCCAAGAACATTTTTCTCCGAGCACAACAGTATCAAACAAATTGTAGCCGCGTACCAGTGACGGTCATTATTTTCAGTTCGCGTAGTGTAAGTTGATTCTTATTCTGCAGAAAATGCCCTGGAACGTTTATCAGTGACTGTAAACTACGTAGTAAAACAAGTAAGCTATTATACGCGCAATTTTTCTTGAGCCCCGGAATACCTACCCCCAATCCTTTGCCAACATTAGTTGAATTAATAACTGATAGCATCAAACGTTGCATACAAACTCTTATTACCAGAATGTTCGCTCCCGTGTAATAGAAACTATTTTGCATCGAAAAAGGAACAATAATTTTGATACAAAATTCCTTTCGTCAAAGTAACCTAACTCCCGAGCGAGGGCTCAAGAAAACTTACGCGGATAATAATCGATTCTTTGTTATGTCACAAAATTCCATCGATTGATCTTCCAAAGCATTCCTGTGTTTTCGAAAAGCAGAATTGAATTGTACCAAAATTATTGGTGTCAAATACGTACACTTTTGATTTGCGATCAGATCGTAATTTAGAAATAAAAAAATTAAATTACTGATATTCTAAAAAAGATTTGGATTGCATTTGAAAATTTGTTTTCCAAAACATATTTTTCAGTTTTAATCGTTACAAATTG